>CM064504.1:67218792-67438187 GCA_032716605.1 Paralithodes platypus | reverse complement strand
AGGCCTCTTCCTTAAACACCTTGCTGATCTCCTCCACTTCCTCCATATCTTCCAGGTCGAACCCACCTAGTCATCTTTCTCTTGCTCTCCTGTACTCTTCCCTGATTTCCTCCTCCTGTAGCCTCTCCACCCTCCTCACCATTCCACCTCTCTCGCCTCCCTCCAGCTCTCCTCACCCACGTCTTTTGTATCCTAACCTTAGCTACTACTACGTAATGATCAGACAGACCCCCTCCAATACCCCTATACACCCTAGCATCCATCACAGATTTATTAATTCTTTCATCCACACATACTGTATAAGGTATAATCAAGCAGTGACTTTCGTTCCACCACTGTCTTATCCTTCATCGTCCACACCACTTTCCATGTGTACCTGTGTATCATTCTGTGTTGGAAGAAGGTGTTGGCTATCCACAACCTCCTCCCCACACATACGTCCACAAGTGAACTACCATTCCCATTCAACTCTGACGGTACCCCCCACCCTCCCACCACTCCATCAACTTTCCTATCACCCACCTTACTATTCATATCCCCAATCAGAAATATTCTTTCATTCTTGTCAAACTTATCCAGGCACGCCTCCACATTCACCCAGAACTCCTCTTTTTCTCTTACAAGTTTTTCCTCTGTCGGAGCATACACACACACAATCACCCACGTTTCTATTCCTACTTTCATTCTCACCCACACAATCCTTGAACCCACAGACCCATATTCTCTTACACACTCCTTCCATTTGTTACTTACTGTACAAACAAACATGCACCTTCTGTTGCTGCTCCCTCACTCACTCCAGCACACAAACCCATTCAACACTCCCACTCTCTCACATCTGTACCCTTCCATTTGGTCTCCGTCATTCCACATACATCCAGCCTGGCATTCACTAACACTTCCAGTACCTCTCTCTCTTTTGTGCCATCATTCATGCCACTCACGTTCCATGTACTTATTCTCAGAATGTCTGTAGGGAACAAGTATGTTGTATTAAGACGACTGTATAAACAACATTATGTGTGGCCAGTGCCATGGTTGATATCACACAACATTATAAGACTTCTCATAAATGTATAGTGCTTTGTTAGTTGATAAATGTATTATGATACTGTACATATGAGTCAGTGTCTTATTACAAAACACACACACATATATATATATATATATATATATATATATATATATATAAGACTATATTGTCACGGGATCGTGTCTGAGATATATATAGCTAGACATATTAGAGAGCCGAGGGGGGTGTGGGGAGAGTAGGAAGAGAGAGAGAGAAGAGGGAGAGGGGACACATGGTCAGCCACCATGGTCACGAAGGATCGTGATCCTTCGAGAACCTTCTAGAAGGTTCAGGAAGGTTTCCCCCTTTTTGGGGAACTTCCCAGGCATCGGCTTGGTCAAGCCTCCGAGGTTATATAAGGGCCCTGCGAGGGGAAAATAACCCTTAGTCCCCAGTTGGTGCCAGCGAGTGTACTTGTGCGTGCCTGTGGAGTGGCGAGCGTGGTGACCGGGGTGATGAGTCATCTCCCCTTCGTCCATGTGTAAAGGTTAGTATAATAGTGTTATTATATAAGTAATCTGATGTGCTAGAGGTTGTCATTGTTATGCGATAGGGTAATTTCAATGGAGGGTTAATTGTTTTGCCTGGCACAGGACTCCGTTAGGCTATTGGTATCAGATTAGTGACGGGTAATTTTAGGAGTGAGTTTGACTGAGTGTGGCTCAGTCAAGGCTCTAGTTAATTAAATTAGAGGGGTTAATTAAGTTAGTTAAACATTTGAATAGAAAAAGCGAGTGGTGTGTGAACGTAATTTTCGGACTCATTCTCATACATTTGTGTCTTTTATTCAATAATTTGTTTAAATAGAATGTTCGTTTAATTTATCTTTGATAACTGTTAAATAAACAAAATCCATTCATACATTCAATTTTCTAAGAACATAGTTCCATCGTGTCAATAATTGAACAGCCTATATATATATCTATATAAATTTATATACATACACACCGTTAATCCTGTAAGCTGGCCGAACAACAACATATACTGTATCGATCGGTATAAGTATATTGGATAGGCGTGACTTTGATAGTAGCCCGGGTAATTAATTTAGGAATATTTTCCTTCAGTGATCCTATATCTAAGTAACCCAATGTATATACAATCAGGGAGGCGACTTATTATATATATATATAATCATGTTAACTGAAATGTCAAAAGCCTTTAATGCAGGCAAGTTTTCATCCCACATACATTATAGTACGCTAGTCCATTGAAGTCAATCAATGTGCGTGATAATTATATACAACACGGAATATACTGTAGAGTTGATATAAAGTCAAACATAATGTGTTCTTCATACACGCCTGACATAAGCTCTGAGCCCCATCAACTGATCATCATACTCATAGAAAGTGGGGCAATTTTAGTAACATAACAAACCACCACTATACACAACAGCGAGCATGTGTGCTACCTGTGTGTTCAAGTCACTGATATGTGATTATTATTATTATTACTATTGTTATTATTATTATTATTATTATTATTATTATTATTGACCCATTTTGTTCAATTAACACATTTGTTATGCCCTGTACACCCAATAGACTAAAAACTGAAACACTGCACCCGAGAGAGAGAGAGAGAGAGAGAGAGAGAGAGAGAGAGAGAGAGAGAGAGAGAGAGAGAGAGAGAGAGAGAGAGAGAGGTAATGACACGGGTTCTAACGTGAAAATCAAGGTTCAATTTATATCCAAGGTAATATTCATGCAACCATAATTATCAGGTCTATATATCCTGGGTGACGTTGACATAATTATTATGGATGGCCTCAGACGAATGATCAGTCAGAAGTAATTACACAAATGACGTGATTCCGTGTGATTTATGCTTAAGCCGCTGTCACACCAACAGTTTCGTCTGTCATTTATATCGGAGTTAACAATATATTTTAAGGTGTTTCTGTGTGTTTGTGGGGAGGGAAGTTTTAGTATTGTGTATGTTTTACGTTCAATTGATCACTATGACCTATAAATGCAAAATACGACAATTGTCATACTCAGATACTCCTACAATGTCAGCCATCAAATTTATCCAGGAGGATTTACGCCTGCACGGTCATATACCTGTAATCATCCTGACCATTCCAGATGATTATTAATGATTATGGCTGCTCACGATGGCTCTTACCATTAATTATCTTATATTAATAGTGTTTGTGCTGAAGCTCTCTCTCTCTCTCTCTCTCTCTCTCTCTCTCTCTCTCTCTCTCTCTCTCTCTCTCTCTCTCTCTCTCTCTCTCTCTCTCTCTCTCTCTCTCTCTCTCTATGTGTGTGTGTGTGTGTGTGTTTGTGTGTATTAACATATATGAAAGTGGTATCAGTAATAACATATAATTTGAGAATAAACAAATAGTATGGTGTGGGTATGAGGAAATTATAAGTGGAACCTTTGAACCCAAATTAAAAGCTTCAGTGGTGAGAGGAGACAGGGAGGGTGTATATAACATTATTATTGTATTTATGTAATTGTATATAGTATTATTGGTGGTGTGGGTATTAGTAGTGAGTGTTGGCGCGATGAGATTGTGTGGAAAATAATAAAAGTGGAGTAGACTTCATGGTTGTGAGATGCTATAACTTACAAAGGACAAGAGTAATTAAGCTAATATTTCTACCATATGAGAAGGGTGAGACAGTGAATAGGATAATACAATTTCAGCCCAATTTATCTAGCCTTTTTGAGTTATACAGGTTAAGGTTCACGATTTCTGCCAGACCTATTTGGAACATGGTATAGATATATTTAAGCAGTCAAGGACTACTGAAATAAATGTAAAAGTAATGAAAAGTAATGAAGTAAATGACAAATAATATACTACATTATTCCGTATAAGTGAACATCGGTACACATGACATAACATGGCAAAATACATAACATAACACATAGCATAACACATAACATTCTGACTTCTAACCCTTCTCCTTATACTGTTAATCATTTCTCTCCTTTGGGCTCTCCAGTACGGCCACCCGATCCTCCCTGCCAGTGGCGCTTGTGGCACTTTGGCGCTGCCGACTGGGAGGCTCTTCGGCAGTGCTTCTTTGATTTCCCATGGAATGACCTGCTTTCGTGGCTGAGGACCCTCGGAGAGTGCTGAACACTGAGGTACCCTTGTCAGGCATGGAAGCGTACATACCATTTTCTTCCTCTCAGTCTAATGCAGAAGTATCTTGGTTTACTCATTCTTATTCTATTGCTGTCCGCAACAAGGAGAAAGCATTCAAACGGTACCAACGCCTTAAAACTCAGGAATCTAATTTTTCCTATGTTTCTGCCCGGAATCAAACCAAATCTGTTCTTCGACTTGCCAAGCACATTTTCATCAATAATAAATGTACTGAACCATCCAACTCTAGCTCTTCCCAAGCTTTCTGGCATCTAGCCAAAAACCTCTCCAACAATTGTTCTTCCTCATCTTTCCCTCCTCTTTTCAACTCTGATGGCACAACAATCACTTCTTCCTCTGACAAAGCTGAACTTTTCACTCAAACTCTTGCTATAAACTCCACCTTGGATGATCCTGTGCTATTCCTCCCTCTCCACCCCCCTCTCTCCTACTTATGCCTAATATCCTAATCTCTTCTAAAGACATACTTTCTACCCTCTCTGCGCAATACTAAGAAGCCGTACAGTCTGGACGGTGTTCCTCCTGACTCTTTCGTCTGTGTCTCTACTCTAACGTCTTCTCTTCTTGCTGGAAGTTTGCTCACATTCAACCTGTCCCAAAGAAGAGTGACCGCTCTCAACCCTCCAAATATTGTCCAATTTCTCTCATCACTTGTATCTCTAAATTTGTTTAAACTATTCCTGCTTGCAAATCTCTTATGCATTTCTCTTCTCATAATCTGCTCTCAGATCGCCAGTAGGCTTCCTTAAGGGTCGCTCTACTGGTGATCTCCTTTCATATCTGACTAACTGTTGGTCATCCTCGTTTCGGGACCTCGGTGAGACCTTTTCTATTGCACTAGACATATCGAAGGCCTTTGATAGAGTCTGGCACAAATATTTAATTTCTAAACTACCCTCCTATGGGGTCTATCCCTTCATCTGTGCCTTTGTCTCTAATTTCCTTTCCGGCTGTTCCATAGCTACGGTTGTGGATGGCCATCGCTCGCTTTCTCATCCTATCAACTCCTGTGTTCCTCAGGGCTCTGTCCTATCTCCTATTCTCTTTCTAATTTTCATAAATGATCTTCTCAACTGTACCTCCAGTCCCATCTATTCATACGCAGATGACTCTACTGTACACTACTCAATTAGTTTTCCATAACGCCCCAGCCTGCAATCCCTCAAAAGCAAATGTAATAAAGCCATACAACACTTATCTTTTGATCTAACTACTATTTCCAATTGGGGCAGAAAAAACAGTGTTGCCTATCTACCCATCCAGAACTCCCAGAGGACTATCTCTTATTCTTCAACAATACAAAAATCAATCCTTCATCTTCTCTCAATGTTCTTAGTGTCTCTTTTTCTTCTGCTCTCACTTGGAGGGACCATATTACCAGTCTTGCTAAGGCAGCCTCCCAGAAGCTGGGTGTGTTCAACCGCCTCAAGGGGTTCTCAACCCCTGCACAGCTTCTTGCTCTGTACAGGGGCACAGTGCCTCCATGTATTGAGTATTGTTCACATGTGTGGGGAGGATCCTCTCACACCGCAGTCCTAGACAAAGTAGAAAGGAAGGCCATTCATATCATTAATTCCCGTCCACTCACCAACTCACTGCAATCTCTCTCTCTTCGCCGCAATGTTGCATCTCTCGCTATTCTATCGCTACTACAATAATCAGTGCTCCTCAGAGCTCTCCCTGTGTATACCACCTCCTCTATGTAGAGTAAGTGGTACCCGTCTTGCAACACAATCCCACTCCTATTCTGTGCAACTCTCCAACCCAAGAGTGAAATGTTATTCTCAATTTTTCTTCTATTCAACAGTTGAGCTCAGGAACTCTCCCAGAATCAGTCTTTCCCTCTTCCTATGACTTAAATTGCTTCAAATTCCGTGTGTCCAGGCATTTTAGCTCGAATGTACCTTGGTTTTAGCCCTGTTACTCTTTCAACTCTGGGAGAGGCACTCGCTACAGGCACTTCTGCCTTTTGTCTCCCTCACTCACATAGAAAAACAAAACAAAATGTATTATATGATTCAGTACTTTCTCCTCATGGTGGATATAATATTGAAATTGCACACGCCTGCATCAGCGTTAACCATCCACCATCCATCAAACTACAATGAGGGAATCTCATCTTCATTCTTAGCCAGATGTAATTTGCTTTATACGCTCTCTACTCGTTTCAAACAAAAATCTCATTTCACCTTCCTCCCTCATTTGAGCTAATGGTAAAGCATTATTAAGCCTAGTCCAGATTTTGAGTTTTAAATTATATGTAAACGAACAGTGCAGTTGTTAATCATGCTGCTAGGCTATATAATTATATAAATTATTAGTTACCTAAAGCTACTTATGGTCCTGCATCTCCCATTATACGATTAATGTTTCAGTAAATATATACCTGTAAACATAGATGTATGCAATGTAAATTTATATATCGCTCCAAGTACATAAGTACCAGCATGTCTATCATCAGAACTGAAGTGACGGGGTTAATTAAAATGGAATCCATGGATGCCTGCAAGATTGCTAGCTTGCAGGTGAGCAGAAAGAAGAAGCGAGAACACAAGCACCAAAGGGAGCAACATCTACCCAAGCACCCCATGACTCCAGGAATTTCCCGTACTCTATGGAACACAGAGCGAGGTCACCTAGGACAGTCACCCCGGGAAAAGGGAAATCCTGTGACCCTATCACAACACAGCTTTCAAACCATGTCCGCCAATCACCAGCCACCATTTGCCCAGCCACCAGATTTGCTTTATAACGAACAAATGTTTATGCAAATGAAACATCAAAGGCCGGAATGCTACTGGAATAAGTGGGACTAATCAACTCTACAAATTACGACGGTCCTGGAGAACTATCAACCATCGAGGAAGAAGAAATGAGAGTCAAACTATTACAAAGTTTGACAATGAACCTCAATTATGAACTAATCATTATGATTAACACTCAAAGAGCGGCTGGTGGAGTATATTTCACCGTGCCGCCCAGCGTTTGTTTTTTACCATAAATGGCGTTGTTTCCGTGCTCTTTTTCAGGCATAAACAAGAGCCAGAGCGTAATACAATTATGTATCCCTGAAAGGGCATAAATTGACCTTTCCAATGACACCAGAACCAGCCATCTACGATCACTGGTTGTCTTGCAACGATCGTGAAACCGAAGGGCAAAATTGCTAAAATACGGTAATTTCATTACATAATTACGTGTGTAGCGAGGGAGGGAGGGTGGAGTAGTGTGGAGTACGGCGGCCGTGGCGAGCGGTCATGAGGTAACCTACGCTCCTCCCGTCGCTCCTCTCTCTCTCAGAGCCAATATTGCGCCAAAATTGCACACAGACTTAAGTCGGGCCCCGCCACATAGTCCAGATTTTTAAATACAGACTTAAGTCGGGTCCCGCTAAAGAAGGGTTAACATTATGTCTGTACTAAGCTAAGTAGATACCGCCTAAGTATTAAATAAATTGACTATGATCCTTATGTACGTAATAATATTTCAACATGTATGTTTTAGTTAAGTATTTACCGCAACAACTCAATCACAACGATTCACAATATCCCTTTAACATTGAGTTCCTATACTGTAAGTAATAGACAAGAAATAAGCCGAACATAGTCTCAACGAAATTGTAGGAAAAGCAAGCAAACATTCACTGGGGTAATGTCCTTAGAAAGAAACCTGACAGATTCACCTCTCAGTGAGACACCTTTTGGGCTTCTTGACTAGAATTTAAGATCAAATAAGACGTGCATAATGAATACTTATGGTTGTTTACCTTTTTCAATTCTCAGTGACGATGAATTATTATTAAACATAAACTGCGATATCTTAATTCAAAACGAAGAAAATATCTCGCTTAACATTTTAGAAAATTTAACTTACTATTAATTTACTTTTAATCGTGATGTCCACAATACCGGCACAGATCCTGATATTATATGATAAATTCCCTAGGCTATAAGACCCCATTATGTAATTACGTTTTTCCTGGCAATCCCGATTCCCACCTTAAAAAAATACCTCTTACATCCTTTTCTCTACACCAAGCGGCTCGCTTGGTGTAGTGACTAGCGTCTCGGACTTCCACCCAGAAGGCCCGGGTTCGCGCCCACGCTCGGCGCATTAAAGATTTTTCACAAGCACTGAGTCGTTACCATCCCTTATGAGCAAAGGGATGGGATAGTAGTACAGGACCCCAATGGAAATACGCCTAATCAGCCTTATTGAGCTATCCTTAGCTGGCTTAGCATGCGCTAGCTTTAAGAACTATTATTATTATTATTATATTAACAGTATTTTTTTTTTTTTCTATATTCCAACTACTCCCTCTCGGGCATAGGCTAAGAGCCTGTACATTCCACCGCTCAACACGGTGAAGCCCGTGAGGTCTTGTTCCAGTCTGGGGAGTGAGACATGTGAAGCATCCATCTTGGCTCGAAGCAGCTCCATCTCTGAAGCGGCAATCACATTTCGAAGATTTTAAAGAACAAACATTAAAACCGCTTAACCTTGACTTCGATATTTTGGGTTTTTGTGAAACCAAATTGACTAAGGATATAGAACATTTATTTCAGCTACCCAATTACACAATGTTTTTCCCGCACCAGTGGCGGTGTAGCATTATACCTCAAGACCGGTTATAGATACATTATGAGAAATGACCTTACTATGCAGCACAACAGTATAGAAACTATAGGTATTGAAATATGTGCGGAGAATGCAGATAACGTAATTGTGATGAGTGTATATAGGAGGCCTCATTCTGACTTTAAATATTTTCTAGAGAAATTCAATCATATTATTTCCGTTATTAGCGACGAACAGAAAATTGGCTATATTGGTGGAGACTTCAATATCAATCTATTAAGATATGAAGATGATAATGCAGTAGCAGATTTCACTACTTCATGTCACTCAAAAATATTTTATAATACAATATGCAAACCAACACGAGTCACTCACTCCACAGCAACAATCATTGACCATATTTGGTCTAATAATTATGTTAATAACAGATTAAGTGGAATTGTTTACAATAACATTTCTGACCATTTTCCAGTATTTTCGGTGTATAATTCCAATATTTCTAAATCGAAATTTAAAGAGGAAAATTATACAACAATATCTTTCAGAAATTATAATGCTGAAAATCTTGATAATTTTAAGCAATGCATGGGGAGTGTATCATGGGACCTGGTTTAATCTTCTTCTAATCCTAAACTTATTTACAGCAATTTCATAAGTATTCACATAGAAAAGAACAAAAATATTCAGTGCGTGTTTCAACAAATATTTTCCCATAATTACGAAACGTATTAAAGTAAATCACATAAATATGCCATATATATCGAATAATATTAAATCATTGATCAAAGAAAAGAATAAACTGGCACAGAAATACACTCTAAGGCCCATCACGTTCGGGGATTAAATCCGCACATTACGCATCAAAGTCTCGCAAGAAATTAGACAAGCAAAAGGAAATTATTACAAAACTAAACTAACAGAAAATTCAGGGAACACTAAGAAAGTCTGAAAAATTATTAATTCTGTTCTCAATAAAGACAAAGAAAATAAGATTAACGACACATTTATGCATAATGATGTAGAATTAAATATCCCACAACAGATTGCAAATAAGTTCAATTCTTACTTTATCAATGTGGGGAAATCTCTTGCAGAAAATATTACTGATGAAAATGTAGATTATAATACTTACTTACTGAACAGACAAGAAACTGTATTTAATATGTCACCTATTACACAAGATGAATTATTGCATGCCATAGAAAACTTGCGGGATTCTTCTCTGGGTTATGATGGCATACCTATGTCTATAGTGAGGAAGGTCATCCATATACTGTCACCTATTATTTTACACTTGCGTAATAGTTCATTTGCGACTGGGATTTTCCCTGAGGATCTTAAAGTTGCCAAAATAATACCTATTTTTAAATCAGGAGATGTAAGTCTTTTTAAAAATCATCGACCAGTATCTGTTTTACATGCCATAAGTAAAATATTAGAAAAAGTTATGTTTGATAGGCTCATGGATTATTGCACTACTAATGATATTTTGTCAGATGCCCAATATGGATTTAGGAAAGGACGTTCCACTGAATTAGCCTTATAAAAATTCAAAAGTGATATCCTCAGTTCCTTGGACAATAACGATTATTTAATAAGCATATTTTTGGATCTGTCTAAGGCATTTGATACTGTGGATATAGGTTAAGTGCACACATAACATATATACAGTGTACACATGCCTTAATCATATTGCAACATACACACATGTACTTTCAGCGCAATACTACCATTGTTTCATATGAGATGATAATGTACCGTATTATTTAATAGCGGCAGCGTTGCACCAAATATATCCGGCAACGCTGCACATGTTCCTCAGTAACATCCGGCCGGCACTTAGGTAACAGTGCCCCCCGCTCCCTGTATCTCTTTGGCTAATCTAGAACCTATAAACTTACCTCTGGACTTTTACTTTACATCCTTGTGCAAGAAAGGATTATCAAGGTTGTTGTAGCTTTACGTGACAACCATACATGGCGCAGTCAGTGTATTAAAGCTAGGAGATACGAGCCAAGACCGGATAATCAGCCAGCCATCTTGCAAGACCTCACTTCTCCAGCCCTGGATTTATTATTGTGCAGTGCTTAAGAGTGCCTTTATTTATTATGTCCCATGTCATTTGTGCCCATTCCCGACTTGCTGTGAAGCAATAGCTGCCGAAACATAGCTGGACAAGAGCGAGGAGTAGCATACCCTCCCCCTCTAACGTCTCCAGCCACACTGAAGCTCTCACCCCTCAGTGCCCTCTATCTGGGCCGGCACATGCGCGCACAGGCACACGCACATCGCTGCCAAGTCAACACGGTGTTGCCAAGCCTACCGCACTCACTCACTCACTCTAGCACAGATAATTTCTTGCACTATTAAATAACCTGTTCCAGTTGTACTGCACACTTTCATCGTTCCTGCAAGACTACAGTGTGTCCTCTATCAACCAAGTATGCAGGGACACAGGCAGCTTCATGGGGAACCCACAGACACCCCACAACACCATACTGGGGATGGAGAAACTGGTGGAGCTACTGGTGGAGATAAGGATGGAGATACTGTTGGAGATGCTAGTCAGGGGTCCCAGTCAGTTAATTTTACTCCACCCCCTCATTCTCCCACCACCCTTAACTTCACTCCACCTCCAATACCGCCAGCCCAGACGTCAACTCTTCTTCACAGGACATGGACAGGATACTCCAGGAACTCCGAGACGCAGCCAGAGCGGACCCTGTGTACATCCGCCTGTGTGAGTGCGTTACTTCGGGTTTCCCCACCAACCGCTACGGCCTGCACAACTCTCTACTCCCTTTCTGGAAACTCCGAGACTACCTGTCAGCAGATGGTGTACTCGTCCTGTACGGAGCGAGGGTTGTGGTTCCTGAAGCCCTCCGCCGCCGCACCTTGGCTCGCCTGCATGATAGCCACAGGGGTGTGGAGGCCACTAAGCGTAGGGCGCGACAGGCTGTCTTTTGGCCTGGCATCAACTCGGACATCGCCAACACAGTTCAAGCTTGTGAGCCGTGTCAGGTCTTACAGCCTAGTCAGCAGCAGGAACCCATGATCAACAACGACAACCAAACTAGGCCTTTCGAGTCTGTTTCAGCCGACTTCTTCGCTGTGGCGGGGAAATCCTTCCTCGTCGCAACAGACCGACTCTCAGGCTGGCCCGTTGTCGTACCCTGCAAAGGAGATACTACCGCTTCAAACCCCATCAGGATCTTCTGCCGCTATTTCAGGGAAGTTGGTGAACCCCTCCGCCTACGTACAGATGGAGGCCCACAGTTTACTAGCCGTGAGTTCCGGGACTTCATGGAGCATTGGGGAGTCAATCACTTGGTCTCTTCCCCACAATACCCACAATCCAACGGTCATGCCGAGTCTGCCGTCAAGTCCGTCAAACACCTCATACTGAAGACGGCTCCCTCAGGCAACATCGACTGTGAAGACTTTGACCGTGGACTGTTGGAGCTCCGCAACACCCCGAACTTCACAGGCCGCTCCCCGGCAAAAATCCTGTATGGCCACCCACTACGGTCTTGTGTCCCTGCTCATCCCCAGTCCTTTGCAGCAGAGTGGCAAGCCAAGGCCGAGGACTGCGACCGCCGTGCAGTCACCCACACTGCGCTGGTGCAGAGAAACTATGACCAGCACGCACGCCCCCTTCCCAGGTTGAGAGTCGGCACCACAGTGAGGATCCAAGATCCGACTTCTCACCGCTGTGACAAGGTTGGGGTCATCATGGGCTGCAGCAGGTCCAGGGATTATGAGGTTCGTCTCCCCAGTGGTAAGATATATTGGCAGAACCGTCGCTTCCTCCGCCCAGTGAATTCCCCTGGTGTTGAACCCCTCCCCCATAACCCTGAGATCCCTGTGTCTTGCACGGACCCGGAAAGAGAGTCCTTCACTTACTCCATGGCCCCACGTTGGTCTGAAAGGCTCCTAGAAAAAGAGTCAGCTCGACAACGTATTGCGAGCTTGAAGGGGGAGGGAGGTGTGGGTATAGGTTAAGTGCACACATAACATATATACAGAGTGTACACATGCCTTAATCATATTGCAACATACACACATGTACTTTCAGTGCAATACTACCATTGTTTCATATGAGATGATAATGTACAGTATTATTTAATAGCGGCAGCGTTGCACCAAATATATCCGGCAACGCTGCACATGTTCCTCAGTAACATCCGGCCGGCACTTAGGTAACAATGCCCCCCGCTCCCTGTATCTCTTTGGCTAATATAGAACCTATAAACTTACCTTTGGACTTTTACTTTATATCCTTGTGCAAGAAAGGATTATCAAGGTTGTTGTAGCTTTACTTGACAACCATACAGATACGGTTCACCATCAGATTTTGTTAGATAAACTCAAACATTATGGAATTAGAGATATTACACATGCTTGGTTTCCGTCATACTTAAGTAATCGGAGGCAATATGTGCAATATAAGGACTGCAAATCTGAGCAACAGTTTATAACATATGGAGTCCCACAGGGGTCCATATTGGGCCCACTGCTCTTCATTTTATATACTAATGATTTTATTAACTCTAGCACTATATTTTACTTCCTGTTATTTGCAGATGACAGCACTTTGTATGCCAGACACAGGGATCTACGTATCCTAATCGATTTATTCAATAATGAGCTAAATAACATAGCAAGGTGGATACAAGCTAGTAAGCTTACTCTTAATATTGACAAAACTAAGTATATAATTGTTAACAGAAATAAATCTATCGCTCAAACTTTAGCACCAATTAAGATTGGAAATACTGATCTAAAGGAGGAGGAACATATAAAGTTGCTTGGTGTTATGGTGGATAACAGGCTGTCGTGGGGCATACATAATTATACATGATTTGAAAAACAAACTTAATAAGCAATGTGGCATACTCTACCTTACACGACACTGCTTTATTATTAGTGCTCTAAAACAATTATATTATAGTCTTATCTATCCACAGTTATTATATTGCCAGACAATTTGGGGTGCAACTAGTAAAACCAAATTATTAACTATTGAAAAATCACAAAACAGAATAATTAAAACTATATCACATAAATCAAGATATGCCCGCACAAATGAACTTTTTAGTAAACTTGAATTATTTAAATTTAAGGATATCAATACTTACTGCAGTGCGCTTTTCGTATTTAAATGTCTGCGTAACATTGATAACACTTATTTGTTTACACCTAGTAACAATGAAAGGTACAATTTAAGGGGAGCTGATCTATTAAGAATTCTTCTCATGACTTCTAGTCAAGCTCAGACATGTATAAAATATCATGTTGTTAAGGTGTGGAACGGATTACCTCAACATTTAAGAGATATACAGGAAATATCTCGGTTTAAGAGACAATTAAAAAAATTATATTAACACAATATCAACAGTGACTACTAAAATAGGTATATCACCAATTATACTACCAATAATTTCAACATCCCTATCACCTAGATCGACAAATATATAACCTTTAACAATATGTACGCTGACCATGCGTGTATATTACATGTGTAGAGTCACGCAAAGGGTTGAAAGAGTTTGAATACTATTTTGTAATAAACATGCTTCTGTTTTTGTCTGTAAAGGTGTATGTAATGTATGTGTAGTTGGCATTTGTATACAAAATGTTTTTTTTTTATAGAAATGGATATATAGTCTACAGTAAATGATTCACCATGTTCTCATATATACTGTAGGTCTAAATGAATGGTGTAAGTGTGTACTCCATGCACAACAAAGTTTATGTCCTTTGCTAATTAGGCATATACTGTTAGGGAAGCGTATGTGTCTTTGTGTCGAATTGTTGGTATAATTGCGAGTATGGCCTTTGAACATCAAGTCAATAGTTGTACAATGTATATTATATATATTCAATTTTGTAAATGGTATTACATAGGTAATTGTGATAAAAACAATCAGCTGTGAGCTCTGGGAAGTGAGTGTAACCTCAATGTTAATCACCATTAATTTAATGTATTTTATTTTATTATATTTTGCCACATACATCCCTTTTCGAAGTTGGAAAATTCTTTACAACACGTAGTTCCCAGGGCACATAGCTGTGACTAAGTATATTATATACAATTGCATTTTGATAGATCGAGTTATAGCCAGGTACCTTTAAAGAGAGACATATCTCAAAAGGCTCAGCCTTATTTTTTTGTATTATTATTATATATTTGTGTTTTTAACAAATAATTTGTAACAAAATTGTATTGTATACTAAAGGCTAAATAAAAATATTTCAATTAAAAAATTCAATTCAATTTAAGTGTGAAAAGTCCGGGGCATTTAACAGCAGTGGAAAATTGTCTAGCCCTTCCCCCTGCCCCTGAGAGTATGCCGAGCCTGCTGTGTACTTCCTGAAGTCCGGACCCAGAAGTCCTGATTGTGAGAAGCAGCCCCTCCTGAAGTCCTGCCATGTGGATCTACGTTCACCGTCGGCCAGATTTGCTTTCTAAACTCTACCCCCCATATTACCCTAAGTGTTTCTGAGTATCTTATGTTGTGATTATTGTTGTGAAGGTAAGGTAGAATATGTGAATAATTATAGTGCTAATTTATATATAGATCTGTGCCCAAGATCATAATTCATTGCGTATGTATTAATCTCCCTGAATTCAGATTACGTGCTATATAGATCTGTGCCCAAGATCTAGTGTTCATATTGATATAAAACTCTTATTATAACGTCTTACGCATACGTTACATACTCGTGTTAATTAATTCACTTAGCCGAATACTTACAGATTCTCCTTGTGTATGTCTATTCTATTATGTATGTTGCAAGTTGAGGTCGAAGTGTATTTCGTGTATTTATTCCCTTCCTAAATTTACATTATTGCCTAAAACCTACGCTCAATTTCATATTCTATTTATATCAGTCCCCCTTCTTTGAGAAGATTCGTTAGTAATTCTTTTATATACTTCCTTCACGAGAACTAATAAAGTTATGCTCGTTTGATTAAGCATTAATTGATTATTGTATGAACAGTATTCCCGTTCACTTTATTACTGATGTCGATCATTCTGATTCTTCTCGTCTAGGAATTCTAGCCTTGCATAGATTATGTTATCTAATTATTCATCACTCGAATACACCGCTTATTGTGTGAATTCTTTATCAGACTCTGTTAGCTAGTTCAGATATCTTGTTATACCTTTTCTAGGCATTTGTATTAGTACAACTTCGTTGTGTGTGCCATTTACGTATAATTAGCATTCTACTAATTATTCGTACACGCTAATTTTAGTAAGCGTTTCTCAATATTAGTTAACTACGATAATTCTGTTAACTGTATATTTTGCAATCGTTATATAAGAGATATTAATCTTTTGCCCTTTACGTGTCAAGAGTTAAATATTAAATCTGAATTCCTCGACCATAGTTATTATTCTTGCATATAATTAATTGACGAAATATATGTTCACATTATAATTTACTCAAAATAAGTCAAGTAGAGATTGAATTATAAAAACAATTCCTCATGCCTCTCATCTTAGTTTCATCTGAGTCTCTCAAATACTAAGATTATAATCGCACTAATAATAAACTAAATTTCCAAGACCGCAGTAACTAGAATGACCTGAGATATCTACCTGGTCAATTTACCTTTACCCATGCGATTTAAACTAAACGCGCGCCCCTCAAACCCCCCCCCCCCCCCCCCCCCCCCCCCGTGAGCGTTTATCGAACCAAACGCCAGGGCGCCTTTATTTAAATACTCAATCCTTTTCATTCTCTCTCGTGTTCAGAGATTTTTTATTAATTCATTTATAGTTACGAATAAAATACGTTAGACACTCGACTGACATAAATACGTTAGACACTCGACTCACATAAATACGTTAGACACTCTACGTTAGACACTCGACTGACATAAATACGTTAGACACTCGACTGACATAAATACGTTAGACACTCGACTGACATAAATACGTTAGACACTCGACTGACATAAATATTATTATCAAGGGTTGATTCTACAGGTAACGTGTTTATAAATACTTTGCATACCTCCTATTTATATTACCACAATATATGTATATTCCAGGTTATTACTTAAAGACTGATTATATATGATCAAATGCATTCCATGCGTTGCTTACTATTCCTTATGATAGTTAAGTTAACACTCAGTCCTCACTTCCGAGCTCGGTATATTTCGTGACCTAAACATTGCTATGATTCTGGCACGTATTGAGAAATCCGGAGTATATATCGTAACAAGTAATCAGAATATCCATATATACCCTATGCCCTTCAATAAACTAAATGCATATAAATTACATGTGTGTTGTCATTGAGTTCTGTATGCACCTGATTGAGTACCTATTTTGTAAATAAGAACGTATTCGACGTGTCCCTGTTGAGGATATTTATCGTCTATAAGTCCATAATTGGATTTTAGTAAAGACTGATTAACGGGATAGAAATTTTATATCCTGGTATAACAAGAACCTTCATAGGAAAATACAAAACAGAACGTATATCAATAGCAACAACAACACTGCATACTTTCAATACATGCAGCTAATGTGTGGGCGATAACAAGAATGAATATGCTATAACTTGCAGTTCTTCTCGTTTAACCTGTAAAATGCACTCATATGAGGCTCTCGTGACGGATGGCAATAGATCTAAAAGAAGTGCGTTTTGCTAAGGTGTTCACAAATTTAGAAATTTTGTGAAAAATAGAAATGTGTGTCAACTCTCGTTATCCAACATCATATACATTCACACCTCACTCACATACACACAGACTCTCATCATCATGTTGGCAATGGTAGTACTCAAGGACTGTCCATCACTCCCAAATATATCCTATATCCTATGTAAACATACGAGAGGGGAGTGGGCCACTCCCGGATCGATTAAAAGCACTTTACAGGCATTGGTGAAGGAAGAGAGGGGAAGAGAGGATACTCACATGTGTACTCCCTCCTGCTCTCAGCCTGGACGTTCTATATCTGTGCAGAAAACATTATTGACACCTACTTTTAGGTTCCTAATTTTTTCACACACACACACACACATATATATATATATATATATATATAACTTATATGTATTACATCTGCAGATACCAAGATGGAATTCCGTGACTGTACAAGGACCACGTGGAGATTTCCCACCATTCTTTTCCTTACGCACGACCGAGAGGGGAAGAGGGTGAGATGAAGGGAGAAGCTGCCAAATCCCGATCTCCAAATTGGCCCGTGAATCTGTCCTCGCCAGGTATTGGACGACGCATGCAGCCTGGCATGTGATTCGTAACGGCACCTCGGACCTGAGGACGTGACTCCTGAATCAAACCTGGATTGGACTAGCGTGGAGGGAGTATTTGATAAAAGGCCTGATATTTGAGAATTAAAATCAGTTGTATTCTTAGTTGGAGAGAAGCAGCATAGGAGACAGAACTATTAACAGGCTTGTATAAAAGAACTGGAGTTTGTTGTAAAACCTGACTCTTGTATCTTGTACTAGTGTAATTGGGTTAGTGACTGAATTAACTGGAGACATATTGTAAAGACTAAACCTCATTATATTTGGGATTTGGGATTGAAATAAATTGAACTAATGTAATCTGGCTGACTTAGTACATTTAGCATCATGCCTTCTCTCTTTTTTCGTTGATATTTTGTTGTACCTTTACTCTTGCAACACACACAAGTAGAATATCATCCCAGTTTCAATTCCATCCATTAATGATAATTATACATCTACAGAGACTCTGCTGCCACAAATGTACAGTTGGGGAACTAAAAAGCGAGGCAGAGATTTATGGTGGTACCTGGCAACACGTGTTAGTAAACAGTGTAGTAAAACATTCTTTACATGAACTAGAGGTGTTGCCTGCCTTATGTAAGGAGAAAGTTGATTGGTTGGAAAGTTGTCAGTTGTCTTTTTGTGAACAGTGTCTATAGCTCTTATTTTCGTATCATTACATACCAAATATGCCTTCTTATTACAATAATACATTGTGCAGATTTATGTGATACAGTTTATACGAATACAAATATTATTTAACACCTATGAATAACTTGATGTAATTAACCCTTAACTGGTGGCACACGGCATATGTCGAGTTAAAGAAAACGTGCCCATATGCGGGTCACGGCTATTGTCGAGTGCAATATTGAGCACGTAATGTGCTCTGAGAGAGAGCGGAGCGGTGGGAGGAGCATAGATTACCTCCTGACCGCTCGCCACAGCCGCCGTGGACCTACTGAAATTTACTGCACCCTCCTCCACCCTCTCTCACTCGTTTCACACGTAATAATGTAAGAAAATTACCGTATTTTACCGATTTTGCCCTTCGGTTGCACGATCGTATCAAGACAACCAGTGATCGTAGAAGGATGGTTCGGGTGTCATTGGAAAGCTCAATTTACGCCCTTTCAGGGATTCATACTTGTATTACACTCTGGGTCTTGTTTATGCATGAAAAAGAGCACGGAAACAACCCCATTTATGGTAAAAAACCCGCAGCGGTACATAGAAATGACCGCCTAGGCCGCTCTTAAGGTGTTAACCCTTATTTAGCGGGCTAGGCGGTATATTAGACCGTAGCGCCCAGCGTTTTTTTTTTACCCTAAATAGGGTTGTTTACGTGATCATTTTCATGCCTAAATAAGACCCAGAGCGTAAAACAAGTATCTATCCCTGAAAGGGCGCAAACAGAGCTTTCCAATGACACCCGAACCATCCTTGTACGACCACTAGTTCTCTTGCAACGATCGTGCAACACGAGTGCAAAAACCCTGTAATTAGGTAATTTCCCTACATAATTCCCTGTGTAGCGAGTGAGAAAGGAGGGGGGAAAGTAGAATACAGTTCAGTATGTCCACGGTGGTCGTGTGGAGCGGTCAGTGATGCTACGCTCCTCACACCGCTCAGCTCTCTCTCTCAGCAACATTACGTGGTGAAAATGGCGAACGACATAATTTGTGAACCGCCACATAGTCCAAATTTATTTCACACGACATAAGTTGCGCGCCAACAGTTAAGGGTTAAAGGACAGAGCTATGTGGGTGTGGCACAGCTTCTACAGGGTGAGGGAAGATCATAACTGCACGGAAATGGTAGATATATAATTTCAGACATTGCATATATTTGATTATAATATTATATTTACAGTTAATACAATGCCGATTTTTTCTGATAGTGTAAAAAGTAGATTGTGTGTTAAATGTAAAACATGACAGCCTTTTGGAGAATTCATAAAGAATCGGTTTGCGCAACTGTACAATGCGTCCGAAACTAACTGGAATTAAGCCCCCCCCCCCCTCTCTCTCTCTCTCTCTCTCTCTCTCTCTCTCTCTCTCTCTCACACACACACACACACACACACACACACACAAACAAACAACCAACACCCAGGCCTAGGACATCTGGGTAAAGGAGCGTTATTTAATTCTCATATCAAACAGGTTCCACCTCAAGTTTGATCCCAAGCATTATACAGTAGAAACCACATACTTGCATTAATAACCTGTCGGATTACTAAGCCGTTTTTTATAATCTGTCTTCACACAGATTTCTTAATATATGCTTGCGAGAAGAATTATATGACACACCTGTACCCAAATGCCCCCGGCCTAGGTTAAAACAAGTATGCCTTAAGGGGAGGTTTTTAGTTGATTCCCTAGACTTCCATCAAGCTTAAAATTACTCCCCCTTGACCCCCTTTCAAGACAAATTTGTACATTTTTCGATAGAAAAATTTCCCGGCCGAAGGCCGATTCCCCTTAAATTACAGGCTCGCTATCGCTCGCCAAGAAAAAATCGACACCTAAATGGCACGAAAGGTCTTAAAATTGACAGAAATGGGTCGAAAGTTTTTAAAATCGTCAAAATAATGGGGCGAACGTCTTAAAATTAGAAAAGCAATGGGGCTAAACATGAGGGAGAAGGGAGTCAAGAAAAAAATCCCTCAAGTGGATATCTCCCCTTAAGGGATGCTTAGCAGCTTAGGTTTTGAAGGGTGGTGGTGCAGTAAATGTAAAATAAAACCTAGGACAAACACTCCCATTGGTCCAGGTTTTGAAGGGTGGTGGTGCAGTAAATGTAAAATAAAACCTAGGACAAACACTCCCATTGGTCCAGGTTTTGAAGGGTGGTGGTGCAGTAAATGTAAAATAAAACCTAGGACAAACACTCCCATTGGTCCAGGTTTTGAAGGGTGGTGGTGCAGTAAATGTAAAATCAAACCTAGGACAAACACTCCCATTGGTCCAGGTTTTGAAGGGTGGTGGTGCAGTAAATGTAAAATAAAACCTAGGACAAACACTCCCATTGGTCCAGGTTTTGAAGGGTGGTGGTGCAGTAAATGTAAAATAAAACCTAGGACAAACACTCCCATTGGTCCAGATTTTGCAGGGTGGTGGTCCAGTAAATGTAAAATCAAACCTAGGACAAACACTCCCATTGGTCCAGGTTTTGTAGGGTGGTGGTGCAGTAAATGTAAAATCAAACCTAGGACAAACACTCCCATTGGTCCAGGTTTAATCCCAAACATCAATAGAACACAGAGTTCCTTTATCAACCTGTCGGTTTATATACACCTCGGCCCAAGTTGGATTGCAGGCATACACTGTAGAGAACACATAGCCCTAATTTTTACTTTATTAACCTGTCGGCTTTCCAAGCCAATGACCACATCTTATCCTTCCTCCAAGTCATCGCAAATTTATGAATAATGTTTAATAATCCATAAGCTTCAAATAATAATAACTTAATATAGTGACCTTAAACCATTGATGTATTAGAAATAATAACTTAATATAGTGACCTTAAACCATTGATGTATTAGAAATAATAACTTAATATAGTGACCTTAAACCATTGATGTATTAGAAATAATAACTTAATATAGTGACCTTAAACCATTGATGTATTAGAAATAATAACTTAATATAGTGACCTTAAACCATTGATGTATTAGAAATAATAACTTAATATAGTGACCTTAAACCATTGATGTATTAGAAATAATAACTTAATATAGTGACCTTAAACCATTGATGTATTAGAAATAATAACTTAATATAGTGACCTTAAACCATTGATGTATTAGAAATCGTCATTTGCCAAGGAAATTACCTAGAACACAATACAATACATGAATAACAACGTCGACTTGTGTTCTATGATCAAAAGAAAAACGAATATATACAGGTTTTTAAAAAGGCTGTTAAAGCCAGACGGGTTCGTTTTTTTTTATGTAATTTCGTCAGAATTCCATTTACATATTACCAAATAAGCCTGATGACCGATAGACAACTTATTAGATAACAACATATTTCTGTAAAGTAGCTATATTTCTTCCGAATCGGACAATGAATGGTTCACCAAGTTTCAACATCATAATACACACATTAGTTTCACAGTCGATACACTGTATAATATATGTTACTTATCCAGCATATGACGTGTACCACAGGTGTAACCTGCGTCATTAGCATGCGGGGAGGACCTGGGATTAGTCCACTCTGTATACAAAGTATATTTCAACATCCATGGCCTCCCAACCCCTGTCTGCAATGGCGGACATCAGAGGTTTCTTATACCTATTTTGTATGTAAATGTTAGGACCTGATTAGAATGACCGATATCATCACACTGGCCACAGACTACTTCCACAACCACAGCTACTCCAAAAATACATTGAATACCACAGGAGCTAGTGATTATGTTACATAATAGCAACAGCGGAGAACCCATTATAGTATATCTTTCATCTCCAACTTTTCTTCATATCTTCTATTTCTTTAGCTCTAGATCTCTAGTAGCCCCTTACCCTCACCAATCGTTCACATTCCCACCCCACCCATAACTATTTAATATTTATAAAGGACGTGAAGCTAATTATGTCAGATTTCATAGATAAAACTATAGCTTCTTGTCTCTATGTTAAGGTTGGTATAAAGTCAAGTATATTCTACTGATTTTACAGAATTTAAAGCAACTGGCAACTGTTACCTAATTTCATACCATATTCCTCTCTATTGATGGTGATATAAAGTCGACATTCCTGTTTCCCCTGGCAAAGTACTCACTTCCATCGCCCCACCCCGCCCCCTCCTGCCCCCACTGCATATTTAGAGACGATTTTAGCCTCTATTGCTCTATGACACTAGGTTGAGATCTGAATGTTTCTTTATAAAGACCCCTTTAACGTCAGCTTCTCCACTGCAGCCAAATACACCAACATAGCTCTTCAGGGCTGCCAATAAGATTCCGGTAACAATAATGACCTAAACTTTTCAGTTATAATACCAATACAATGATTTCTGATTAACTTGCCCTAAACATAAGGGCTAATAATAAATATTAGGAAACTTGGAAATAATAAAAACAAGAATTACAAAACTATACAATAAATTAATTTATGTTGGTATGCCTGGAGATCCAAGCAAACTGGATACATAGCCTTCTCCAGAGAGAAAGAGAGAGAGAGAGAGAGTTCACAAATAGTTTAGCACTGCATTATAATATTGTGATGCATGCTGTATCCATATTGAAATGATATATTGTACTGCCAAATCAATAAATAGGCCTATACTGTCCAGTTGTCTTTTACCATAACATAGACATTTGACATTTTTCCGTACATCACTTATACGAAGTTGAGATACCGAGCTGAAACTTACATGTTAATATTGTAGGTATACCCTACGGAACGTTGTATGCCACCTTTTGAGGCAAAACTATTAAAGGTATATTACCATAAGAGGCTCACACTAAGTTCCAAAGTGTTAGTAGCTCGTTACCATCTCCAGCTCAGGATGATATGGAACGGTTTACACAAATGGGTGTGGCAAGTGGGTAATGGAAAATATGTTTCCCGACAAAGGTCTTCACAATAGGCGGACATATTGTCCAACATATGTGGTTGAAATATAAATCGAAGGTGGCAAAGTGGCTCATTGAGGCCATTAAAAAAACATTGTTGTGAAATTACTTAACCTCTCAAAGCATATTTGTGTAATCACATCGGTCAGGCTGATAAGGTGCAAGCATTTACATGCAACATTCCTGTAGTATACGGCACCTCTGATGTCCACCATTGCTGACAGGAGTTAGGAGGCCATGGATGTGACCATAATCCTTTTACACAGCAGGGATCGTTCCCGGGTCCTCCCACGTGCGAGTCATGCATGCTACCCCTACGACACACGCAGGTTTATATGTAAGTCACATATGTATCGACTGAGAACCTAATGTGTGTACGGTATAATTATGATGCTGTCACTTGGTGAACCATTCCTAGTTTGATTCGGAAATATAAATACAGAGACTTTGCAGCAATGTTTTTGCCATGGCATTACTGAAAATAAACCTCCCTTAAAGCTAGTGATGTTTGTGTTTATCTTAGACCGAGGGCATTTGGATACAGGTGTGTTGTTTAATGTGTTCACAACCATATAATCAGAACACTATGTGCAGGCACACTATAAGCATCGGCTTAGTAAGCTGATAGGCCATGTATAAAAAGGTACGTCCTCTCTACTGTATATCTTTGGGATTTAACCTGACATGGAACTTGCTTGTTAGAAGAACTAAATACATTCCTTTACCCAATTGCCCTCAGCCTAAGTGCATCATAAGGGATGCTTAGGTTTTTGAAAGGTAGTGGTGTAGCAGTAGAAATTAGGCCCGAAACATTAGCTCAAGTTCGATTATTAGGCTATATAAGTAAACAAATCAATTTGTGTTCGTTTGTAGTTTACTAATAGAAAAATAATTTGCTAGTGGAATTATGAAAATAATATATTTGTGCTTGCTCAATCAGTAAGAGCATAAGATATTCTGCACAACCTGACAAAATGTAATGCAACTTGCTGAAATACAGTACTGTACTGTATATATATATAGAATATAGTGCATACTATTATAAACCACAGTCTTAAATGTGGGGTGTTATGGAAGTAATTTTAGTTATTTGTTTGAATTGTGGATGGGTGGAATGGGCTACCAAGTCGTATAGTGGGATCGAGAACGATAGGGAGCTTTAAGATAAAATTGGATGGGCGTGTGGACGAGATGGGTTGGGTGTGAGGGGGATCCACCAGGTGTGGGCCAATCGGCGCTCAGCAGACCCCTGTAATCTTGTGTTAATCTCTCACCGTTTTGGTGGGGTCACTACTCAAGGTATTAGTGAGATGGGTCTATAGTTGGGCCTTGTAATTGGGGTTGGGTGTGACAGGGATCTGCCTTGTGTGGGCCGATCGGCTTTTTGCAGACTCCCATTTTCTTATGTTCTTATGAATCCATTCAGACATATAACAATATAACACCTGTTTCATTATATTCTTACTACCTCAATATGACTCTATATTGATTTGAAAGATCCTTCAGGAATCAAAGGGTTAACAAACTGACTCGCTGTTATCAATCTATTTTTATCATACTGCTATATGAGACATGGAGAGGGAGAGAGAGAGAGAGAGAGAGGGTGGCCTAATGAATATGAGTGTGTGTGTTAAAAGACTAGGGGCAAGAAAGAGTGTGTATGAATTAAAGAATTTATAACGTGATCAACTTGAAATAACAAGAGAGTTGACATGCCTATTAGAGCTCTGTTGATCTAAATGCGGTGCCGGTAATCGCTAATCAGAGCCCTGATAAACAAAAAGTTGTCTCCGTCGCTAATCGCAGGTATATGATTAATACCGATGGGTATACTCTTCTGTAGCTGGTGGGTGAAGGGGTGGACGACGTGATCGAAGGAAAATTAAGGAGGGTTTGGAAGGGCTTGGGTGGCATGGCCTGAGATACCAAGAATTTAATTGCGTGCAAGGCTTCTTGTAAATCCCTTGCATCTTGAATTCGCAGACTGTATATGCTTATGAAGACATCATCCAATGTTATACACAATACACTGAATAAATTCGCCATGTTACTTAAAAGGAACAATTATTTTGCCTGTAGCGAGTGCCTGATAAGAATATTATCTGGCGACTCATAAGTTGGTGTTTCCCCAGGATACTGGAAACTTTCCAAATATTCAACCCAAGAGTTTTCAAAACTGACGTGGAAAGTAAAGATGCATGATTTCTTTCTGCTCAACTTTCAATGTTCTTCCTGAGATAGTGTAACCTTTTCCAGAGCCACGTACACGCTGGAAAGCTTAATACATTACGTCATGCAATCTGCGAAGATTCTCTTCAATTACATTTATCTTTTTCATGCCTGCTGAGACCGTTTACAGAAAGATTGATATTATATAATACGCAGTTTGTGACGATATAGAAACTAACAAAAACAAAAACTACTTGTACATTGTTAACCCTTAATTAGCGGCGAGCAACATAACTCGAGTTAAATAAAGCTGGACTATGTGGCGGTGCTCGACATAGGTCGAGTGGCAATTTCAGCACGTAATGTTGCTGAGAGAGAGAGACAAGTGGTGGCAGGAGAGTAGCGAGCGTATGACTGCTCCAGACCACCGCGGCGAACCTACTGACACGAATCCCACCTCCCTCCTCCCTCTCTCACTCGCTATATACGGAATTGTATGGGGAAAGTGCCTAATTACATGCTTTTTGCACTCGCGTTGCACGGTTATTGCAAGAAAACTAGCCATCATAAAAGGATCGTTATGGTGTCATTCGAAAGCTCTGTTTATGCCCTTTCAGGGATAGATACTTGTTTTACGTTCTGGGTCTTATTTAGGCATGAAACTGATCACGTAAACAGCCCTATTTTGGCTAAAAACACCCCGCTGGGCGGTACATATAAATAAACCGCATAGGCCGCTCTTAAGGTGTTAATGATTCTTAACATTTTGTGTCATATTTACCAAAATTGAATCCCATAAAGATTATCTCGGATTATCTTAAATCATCTTTTATTATATTTTGTTGATAGACTTTTGTTCAAACTGATATACAAACGTACAATATACGAAAAATTACTTAATAAGTTTTGTACCAATTAGCTGACTAAGTTCATTACACCAAGGATCATATATTCTCACACCTCAACAAACAAAGCATAATTATACCGAAAGTGTAAGCTGTACACTCATTGACATTAACTCTGGCTGATATTAGAACCTTCAATATCTGGGACGAGCAAACTGAATTGAAAATATTTTGTGTATAATTGTTAAGGTGTTTCTATTCATGCAGATATATAGCAATATCTGAACCTAATGTAAAGGCCATTATTGGTGGCCAAACCCGTATGTTGGAAGCTAAGATGGCTTCGTAATTTAGAAAGTAATGAGTAGTGGTATATAATGTTCATATGAATACACATATACTGATTAATAGAGTAATGAGTAGTGGTATATAATGTTCATATAAATACACATATACTGATTAATAAAGTAATGAGTAGTGGTATATAATGTTCATATAAATACACATATACTGATTAATAGAGTTTTCAAATTGTTTGTATACAAGAGGATCGACAGGTCTAATCAACACAATGTAATAGGAAAGTGTGGCATCCCACCAGAAGAATGTCATGGCAATAACTACAAGGCAATTAGAGATGGCAGACTTTGCCCCCGCAGTACTGTTGGAGAGTGACACCCAATGTTTTGGGCTGTTTAATGTGAAAGAGGATCGCTGCTCGCAGAAGTATTATATTAAATCCTTCTGTCAAGTGATCGCACTCTTGAGATAATGCCTCGTTTGCGACTTGTGAACCACAAACTTAAACAACAAGGGCGGGTGCCCGACCCCGAAAGGGGTTGAAATAGGGGAGCTATCCCCCCGCCAAAGGCGGCTTTCTAGGGCCTTTCCTAGCTGATGCTGAGAGGATTGGGTTCTAGTCTTGTGGTGATGGGCTGATCTATCAGAGTGAGAACTGAGCGATCTCTGCCATACCCATAGCTTACTCTGACTGTTCCTTTAACTTATATATTTTCTAGATCTCAAGTGACGGCGTCTTTTCCGTGGATTGACCTCCCAATCTACCAAGATTGGAAGCCAAAGCGTCACAGTTTTCCCTTGCCCCTCAACTTTCTCTTCATAATTGCTGAGGGGCACAGGGCCCTGGGTGGGGCTTTGGTTTCCCGGGCGTTTCTGCACCCTCCTCAGCTCCCCGCCATGGAGTGGCTTCGGTCACCCAGGCTTTATTGTGGTCGGCAAGGAGGGTTCTGTGGGGGCGCTCGGTTATGGCCTTGGAATTGCTCGGGGCCTTGGGGCTGTTCGGCCAGGCAGCTTGGGGAACAACAACAACAACAACAACTGCAGAGAAATGGCGAGATGGAATACTTTGCTGAAATATGAAACATTAGTTTTCATATTCATACATCATCCCAATCAAGTTCATCCCATCTCAAACTCCAATGACTCTTGTCACTCCTACTTCTAATAGTCTCTACTATTTTTAAAAGTAATGCTATTGTTCCATCAACCATTCTTGTCGAGGAAATCAAGGTACCACTCTCATCTAATTACATCTAAATGTGTCAAGTCCTCGTGGGATGGCGCTCGATATTTGCTTATACACATTATATACAGAGCCTGCCAAGCTGTTCTCATAATTGACAAAAATATGTGGCAGAATTGCTAGAAAATGTATTAAAGCAGTCAGGCTATAATTTGTACATAATTCATAATAAACCCGTCTGTGTGATTTTAGCTGCATTGCATGCCTACATGGACAAGGTTGAACTGGAGAACAAGGACTCTTCACTTATAATTGTCCTGGATCTTCCACAATACAGGAACACATGCTACACCTTGGACAGGTCTCTCCTTCCTTTTGTTGTGATCTACCAAGCCTTCACCAACACTGGCTGACCGGCTCTGAAGGGCAAGCCAAAGATCCTGACACTGCTCGAACCTGAAAGTCTATTAGATTGTGAGTCACCCCACGTTAGGGCTGGATATACTAATCAGGAAGTTGGCAGACAAAGCTCATGATACCCACCTGGAGCGTATTGTCAGCAAGGCTGAGGAAACTGTGGCCACATACTTCCAGTAAGAGAGACCTGGAAACATTCACGCATGGACTTCTGCAGCAAATATGACTTCAACCCAAAGAAGTTTAATGAATAAGCTGACAATGAAGATGAGAACATAATACGCTAGACACTAGATTGATTGAGGTTTAAATGGCATATTATATCAATATTTGGGTATATGGCATGCAATGATGACACTTGTTTGATTAGTAATTAATAATGATGACACTTTTGTTTAATTAGTAATTAATGCAGACATTACCAAATTATAATTGTGTTCATTTACTGTCTTCCTAGCATTTGATTGAAAATTGGCTACTTGACTTTTGAAGGAACTGAGTATTCAGCAATATATATATATATATATATATATATATATATATATATATATATATATATATATATATATATATATATATATATATATATATATATATATATATATATATATATATATACAGTATATATATTGTTCAACGCTTCAACTCTTTTTTAGAAATTGTCTAAAGAAGTACAATATTAACCCCTTCGCGCACAAGGACACAGTTTGCGCCCTTTCTAGGATACCTAAAGCTTTACCTATAAGCTTTTGTGACCATCAAAGGTGTTTAGGCACCATTAGTTTAGTTATTTAAACCTCTAATGTTGTCTTTGAGCGAACTGTGGGCAGATAACTAGTTTTGCAAAGGTAATTGTGAGATAAGAACATTCTACTTCTGAATACCAAATGGCAACTCCCGATGCATGAAAATATTAATAATAGAATGTAATTAATAACAAAATAGAGGAAACACATATTGTGAATGTCCTAGTATTATTTGACATATAATTACTTCGACACATGTATTACCTCTTTGATCACTGATTTATTAAGTGTTTTATTAACCCACAGAATGAACTAATTATCCCAGTCTTTCTTCCAATCAACATGTAAACTCTGGAACTCTCTCCCTCAATATGTCTTTCCCTAATCCTATGACTTAGACAGTTTCAGGCTCTGTGTGTCCTTACATTTTGACTCGAAAGCACCTTGGATTTGACTCAATATTATTATTTCAACTTTGGGAAGACACTTGTTACAGGCAACTTTGTCTTTTTTCTCCACACACATAGAAAAACAAGATGACAACAAAAGCAACTATACGCCGATATTGGAGGGAATACAACGAAAACGACACTTAAATGGATGTATTACACGTGAGACATATCAATATACAAGACACAATACAGATAAGTAAACAAAACAAAATGTTTACATAAACACATGACAAATAAAAACGTGAATATAAACTTCATACATCTAACAGCGTCCTTCACTCATGCAGAATGTGTTCAATAAAAACTCACTATGAAAACTAAATTACCTTTGCTCTGACTATAGGAAAACTTTACACTTATATTGCACTTTTTGGGAGAGTACACAGAATACCTTAATGAAGCCAGGCCTTTGATCTCTTGTCCAGCCTCTGTTTTCCCTTAATTATATCCCTGATTATGTACAGCCTTAATCATGGACCACAACATGGTAAACAGTATTTGCTGGGGAAGGATACTTTAAATAACTTTTTCTAAAAATATATTTACACTTAATTGTTTTCCGGCGAATTGTGATCGCCAACTTTTTTCCTGGCTACATTTTGTGACTATTTTCTACACACAAAGTAGATTGTTGTATGACCTAAGTAACAGTGTGTTTAATTGTGAATTTACTTTACAAGCTGACAGACCGGTGTTGGAGAATTTCTGTTGTAATTCCTAGCATTAGTTAAGGGGGTAGTGCTTGGTTTTTAGTCTATACATTTATGTATTTATTTATTTTTGAGTTTCCTCGCTAGATTTCCATCAAGCTTAGAAAAAAAACCTAGACCCCCTTTCAAGATAAATGTGAAAATTTGTCGGTAGAAAAATGTCCCGGCCGAACGATGATACCTTCTAAAATTAGAGGCTCACTATCGCTCACCAGGAAAACATTGACGCCTAAAGGGCACGAAAGGTCATAATATTGACAACAAAATAAGGCGAAAGGTCTCAAAATCGCCAAACTAATGGAACGAACGTCTTAAAACCTCAAAATAAATATGCTAAACATGAGGGAGAAGGGGGTCCATAAAAAGCGAGGATACCCCCTTAAAGGGAATAGAACAACTGTAAATCAATGTTTAGTGAAGCCTGTAAGAGGAATCTTAACTTAATAATATTTTGATGATGACAATTGTTTTGTATATCTTTGTTTAGGTGGTCAAATACATACTTGATTAGTGAGATGGAGAAAACAATATAAACAATATATCGAATACATATACAATTTTGGCTTTGCAATTATTTGTCCTTACTTAGTGCCAGTGTGCTGACTTAGGATAAGGGTGTAATAATAGTCAATTTCATTAAACAACATTATATAAGCAAATATTGATACGGTAACGTCCTAGAACGTTTAGCATTATACCCCCTGAGAGAATGGGTCTGTCTGGGCGAGACATGTGGTGGTACAGTACCAAGTGATTATCTATGTTACTAGAACATTGCCGGAGTGACGGACTACTTCCAGTCCGTCACTCATGAACTATTGGAATGACATTGCTATTGGTCTTATAGGGAATTCCAAATAAACAAATTATGTATTATAATATAATGTACAATAACGTATTGTGCAAATCAATGAATAGTAAGTCAAGAATCAGAATTTTTATTAAGTTGTTTTTATAATGGATTCTCGTATGTGAGCGTACCTATTAATACTCATTATCTTTACCTTCTCCGACTCCTCTATAATCAAATGTATAACATGTAGTTCTAACATGTACTGGTATATTTATTTAAAATTGGTGAATAAACTGTACTGCCAAATAATAGCCTTATAGAGCATTTTGTTAATGGAAATATATATTTCCCACATAATTCCTGCAACTGTTCATCTATTATTTTCACAGAAAATCAGTGTTCTAACTTAATTGAGTTACAAACGAATCTTTACAGTCACCACTGGATATTACACAATACTTTCAATTTCCAAAAACTGTTAAATCTCTCTCTCTCTCTCATCACAACACCTTCAACAATGTTTACACCAAAAGAGTCACCGTTCATAACTTTGCAGCCTCCTCAAATAATTTACTTCCATCTTATGTTCGTTACCTCATTTTCCTTTCGTTATAATCTTCGCTTTCACCTTTTCCCTTTTCATTCTAGTCCCTTTATACAAGTCCCCTCATTGTATTTTACGCTCTTCGTTTCCTGATTCTCGTTTCCCTTTTCTATAAATTACCTTAATCTTGCATAAGGATTAAAACAGATGACCACCTTAGTCACCAGACTAAGTAGCTTTTTGCCACACTAAACCAGAACTCCTCTTTCTCTCTTACAGGTTTATCCTCTGTCGGAGCATACACACACACACCCACCCACGTTTGTATTCCTACTTTCATTCTCACCCACACAATCCTTGAACCCACAGACCCATAGTCTCTTACACTCTCCTTCCATTTGTTACTTCGAAACAAACACGCACCTTCTCTCGCTGTTCCCGCACTCACTGTAGCACACACACCCATGCCACACTCACACTCTCTCACATTTGTACCCCTCCATTTGATCTCAGTCATTCCACATACATCCAGCCTATCATTCACTAACACTTCCAGGACCTCTCTCTCTTTTGTGTCATCATTCATGCCTCTCACATTCCAAGTCGCTATTCTAAGACTGTCCATGGTAGGTCGGGGTTTGTCAATATTAGGTCCGTCCACATCTGAGTCTGTTCGTTCGTTCATCGTTGTAGTAAGAATTTTTGACGGGTAGGGGGTCGCAAGCCCACCGACCCAACCTCTTTAGTCGCCTCTTACGACGACAGACACGCAGTAGGCACATGGGGCATATTCTATTCCCTTACTCCCAGGGGGGGGGGGTAAATAAACATATTACATTTGGTATTTAATTATGTATTGCTGCTGTAGCAGGCAGATTGTTTTGTTTTAATAAATTTCCTATAATTTACTATTGCAAGACTGCATATAATCACAGTGCATGATTCATGTAATATGAAAATACAAATACATAACAACTGCAGTAACCTTCAACTTCCAATAAAAGAGAAGCTGCTGCGGACTGACCACCGACGAGTCCCTGGTGGAATGTCAATAATGTTGGCGGGAAAACAAGCTGGTCGTTGTTTCAATGTCCTTTTTGTTTTTGTATTTTCCTATTTAATTTATTATTTTACTCGAGAATGGTTACATTTAATGCTTAAGGATAGTAAAATAGGTCTAAGATATATAAATATTATAAGAAAAAGCACATAAGACAAATATATTATAAACACGACACACACCTGAATAATATTAACTGTATATTCGTTGGATATGAACTGTATATCAGCTTGTCAAAATTATCAAAATATACTTGCACTGGGCTCTAAATCCTGGGGACTATCTATGAACACTGATAAATGTATACTTCTCAGATTCTGTAGAAGGATTATCGAATGGAAGGAGCTGAACCTACAGTATCTGGTAAGTGCTGCTACCTTAACAACTCGCCTAAACCTACAAGGGACTCTGCACCTGATCTGGGAGTATTGATTGATACTCCTCTTAAAAGCCACCAACATACTACTAATATTGTTCACAAGGCTGAAGGACTCTCTCATAGCATTTTGAGGTCCACAATCAACCGAGATGCTTCTTTCATGACACCTTTATTCATTTCACACATCCGCCCCTTTAATGGAGTATTCCTCCTCTCTATGGCTATATAGGTGCACTTAAATTACTTGAGTCAGTCCTGAGACGCTGGACCAAGTCGATTCTGTGCCTCGAGAATCTCCCTTTTTCGGACAGACTGAGGACTCTTAACTTATTTTCTATTAAGGGGAGATTACTTAGACACGATTGAAGTAAGTATGAGCAAAGTTTCCACGTGTTTTCCACTCTGTCCCCAGATGATCTTTTTGACTGCCCTCCTCACCTTGGATATCAATAGCGGATATCAATATAAGATCGCACACTCTAGATGTCAACTTGAAATGAGAAAGAGGTTTTTCAGTCTTAGATGTGTGTCCCTCTGGAATTCTTTACCCTTCTCTGTGGTGTCCTTGACAAATCTGCCTTCATTTAAGGCCATTCTCTCCGAACATCTTGCTGGTCCATTGTACGAATATTCATAATTCTAGTAAACAGAAACAAAAAGGAGTTCGCATTGGAAAGGGAACAATTATATAGAGAACAATTAAGGCCGATCGATAATACACCGATAGATCGCAGTAAACAATACAGCATATACCTAACAAAGCAGAACACCCATGACAAATTGTTCTATTTAATTTTCTTTTCTTAAGCTAGAGACGACGGAATATACAACAAGTTAAATCTAATGTCCAGCATCCAATGGTCTCCTCCATTCATGAAAACATCAGTTATCTATCTATCTATCTATCTATATGCTCAGGCCCAATCCCCATTTTGGGGGTAGCCGACTCAAGACAGAGCAAGAACAGGGAAAACACAAAAACAACATAAAACAAAAAATAAACACAGATAAAAAACACAAACTCTCACACATCCAAGTCACCCAGGAGAAGACCCAGAGACAAGGGTTACCAAGGTCACTCCAGCACTCCCCCGGCCCCTGACCACCCGGAGAGGTTCCGATCTCGGCAGGCAGACATGCAGTGGAGCCAAAGCCACAAGCCCTCCCACCACACTTCCAGGCACACCCTTCATATTAATCGTGTCCCCGGGCCAGGCGCCTGATGGACTATTATCTAGTCCAACTTGCGCCCGACCCCTTACTCCAAATGACCACGTGTTCACTCAACTATTCACAAGCATTCTCCATTCACTCCTGTCCACCACCACTTCCCCTGCCTGATCTATAGTCAGTCCTCTATCATCCAAAGCCTTTCTTACACAGTCTCTCCATCTCAATGGGGGTCTTCCTGCCCTTCTATCTCCCCTTGTACCTGACTCACATATTCTCTTTGTAAGCCTTTCATCTCCCATTCGTTCAACATGACCATACCAGCTCAGCACCCTTCTGTCCACTCTGGCTGACAAATGTTCTTGCTGCCCCACTCTCCTACGTATCTCTTCATTCCTCAATCTGTCTCTACGAGTAACTCCACACATACTCCTCAAGCAGCTCATCTCCATCACATCCAGCCCTCTTTTCTCCTTTTTCTTCAGAGCCCATGTCTCAGCCCCATACATCACTGTTGGCACAACAATTCCTTGATACAGTGCACTTTTTACTTTCACTCCGAGATTTCTCGTCTTCCACATACTTCCCATTGCTCCGAAAACCTTCCTTCCTTCACACAATCTCTGTTTTACCTCCACTTCCATACCTCCACTCCTGCTTATCGTTCCTCCTAGATATTTAAAACACTCTACTTGTTACATCAGTTATATTCCATTAAATAACTAGACTTGGATTGCTCAAGCTAGAATAAAACATATTTACAATATGATTGTCAAAGGTTCAGGTTTCATAAAACACCTTAGTGAAACCTGAAAGTTTTTTATCTTCTCGGCCTCTGTTCTCCCTTAACCCACTGGACCCCAGCGACGCAGCGTTTGCGTCAGCAATGTATGTAACGCTAAACCCCAGCGCCGCAAACGTTGCGTCCGCTACTTCAACCTCATTTACTCGGCTCCTATGGTAGGAAATGGCTTGAAAATGGTATGGGATATTTCTTGCGGTGTTGCCAAACAATGGCAGTACCCAGCAACCGCCTAGACAAGCCGTGCGGGTGGTGGCGGGCGGATTAGTGGCGCCAGTTTACCCACTTACTTCACCGCGACTTTCGACCTTATTTACTCCTGTCGTATGGTAGCTAGAGGCTTGGGATTTGTGTGAGATATGCCTTAGGATGTTGACATTACTTGACCATACTCGGCAACCCCCTAAGTCCTGCCGGGCGGGTGGTGATGTGCGGGAGGAGGGGAAAATACTATACCCGCTTATCTCCCCACGAATTTCGACCTTATTTACTCTTGTTCTATGGCAGCTATAATCTTGATATTGGTATGGGATATTCCTTAGGATGTAGGCAATGCTTGGCAACCCCCAAATCAAGGTTTGTTGGGACATGGGACGCGCATGACAAAGGACAGTCAGTTTACCCGTAGATCTCGCGAGTGCAACACCATGTCGGATTTACCACGTCGTTACCCGCGCAGGGGAATATCCCTTGATGATGCAATGGCCATACTTGATGAAAGTGATGTGCCTGATAGTGACACTGGATCGATTCAGAGGAAGAGTATCGCCCCAGTTTGGCCTAGATACAGGACATGCATGAGGAGGAACCCTTTGTCCCCATCTCTCGTCGCCTTGCTATGTTAGAACAAAGGGAGGAGAGTGGGTATCGCTCCCCCATTACTCCCCATGACATAGTGGACTCTCCAGCAAGTGGGGAAGAGGAGGAGGCAGATGACCCAGACCCCATGGCCTTCCTCAACATTCCACTTGCTCATCGTAGGGGATAGAAGAGAAGAGCTGAGGATGAGAGGGGTCAATGTCCGACACCACGCGTACCTGACCGTGGTCCTCCCTCACGTCTGCCTTCACCACCACCCCGCATTGCCTCTCCACTAAAAGTGGCAGCCCCTAATACCTTCTATGGGTTGCGCAGGGGTGCAGCCATCTTAGCAGCGCAGGCTGCGCAGCCATCGAGTTATTCAGAGGAAGAAACATATGAGGAAGTGCCTGTCATTGAACCTGCTCAACAAAGGAAGCTCGCATGTCGTTTGTTCCCACCATGGCCGCCCGGGATGACTCAGCGCATTCTCCGCCTAGCCACCCGACACCACCACCACCACACTCTCCACCCCGACCATCACCCCCCCTCCCACTACCATACTCACCTGTACCTTCTCCTCAGCCTGGGACCTCCCTCGGACACGACACTCAGACACCATCACCGCCTGCGTTGCCACAACGCCCTAATCGTGCGCAACGCCCTACCAACCAACGTGGGTGTGGGTGTGGGCGTGGGCGTGGGCGTGGCCAAAGGGGTTCTAAAGTGACCCTAGTACGGACATCCCACCCTTGGCGGTGCGAGAGCAAGGTCCGGGTCGACTCGACCAAGGCCGAGGTTGAGGTCAGGGTCAAGAGGCAGGGCAAGGCCCTCCCGCCGCCCTGATGGTGGCTCCTCTCCTGACGACTCTGGCGACGATGGTGCCGATCAACCTCGACGAGTGGAATTGGGTGGATGGAGCGAACTTTGTGCCCACCGACTACAACTTTGTGGGCGCTGGGATTGCTGGCCCTACGCTCCCAAACCAAGGGCACCAGACCACAAGACTTGACATCTTCCTGCAGTTTTTTACTGCAAACCTCATGGCTCTAATTGTTGACCAGACCAACTGGTACAATTATTATTTTATGGCTGGGAAAGAGCAGAAAATATACTCGGCAAGGCTGTCATAGACCACACTACATGTCCCAGAATTCTACACATTCTTGGCCATTGTCATCCTGATGGGGGTCACAAAGAAATCCTCTATAAAAAAGTACTGGTCCTCGGATCCCCTCGTCCGAACCCCTATTTTTGGCCAAATAATGAGCAGAAATAGGTTCTCGGCCATAATGGGGAACCTTCATTTTATTGACAGCCTGGCAAGCCACACCAGAAGTCAGACTCAACCAAGAGCAATGAAGGACCCCATGGAGAGGATAAGACCCATCTTCGAGTACCTGAAGGTGAAGTTTGCTGCCGCCTTCAATCCCCATCAGAAGCTGATAATTGATGAGAGTTTGCTGCTGTGGAGGGGAAATATTAGCATCCGGCAGTACATACCCAGCAAACGACATCGATATGGCCTGAAGACCTTCGTGATGTGTGACTGTCAAACCGGTTATATCCAGGACATAATTCTGTACTTGGGCAGGAAGACAGAATTGGTGGATACGAGGACATACGGAATTTCTGGGGCCGTCGTCATCACCATGATGGAGGGCTACTTGGACAGGGGCCATATACTGTACCTGGACAACTGGTACACCAGCCCCTCCCTTGCCAAGTTCCTGCATAGCTGTTCTACAGGAGTCTGTGGCACCGTCAGGAGGAATCGGACCTTCATGCCCGAACTACCACGCAAGCGGGAAAAGGGCTCCATCATCTACCAGCAGGCTAACAATGTCCTCATGTTTTCCTGGATGGATAACCGGGATGTGAACGTCCTCACAACAGTCCACCGTCCCATCTTCCAAGACAGCAGACGTAGTGACAGAACAACAGGTGAAATGATCAAGAAACCTTTGGCCATCTGCGACTATAACATCAATATGCGTCTGGTGGACAAATCTGATGCTGTCATCTCGTCAGTCGAGTGTGCTAGGAAGACGATGAGGTGGTATAAGAAGTTATTCTTCCACCTCCTCGATATCACCCTGTATAACAGCCACATCCTCCATGCAACAGTCACCGGCAAGCAGGAAACGATGGAGAACTTCTCCATCGAGTTGTCCAGGGAGATGTTGAGGAAAAACATGACTACCCCCCAAGCCCAGCAACACCCCGCACATCGACAGCCAGCAGCAGAAGGGATTGCCAGGCTGACAGAACACCACTTCCCTGAATATGTGCCGCCCACAGAGAACAATGATAAACCCCGAAGACGGTGTCATTGGCGTGCCAGAACACGACACAGAGGGACCCTGTGAGATCCGATACCAGGTATATGTGCCGAGAATGTGGTGTTGCACTGTGCTTCTCGGACTGCTTCAGGGAGTATCACACCCTTGAGCATTTCTAAAAGAGTGTGTTCAAAGACTGCGATAAAAGACGCTATGAGAAGTGAAGTATGTGTACAAAAACCAAGTGAAAATAATAAATATATACAAAGTGCCGAATACAATATGTAAGTGATAGTGACACTCAAATATACGTATAACAGTGACGGACACCAATAAGTGTAAATATAGCATATCCCTGTGAACAATGACGGTAACAGTGAGATAGAATAAAATAAAATACAAGTACAAAATGATTACGATAAAACACAAGTACAAAATACCCGTACAAATACAATGTGAAAACTCATATTTCTAAGTCTAAAGTGCCTAAAATAATGTGTAAAACCCATATTATAACTATAAAACATACGATAAAGTATTAAATGAATGAACAGGGGGAGTGAGAGAGGCAGACAATGAAAGGGAAAGTGGTGGGTGGAGAGTGTCGATCAGCTGGTTGTGTGTACGTGCGTGCGTTCTGTTATTGTCTGAGCCCATGATGGCCGCCAGTCGCCATGGCAACCATGGATGCGCGCGGGGCTTGCCACTTGTGAGCACTTATTATAACTTATATCTATGCACTTGTCACACTGTAACTTCACTTATAATGACATTATGTGATACATGTTGCTAATATATGAACTATGAAGGCACACATGATGCTCGGGTGGTGTAAATAACCGTCACTCGAAAACTGGACGCATCGTACATCTGCCATGCTGCCGCGCTCAGCTGTGTCTAGCCGGGCGGGAAGCATGAAGGCCGCCCCGCATCAGCTGATTGCTGAGGGTGTCCACCCCCCCCCCCCCCCTCCCCCTCCCATAGGACCCCCAAATGACTGAGGTGAGTGTTATTTTGTGTGTTATTCTTCATTTCTCACCTATTTAAGCAATTAAAAAAAAAAACAAAAAAAAAAATCCGCTGGTCTCTAGATGTACATTTATTCTAAACTAGCTGGGGTTCAGTGGGTTAATGACCCACCAGATGAAATGCTGACTGGACCACACTCTATTTTTGTTCCTTCTTTTTTAACTAGAATAATGGGAACAGAATAAGCATTCTCATTTTGAACCATACAAGCGTAAGCAAAAGTAACTGTCCATGGATAATTATAGAGCTGTTATATAAGGTGGATTCACACGATATTTGTGTCCGCAATAGTTGGTGGGTATCGTATTTTAGCAAATTTTCGGGACTTGATGGTACTGTCTTGATAGCGTAATGCATAGTGCGCGGAATTTCGATGTGAGTATCCTGGGTTCGAGTCCTCGGAGTGCCACATGTATTTGTTGATTTCATTAATTGAGTTTAGATGTGAAGTTGGTTGGTATAAGAAACATAATAATTGGTAACTAAGCTAGATATATGTTATTGTAAGTGTAAGAGTTCTTATAATAATTTGATTCATAAGCTGCCAAACTAGAGTTGACGAGAGGAGTTCAAGAAAAATAGCAGATGTGAAACCACGTTTAGTGTATCATAAAATAAATATGTGAACAATTATTGATGGTCACGATTACTTTTCGATTTCCTCATTAGCATGAACAAATATGGCTTCATATAGCACTTATAGCTAGAAATTAAGCCAATTATATACTTAAGGAATAAACAGACTGGATTGTACACTTTGTCCTCATTACATATATCCAGTATGCTGAATGGGGTAACAAACAGTTCCTATTAAACCAATTAATGAATGTTGATGTTATATGTTACGCACACTAATTCAATTTATGAAAGCATCGCTTTCAATAAATTGTTACAGTAACATATTCACTAATGTCAAGGTACATTATATCTTTCACAAACAAACTCGTATCGAGCAGAGTAAGCAAGAACACAAGCCTGGCCTTTCATAAACTAGATTAGAGCCAAGCCAATTGATTACTTACGATGTTCCGAGCTCCAGGCTATGAGGAACTTGAACCTGCACATGCCTATCTTTTGCAAAACTAGACATATGATGCGATTTTGCGATGGATAGACAGTTTGCTGGAATGGAATTTATGCATTTTAATGTGTATAATAATCATATTTCATCTGGTAATTCTGCTAAATATCCATGTCTACAACTCCTACTTCCTTATAGCACGAAACTCGTAAGCGGTCAATTATTATGCTCCTCCCACCCACCAACATGAATAGTACGTATGTTTCATAAGAAATACAAAGAGTAGTTTTTATGGTTGTACTCAGGAGAGAACATAATGTGGGAAGGAGGCTGTGATGAAGCCTGATTTGGGAAAATAAACGAAATTACAAAGTGTGCGTACGATTACTAAGGAGAAAAAGTGTTAGTGATCATTAATTCCAGCCAAGGAGAATACACCATCTTAGATATTAAATATCATATTGTGCAGTATTGGGGATAAAGATTTTGGAGTGTATACAATAATTATATGATAAAGTGCATGCTAATTGTCCATATTGTTACGACCGGGGCTACGAATAAAACAAGGTCACTTAATGATTGGACTAGTAATAGGGCACTATGCAACAACGGTACGCTAGATCCAAACCCTTGAACTTATATGCCGGCTAACAAAAACACCTATACCCTCCAGAGTTAATCTGCGATAACGGGGTATCCTTAACTGGGCATAAATGTACTCTACTTCAGGCTAACCCACACTGGTATAGCCTGATAACAAACAAGATGCAAGTTACGTTAAAATGCACAAAAGGGAAGCTATGGAAAGATCAATTAAATCACTGCAAGATTTAATACAATACAAAGATGCTTCAATACAGTTACTCTAAACAACAATAAACTCTTCACTCCTATCTGAAAAAAAGTGAAGTCTAGTCCTACAGCATAGACCTGGAAACTTTTGAAGAAAGTCTGATGCTCATAAGATGCTTGTATCTTTAATTATATAAAAGCAGGACGCCATACGTGTAGACTGAATACACTAAAAGATAGGACATATAATGTTAACTGACACAGGAATACTATAAATGTGCAACGGCAGTAATGCTTGACACTAAAAGAAATACTTCCTCATCAACGAAACAGTCTGCTATGGTTGTGCAACTCAAAAACAACCTAGACTAATAAATGCCGTGAATAATAATGCATACATATCATAAAGAGCGTCTAGCTGGGATATCAAGGTTAGGAAACTGTGGCTGAGCAAGACTGGCTCATAGCCTAGCGTTGTCCTTAAGGCGGTATGATTAAAGTTACGTTAATGACGGGGATGCTCTCTTGGTAGATCCATATCTCAAGTATCTGGTTCTACCCTGGCGATCCCTCTAAAGTCAAGCAAAGAGGCAGCACTGTGTGACAAGGTAGTAGGCTAATGCCCTCTTACCACACGATGCTGCACTCGAAAAAGGCACAACCAAAAAGACAACCTAGGATACCACAGAAACCGTCGAAGTCGTGTAGGTATAAGCGAACCGTACACACATCGCTGACAACGACAACAGAAGCCTTATCCCAGTCTAGCAATAAATAACCCAGCAGAGCACTAAATCAATAATGGAGACACACACCGAGTTCTTAACCTCTACTAACTAAGAACCCTCAAACCTATTCTAAGTACATGTAAATATCTCAGAGGACGGCGCATGCAATACAATGGGCCGGCTATGGAAACCATATGCAGAACCCAAGGGGATAAGTAATTGAATAAAGGTGAGGAGCAATGGAAAAGAAGAAGGTCAGAGAGAGAGATAGTGGTAAACAGGATGATCGGGAGAGAGTATGCAAAGGGATGTTAGAAGCATGCACGCCAAGCCTGTCCTGAGGAAGGAAGCTTCTCTGGACCCCCAGGATCACACAAAGGCATGATGGTCTGCCAATACGTCACCAGGCAGCAAGCCTCCAGAAGGCGCCAGGAACCACCAGCCAATCAAAACCGAGAGAAATGCCACGCGGGCGGTAAAACTCCTCCGGGAGGGAGGAAGGAGGAAGAAAGCAACACTCACTGCCCCCACGCTGCTCGCTCGCTCTCTCTCTCAACTCTACACAACAATGCATCTTATATTCAACTCATGATATAAAATACTTCCCGTTGTCACAGACGAAAATAAAGACCACCGCTGGACTGTCTGTAACAACACGAGCACTATGAAAGAGAGAACAACATTCTCTGATAACTGTAGCTCATTTCACTGCCCTGGCGAGCGCTAGTGGCTAACGGGAGGCGATTCTGCCAACGCTGGTAGGCGTCACACCCCACCCAAGATATGGGATGCTCAACATTAGGCGAGCACCATATATGACAAGGCAGAATGCCGACAAGACCCGCCACACCTAGCCACTCCACCAGAAATGAAATGCAAAGCTCAATTCTTACAAAAAATAAAACAACATTTTAGCATAAATAAAATCTTATAACCCCTCCCAAATATAATAGTATAATTTTAGCCTGTTATGCTCCCTGAGCGAGCTTCACAGAGCCCAGCCTACTAAGTGAAAGACAGGTTCAACTTAGGACTTTAGCTATAACATTGGCAACTTACAATTAACTATCAAAAAGAAAGAGTTTTTTATGTGATTTATTTTTTTAATTTTAATGTTGTTTTTTGACGGCTGCTCTACAGGGGCAAGCCTGATTTTTCTCACTCTCAACACACACTGACTGAACGGCGAGGGTTCTCCTGCAAACAAACCCTCCCGTGGCAAACAATCAGCCAAAACATTATCAGTGCCCTTACCATGCCACACATCCAACTTGTGTCTTGGCAGCAAAACAACACCTGACACTGATAAACTGCCCAGTTTATTACACGACTGGCATTTCTCTTCGCTCTCTCCGGCAACGGGGCCTGCCAATAACCTTTCACTAGTTCTACCTTCGTGATTACGATGCAGCCCCGATGCGGTCTATGGTATCGTCAACTCTAGGTAATGGATAGGCGTCTGTCAGGGATAATGCTTCCACACTCTTGCAATCACCATACACACGGATCTTGCCACTCAACTCAGGTTGCAAACTCACTGGCAACGACCACTCACGATATCCTTTATCTCTCAGACCCTTTTTCCACATGTCGTCTAGCTCTGTTTTCACGACAGGGTGCTGAGCAGGATTTATACGGTAGGGAATTAACTTGAGCCTTGCACTGTCTCCAGCCTCCATGTCGGATTCTACCTCGTACATCAGGCCTGGAGAAGCAACAAACATGCGGATGTACTGCCACAGCCTAGTAAACAACTTATCTCCCAGAACAACATGCCTAGTGCCCTCCCACAACCCAGCCGAGACCGCAGCTTCTAACCTGTAGTCTCCCTCCTTCTCCACCTTCGTCCCTAGAACAGCCAGGTCATGAAAGGGACAATCAGTACCACCTGTGCAGTCACTCCCATAGTTCATTATTGCTAAGGCTTCCCCGCCGATACCGTACATGCGCACCCCCGCATTCCTTACGACTACATCTGCCTGCGCAGCATCACCGCTTTTAGCGACATGGCCAGATACAGTCGGTCTATGGTAGGGCTGTTGCATTCGACTAGAGCAGCATTGGGAGGCTATGCGATGACCGGGCACATCCACTCCACAGCCAACCTCACCAATCTGCTCAATGTCCTCCTTCTGACCACCACCCTTGGCAGCCATGGGTCGACCCTGACCTGACAACCATGTCCAAGCCTCGTCGCCCACCTTGAACCACCGAAACAACGAGGCTATCGGTCTACCAACATTCAAGTGACCTGCCCGCGGAACATCTTGCACTGCCTGAGTTGTGAGGCTCGGGTGGTCGGCACGACCAGTGGGGTATGAACCGAGCTGGTGCTGGAGCGCTGCACACTGCTGCTCAGGCAGGTGCTCTAGCGCTTCCACAGCCACCAGACTCGTGTCCCCCGCCCACTGCTCCGCCGAGACATGACAATCCCAACTCTCCTCCACCTGTGCCCTACTGCCCCCCTCTCCTTCTCCTCCTTGGCCGCTGCAGACCATCGCAGGGACAGTAGGCTGCTCAGGTGGTTCCCTCACAAACTCCTCCAACAGGTTCACATGACATGTTTCCCCGTCCTCGTGTTCGATAGCCCCGTTCCCACAACTCTCCTCCACCTGGGAACTACTAAGTCGCGGAGTGCCATCACGCCCAACCATGTCACTAGGGGTGACAGGTTCTGGGGCCACTCCGGAGCTCACCTCTGGGTCAAGTACTAAGTCGCTAAGGAGAGCCGCTGGAGCAAAACTCACAAAACTCCCAACTTTAGCTTGCTCCATCCGACCCTTCCTCCGCTGGTCTAGAGACTGAGGAATAGGCTGTGACACATTGGATGCACGAGATCTGGTGACAACACACGCCCTCTGCTGTCGTTGACACCTCTCGACCAACTCCTGCCCCTCCCTACTCACGTCGGCCGCCCTCTCGGCACCGACTAAGGGTGGAACCTCAGAAGCAGGTACCGCAAAGTCGTTGCCGAGAAGAAGGTCGACGCCCTCTACTGGCAGTTTCTCCATGATTCCGACATCCAACTCTCGTGTCACACCTTCTACCTCCAGCTCCACTCGGACCAACGGGTATGACTTTGTAGCATTGATACCCTGCACCACAACTACCCGTGCCACGTTTATAGGTCTGCCTGTAAAGTTTTTCATCAATGTCAAGGAAGCACCCGTATCACACAAATTCTACTCCATACGTCTTGCAACCAGCCCAACTCACGAAGCCGCGCCCTCTATGGTCACAAAAAGTATCCTGGACAGGTGTCAAGCCTTCCGGATACTTCTTCACTGGCAGTGCTCCAGCCTCTGAACATTTACCCCGGGCAAACGCAGACGACTTCAAAGACACTCCAATGTTGCGAGCCAAAGACACAACTGCTGTAGGTAACTTGCTAGGACAGGATCGTGCAAAATGCCCCTTTTTGTGACAATGAAAACACTCTAACTCCCCCTTGGGCTTCCCTTGAGGTGGGGAAGGGCCCGGACCCTCTTAAACGGGACGGTATTAGGTTTATGGTCAGACTTAATATCATTGCTCTTGTTTTAATGGTTATATGGTGTATCACTGACTCGGCGGGGGTGGAGTGTTGCGCCCCTTGTTACCTGCATCGTTCCGTTGTGCAGACCCGCACCCACGAATCAGCGATAGCCTAAGGTCAGCCATCTCAGCTGCCTCCTGCAGAGTTTTAGGATTTTTCTCTCTGAGGTTCAACGTCAGGTCGCTGCCCGTACACTTAAAGAACTGCTCGAGAAGCATCAACTGTTTTATCTCATCAAACGTCGTTGCCTTCTCCGATCTCAGCCAATTCCCAAAAGCGTCAGACAGTTCCCGGGCATGTTCAAGAAAGGTGCACTCACGACCCTTCGTAACACCCCGGAACTTCAACCTATAAGTCTCTGGTTGTAACTCATTTGCCCGCAGGACAGCCTCCTTCAATACCTCATAATCGATGCACGACTCCAAAGGCAACGCATCATATTCCTCCCTCTCCGCCCTCCTCTCTCTTACTTATGCCTAATATCCTAATATCTTCTAAATATGTACTTTCTACCCTCTCTGGGCTTAACACTAATAAGGCGTACGGTCCGGACGGTGTTCCTCCTGTTGTTCTCAAAAACTGTGCTTCCGTGCTGACTCCCTGCCTAGGCAAACTCTTTCGTCTCTGTCTATCCTCTAACGTCTTCCCTTCATGCTGGAAGTTTGCTCACATTCAACCTGTCCCAAAGAAGGGTGACCGCTCTCAACCCTCCAACTATCGTCCAATTGCTCTCATCTCTTGTCTTTCTAAAGTTTTTGAAACTATTCTTGCTTCCAAATTTCTTAAGCATTTCTCTTCTCATAATCTGCTCTCAGATCGCCAGTATGGCTTCCTTAAGGGTCGCTCTACTGGTGATCTTCTTTCATATCTTACTAACTCTTGGTCATCCTCCTTTCGGGACTTCGGTGAGACTTTTCCTATTGCACTAGACATATCGAAAGCCTTCGATAGAGTCTGGCATAAATCTTTAATTTCTAAACTACCCTCCTTCGGTTTCTATCCCTCCATCTGTGCCTTTGTCTCTAATTTCCTTTCCGGCCGTTCCATAGCCGCGGTTGTGGACGGCCATTGTTCACTTCCTCACCCTATAAACTCCGGTGTTCCTCAAGGCTCTGTCCTATCTCCTATTCTCTTTCTAATTTTTATAAATGATCTCCTTAACTGTACCTTAATTCCCATCCATTCATACGCAGATGACTCAACCTTACACTACTCCATTAGTTTTTCAGAATGCCCCAGCCAGCAATTTCTCAACAACAAACTTAATGAAGCCATAGAACTCTTAAATTCTGATCTAAATACTATTTCCAATTGGGGCAGAGAAAACTTTGTTAACTTTAATGCTTCCAAAACCCAATTTTTCCATCTATCTACCCGTCAGGATCTCCCAGCGGACTATCCCTTATTCTTCAACAATACAAAAATCAACCCTTCATCTTCTCTCAATATTTTTGGTGTCTCTTTTTCTTCTGCTCTCATTTTGAAGGACCATATTACCAGTCTTGCTAAGGCAGCCTCCCAGAAGCTCGGTGTGCTCAACCGCCTTAGGGGGTTCTTTTCCCCTGCACAGCTTCTTGCTCTGTACAGGGGCATAGTGCGCCCTTGTATGGAGTATTGTTCACATGTCTGGGGAGGTTCCTCTCACACCGCTCTCCTAGACAAAGTTGAAAGGAAGGCCTTTCGTATCATTAACTCCCGTCCACTCACCAACTCTCTGCAGTCTCTCTCTCTCCGCCGCAATGTTGCATCTCTCTCGCTATTCTATCGCTACTATAATAATCAGTGTTCCTCAGAGCTATCCCAGTGCATACCACCTCCTTTACGTAGGGCACGTGGTACCCGTCTTGCAACTCAATCCCACCCCTACTCTGTGCAACTCTCCAACCCAAGAGTGAAACATTACTCTCAAACTTTCTTCTACTCAACAGCTGAGCTCTGGAACTCTCTCCCAGAATCAGTCTTTCCCTCTTCCTATGACTTAAATTGCTTCAACCTCCGTGTGTCCAGGCATTTTGGCTCGAACGTCCCTTGATTTTGGCCCTGTCACACTTTCAACTATGGGGGAGGCACTCGCTATAGGCAGTAATGCCTTTTGCCTCCCTCAATCACATAGAAACAAAAAATATATATGCCTCGAGTCCTTTGCCAACCAACCTAGAGGAAACAAGGGCTGCCCACTTAACCTCGGGCCATTGGTGCTCCCGGCACTTCTTCTCAAAACGCATAAAAAATTTGGTGACACCCGACTCGTCAAATACAGAGACTAACTTAAGAAGGTGCGATAAAGACTGATCAAGACCTCGATTCCCAGCACCGAGACGCTGCCCAGTCGACTCCACCCGAGACTTCTCAAGCTCTATGTCTGCACAGTACATGGTCTTTCTCTCCTCAGCCTGAATCCTGAGCTCAGCCTCTCGCTGCCGTTGCTCGAGCTCAGCCTCATTCTTTCGTTGCTCAAGCTGAATCTTAGCCATCTCAAGCTCAGATTCCCGCTGCTGCTTCATCTTAGCCATCTCAAGCTGGAAGATCATATTTGCAGTTAAACCTTGAGGAGGAGGAGATGCAACAATTGGAGACCCACCCAGTGACAAACCACGCTGCCAGTGACTATCGGCCTGCGGGAACGTACCCGGCTCCGGAGCCCGAGGGGGCGCCATGGTAGGAGTCGAGTGGAATGGGGGCTGGGCCGAAGGTGCCCCAGCTCCCGCTCCACCCGAAGCCCCACGCACCCCGCCGAGCACCCAGGCCACCAGGTCACCTCTCGACATGCTTCTAGTGCCCACATGCCCCATGACCGTGGCCAAACACTGGAGACCATACCGATCAATCCCCGACACCCGGTCAACAGTAATAGGTACCTCCAGAAACTTCCCTGCATCCTCCTCACTAGTTATAACTCTAATGCCTTCTAACAAATCCCGCTGCTGCACCTCAGAGTCTGCTTCCCGTACTGTGTCCTCACTGTACATTGATCCGTCGTTCGACAGTGTCCACCGAAAATTCTCAACGTTTATAAAAAAAAAAAAAGTACCTAAACTCTCATGTAGCACTATTCACTCAAAAATATAAAATGCTTGAAGACAACTCAAGTGCTATACTACGTTGCCAAAAAAAATTCCAAGTGTCCAAAATATTCCTCAAAATACAAATGTCCAACAATCCTGCAATTCTTCCTTAGATACCAGGCAAGGTCGTTATTTGTTATTACTGCAATAATCAACAAATGGATCCTGGTTTCTACTAAAATAAGATACTGGACAAGGTCGCCATTTGTTATGACCGCAATAACACAAATAGATCCTGGCCACTACTAATATAAGATACTAGGCAAGGTCGCCATTTGTTACGACCGGGGCTACGAATAAAACAAGGGCACTTAATGATTGGACTAGTAATAGGGCACTATGCAACAACGGTACGCTATGTCCAAACCCTTGAACTTATATGCCGGCTAAAAAAAACACCTATACCCTCCAGAGTTAATCTGCGATAACGGGGTGTCCTTAACTGGGCATAAATGTACTCTACTTCAGGCTAACCCACACTGGTATAGCCTGATAACAAACTAGATGCAAGTTACGTTAAAATGCACAAAAGGGAAGCTATGGAAAGATCAATTAAATCACTGCAAGATTTAATACAATAAAAAGATGCTTCAATACAGTTACTCTAAACAACAATAAACTCTTCACTCCTATCTGAAAAAAAGTGAAGTCTAGTCCTACAGCATAGACCTGGAAACTTCTGAAGAAAGTCTGATGCTCATAAGATGCTCGTATCTTAAATTATATAAAGGCAGGAGGCAGGACACCATACGTGTAGACAGAATACAGTAAAAGATAGGACATATAATGTTAACTGACACAGGAATACTATAAATGCGCAACAGCAGTAATGCTCGACACTAAAAGAAATACTTCCTCATCAACGAAACAGTCTGCTATGGTTGTGCAACTCAACAACAACCTAGACTAATAAATGCCATGAATAATAATGCATACATTATTATCATAAAGAGCTCATGTCCTAACTAGTGTCTGCTAGGTGAATAAAATCTAGCTGGGATATCAAGGTTAGGAAACTGTGGCTGAGCAAGACTGGCTCATAGCCTAGCGTTGTCCTTAAGGCGGATCGCTTGGTGTAGTGACTAGCGTCTCGGACTTCCACCCAGAAGGCCCGGGTTCGCGCCCACGCTCGGCGCATTAAAGATTTTTCACAAGCACTGAGTCATTACCATCCCTCATGATTAAAGGGATGGGGTAGTAGTACAGGACCCCAATGGAAATACGCCTAATCGGCCTTATTGAGCTATCCTTAGCTAGCTTAGCATGCGCTAGCTTTAAGAACTATTATTTATTATTATTATTATTATTATTGATTAAAGTTACGTTAATGACGGGGATGCTCTCTTGGCAGATCCAGATCTCAAGTATCTGGTTCTACCCTGGCGATCCCTCTAAAGTCAAGCAAAGAGGCAGCACTGTGTGACAAGGTAGTAGGCTAATGCCCTCTTACCACACGATGCTGCACTCGAAAAAGGCACAACCAAAAAGACAACCTAGGCTACCACAGAAACCGTCGAAGTCGTGTAGGTATAACCGAACCGTACACACATCGCTGACAACAACAGAAGCCCAGTCTAGCATTAAATAACCCAGCAGACCATTAAATCAATAATGGAGACACCCACCGAGTTCTTAACCTCTACTAACTAAGAACCCTCAAACCTATTCTAAGTTCATGTAAATATCTCAGAGGACGGCGCATGCAATACAATGGGCCGGCTATGGAAACCGTATGCAGAACCCAAGGGGATAAGTAATTGAATAAAGGTGAGGAGCAATGGAAAAGAAGAAGGTCAGAGAGAGAGATAGTGGTAAAGAGGGTGATCGGGAGAGAGTATACAATTGATGTTAGAAGCATGCACGCCAAGCCTGTCCTGAGGAAGGAAGCTTCTCTGGACCCCCAGGATCACACAAAGGCATGGTGGTCGGCCAATCACAGGCCGATACGTCACCAGGCAGCAGGCCTCCAGAAGGCGCCAGGAACCACCAGCCAATCAAAACCGAGAGAAAGGTCACGCGGGCGGGAAACTCCTCCGGGAGGGAGGAAGGAGGAGGAAAGCAACACTCACTGCCCCCACGCTGCTGGGTCGCTCTCTCTCTCAACTCTACACAACAATGCATCTTATATTCAACTCATGATATAAAATACTTCCCGTTGTCACATACGAAAATAAAGACCACCACTGGACTGTCTGTAACAACACAAGCACTATGAAAGAGAGAACAACATTCTCTGATAACTGTAGCCCATTTCACTGCCCTGGCGAGCGCTAGTGGCTAATGGGAGGCGATTCTGCCAACGCTGGTAGGCGTCACAATATGCCATCCACATCGAAATTGTCCAAGCAGGACACTTTCAGGGCTCGAAAATATCTTTGAAATATGTCCCTCAATATCATTAGCCGTGCCTCTGACACATATAACTTTGTCACTCCATAGCGATAATCGTATTTGCTTTGCTGAACCAAAACATAGATTTTAACAAGTGGCATTGTTTAATAATTGCAAGCATTTCTCCCTAGATCGTTTATTATTGACCTTCATAAACATCAATACATGCATTAGCTGTTGCAAGAATTTTGCTTTGTCTTTAACCCCTCTTTCGCGGCTGACGACTTAACCCTTTGGCGCACCTATAGTTTCCAATCAAAGTTTTTCCCACTCCCAAAGTATATCTCAGCTCACTCAGAGCCAGTTTTGTGCCCGGCGATAATTTGTTTCTGTGACGTTTTTATCCACCAAAAAATCCTTGTATTTGGATTAATGAGGTACCATCGGCTTCGTTATTGATTGCACTTGAAGATAAGCGAATAAAAACATAGAATAAATACAAAACAACCACATTGGGGCACTCCGAAGTTAGAATTGTAAAACAAAAAGTAAATACCTTATCTCCAACTCGCGCTAGCTCAAAATTTTGCCCGCAACATTTTTTATTTGCATTCATATATGGAAGCGGAATTTAATGAGAATTCCACTGGTAACTTCAGAATTACTATAAACCAAATAGTTACTGAGATACATGAATAAACGTGAAAGTATCGAAACACAGACTGAGCTGTACTCTGCTCCCTTCCCAGCCAGCCGTGAGTAAACGGTTAAACTGAGGGGGTTGCCAATTGTACCCATTGAACTAGACTTAATACATAATATCTATGCCAAATATGACGCGCGTCAGACGAAAACTTAATTTTTGGCGAATATTTTTAAGTTTAATGACTCTTAACGAGTCATAGTGCGCCTAGGAAAAAAATACCTAATGACTCTGAACGAGTCATCGTGCACCAAAGGGTTAAGTAGAAAGAGGAAAGTGGCCTATTCCTCGGCTGACGACTTAAGTAGAATGGCTATTTCCCGCTATAATTTACGTAGGAAACTAAATCTGGTGGTCAGGCAGTGTACTACAGACTCCCTCCCACTCCTCCTCACCACGGGAATGTTGGTCAGTACCGCTATCGCAGCTGTGATAGATAGACAAAATTTGCCAGTGTCTGATTCCGTGTGAGGGGTGGTGCGTGGGCGAGTGAGGGGTGAGGTGTGAGGGGTGCGCAAGCATAGCCTGTGTAACACTAGATGCTAGGCACTGAAGGTCACGGCGTACATGTGTGCGTGTGTGCGTTCTTGGTTGTAAGCCTGTGTACCCAGAGAGAGCAAGACTGACTTTAGTAATATTGCAAGCATATTAATGGCTTTACCTCTGAAAGCCTGTGTACGTGTGTGGTTTTGCTATTGGGAGGGAGGAGAAGGAGGAGAGCGAGAGAGAGAGAGAGAGACAGGGAGACAGGAGGGGTGAGAGAGAGACAGGGAGACAGGAGGGGTGAGAGAGAGAGAGAGAGAGACAGGAGGGGTGAGTATCGTATAAATACGATAGAATATGACTCTTTTGTGATCTCGTATGTCTCTGTGACGTCACGATCTCTCCTACAGCACGACGTAGGACGAGTAGATCGTATATTATAAGATTGTAAATAAGTTAAGTTATAAAAGGCCTAATATGCTATTAAGCAATATTGCCATGGTCTTATGTAGTATATATGAATTTATCGTATATATTAATATAATTTATCGTATAGAGCAACCTAAATGCGGTACGATAATTTGGGCTCCTGGCGGTTTGCCAAGGCAGCAAGGTGTGCTTTTGAGGTACGCCAGAGCCTTCACGAACACCAACCAGTTAACATCTAAATTTTCCGCCCTCAGTTGATCGAGCTTTTGTGCCTCTAATCACAATACACATACAGCAATACACTCAGCTACACCATCACGACGCTCTCATCGACATCATGACTGACTGATAGATAAGCATAAATTATAATAATCATGTCCATTCCCATGTAATCATTTATTCTTTCTTTAACTTGACTCGAGTCTTGGGACCGAATTCTCGTTCCCCATTGTCCACCGCCATATTGGGTAAAACGTTCTCCCTTGCCTCATTGCCACGTGGAACTATTGGGGAGTTAATTCCTGGCTAATATTAACCCTTATAACCTTACCCTATATATACATTTATTATGTGAGACCTTTGGATATAAATTAGCTTGTTTCAGATTGAATTAAATTTAGATATAGAGTAGTTTCATTTAGATTGATTTTATTTGATTCATTATAGCTTAGTAATATTTAATTTCCATTGATAGTTTACCACATTGGTGCCCAGACCCCGGATTTAGCTACCAGTAAGGGATTTTAAGGCAATAAACAAGGGGACATATAACAGGATGCAGGAACAACTCTATTATAAACTGGCAAGGCTAGCCAAGCGATGGTTAGAGCCGGAATGCAGGGTCACATCGTTGCACCTGCCCAAGTTCTGCATCCCACCCATCATCTTTCCCCAATAATTTTCTTTTCCGTTTCAAACTTCCTGTGACATATGACCTGACCTAACATTTGTTCTTGTTCAATATGATCCATTAGTAGGTATTGCTATTTAGTGTACTATTGTTTCTCCATAACATAGAAGTCCGCCGGTTGGCGTCTCTTAATTAGACTATTATTTGGCCGTTGTCTTTGTAATGTAATATTTAGATACATAGCCTATAGGCCTGCATGCAAAATGGATAAAGACCATAAAGAGATACTGTCTAGTGGGGTGCTAAGCAAAGCCCCTAAAAATCAAAGGGCGGGACTTCGGGGAGTATTAAATAGGCTAATTGTGGACTTAAATACTTTCATCACTACTGCTGATCTAGAGGAATTGGAGGCTAGATTAGATAACATCCAGGCTACCCACGGTCGTATTACGGCTCTGAGTGAGGTGATTGTGGCTGACATGATAGAGGAGGAAGAGATAGTTACAGAGTGTGATAATCGCGCCCTCTATGACGAACCTGTCTTTAGAGCGAAGCGCCTATTACAGCGTGCTGTCGCAAGTAAGAAGGGAGGCGATAATGAGGCCCATAGAAGGGCTGACCCAAAACATACTGTACACCTCCCAAAGCTCAATCTTCCTACATTTGGGGGCAAGTTAACCGAGTAGTTAGCTTTCTGGGACGTATTTCGATCTACGGTTCATGAATCCTCTTTGGATAATGTCCGCAAGTTTTACTATCTGAAGGGACAAATGGAAGGAGAGGCCTTACATTTAATAGAGGGTTTTGCAGTAGTGGGTGGTAGTTATCTTGAAGCGGTACACTTATTAGAGTCCACATACGGGGATAGAGAGCAGTTGAAGATGGCCCATGTCGTTGCCTTGTTGGGGCTCGCAGAACCACAGTATAAGGTTGATGAGTTGACAAACTTCAGGGCAAATATGGAGTGCCATACTCGATCGCTAGACACCCTAGGGCTTACCACGCAGGAAATGATAGTCATTATCTTGCGTCAGAAGCTTCCTATGGCAATACTTGATAAGGTAAGATCATTTGAGCTGGGGGAGTTCAAAACTCAGTTCAGCAAGGAGATCAATAATCTACAGTTGAACAAAGGCAGAATGTATGTGTCGGGAGGGAGTGAGAATGTGGAGAAGAGGGGAACAATAAGCATGACAGTGGGGACTAAAGAAAAGAAAGAGGGTGCGTATAAGAAACCAGCTCAGATTCTATGTAAGCTATGTAACAACAATCATAAATGGAGTTTCTGCGTAAAATACCCAACAAATGAGACAAAACTAGCACAGGCGAAAAGATTGAAGCTATGTGTGGGTTGTCTAAGTGGGGAACATGGTAAGCAGGGACAATGTACTGCTACATATTAAAGGCCCTGTCGCCACTGCAAAGGACATCACTTTGATAAGTTGTGTCCTACAGCAGATAAGTCAAAGACGTCAAAAATGAGTGTACTACAACTGTGGCACTAGGTAGCACGCAAGACACCACTATATTGCCCACAATACAGATTCCCATGGAAGGTAATGACATTAACAAAGTTTGTCGGGTACTTCTAGATCAAGGATCTCAACGTTCCTTTATAAAGAGGTCCGTACTAGTGGGATTGAAGCACCGAATCGTAGGGGCTGAGACTCTTCGATTACGGGGTTACTGATAAACAAGACTACGAGATAGCGGAGATTTCATATTTCTATCGTAAAAACCGGTACTTTATGACTTGTATCGTAGTAGACACCCTACCAGAATATGTATCTGTGGGTGTGAAGAATGTGGAACACGCATTACGTAGCAAAGGGGTTAACTTGTCAGATCCCATGGGAAATCAGAGTGAGGTGCATGGTCTACTTGGTGTGGATCATTATTATGAAGTAGTATACCCTGGATTTAAAAAGATGTGTGGTGTAATTTTAATCCCCACTAAATTTGGATACTGCATGAGCGGAAAGGTGCATACTACACAGTCAAAGGTCCTGGTCGACACGGTCTCGATATATAGAGTCAATGTAACCGCGGCAGAGGAGTTGGGAAGGGAGGATTCCCAACCTAGTGACCCTAAGATGGCTGCCGAGTTCGACCTGGAACGACTGTGGAGATTGGATCACATAGGCATTAATCCTATGGAGACTGATTTTGAATCGGAAGTTGCGCTACAAAGGTTTGACGAGTCTGTGTGCTACTGTGCCTCAGACAAGCAATATAAAGTTAGTTTACCCTGGAAGAACAGTGAGATAAGCCTGCCTACCAACTATGGTTTGGCATTAGGTCGCTTGCGCGCATTGCAGCGGAAATTGTCTAACGAACCGAGCACGCGCCAGGCGTATGACGATGTATTTCAGAGTTATGAAGATAGGGGCTTTATTGAGAGAGTCGATGTCGAGGAACCGTTTAAGAAGGGTAGGGTTCACTATCTGGCCCATCATGGGGTAAGGAAAGACAGCGTCACCACACCAATACGGGTGGTGTATGACTGTTCTGCCCACCAAGGACAACAACCCCGTCTAAATGACTGCCTGTTGACAGGTCCGTCCATGGTGTCGGACCTGTCCCAACATCTATTGCGGTTTAGGCTGGGGAAGTACGCCTATACCAGTGACATCGAGAAAGCATTCTTGATGGTCAAGCTAAAGGAGGAAGATAGAGATGTTTCCCGCTTTCTTTGGTTCGGCGACATTAGCGACTCTGGAAGTCCCATCATAATATACCGTTTTCGGGTTGTACTCTTTGGGGCCACTTGCTCGCAGTTTTTGTTAAATGCCACAATCAGAAAACATCTAGCTGACACTCATGAGGACACAAGTAAACTATCTCGCAGATTATACATTGACAATTTGCAGGGTACTAGCGATAGTCAAGATGATTTGTTATATGCATACTGGCAAGCACGCAGATTGTTTGCGGATGCACATCTATTTCTCCGCGAGTGGGTTACTAATAGTGAAGATCTTCAGAGTTTAATACAGGTGGATGGTACGGCATCTTTTAACCAGGAAAAGTCCAGAAATTTGGGGATGATCTGGCAACCTAAACATGACATACTAACTTTTCAAACAAGGTCTTTTGCTCAGCAGACAGGAGTGCACACAAAAAGAAGTCTGTTGAGCAAAGTTGCGCAATTTTTTGATCCTTTGGGTCTAGCATTACCTGTTACCATAAGAGCTAGGATTCTAATGCAGGAAGTTTGGAGACGTAAATTAGGATGGGATGACAGTTTGCCCGAGGACCTGAATGACCAAGGGACATTGTTGTTGAATGAATATGCCATCCTATGTACTAAACCTATACCTCGTAAAGTGGCGGCGTTCGGTGATGTTACGTTACACACGTTTTGCGATGCTAGCGCCACAGCATACGGGGTAGCCATATATGTTGTTACTTCATTTGGGGCACATTTAGTTACAGCCCGGGCCAAGGTAGCCCCGGTTAAAAAGGTTACTATCCCTAAAATGGAATTGACTGCCATGCTGCTATTAGCACGTCTGGTGCAACATGTACGCGCAGCATACGAGAGCGAATTAAATATTGAAATCGTTCATGTATGGTGCGATAGTCAGGTCGCACTCAACTGGATACATAGCAAGAAGTCTCTGCCAGTTTATGTGCGGAATAGGGTAGATGAGATTAGAGCCCTTTTGCCAGACGTTGCTTATCATTATGTAAATACAAAAGAAAACCCTAGTGATCTCATAACTAGGGGTATAACGGCTAGCCATTTAATGAAGTCCGAATTGTGGTGGCATGGTCCAAAGTGGCTGCTCCATGAAAGTGAATGGACGATATGGCATGCTGTTGGTGAGGGACTTCTGCCACTGGAAACAGTGGCAGTTACAGCCCAACCAAATGAGCCACCGGGTCCTATCATGAAGTGGGCAAGATTCGGTGACTATAATAAACTAGTCAGAGTTGTAGCTTGGGTATTGCGATATGTATCCAATTTCAAGCTTAAAGTAACGGGCCAACTCTGCAACAGGGGTCACAACATTGATGCTCGTGAATTTAAAGCAGCTGAAGTAACTTTGATCACATGGGTTCAAGTAGAAACCTTTTCCAATGAATTAGAATCCTTGAAAAGCTCGAATAAGACATTAATGCCTAATATAGTGCGTCAACTAAGGTTGCACCTAGACAATGGCCTCATCAGGTGTGAGGGTCGCCTGAAGTGGTCGGGTGTACCAGACGGCACAAACCGACCTATACTTATGCCAACAAGACATCACGTTACTGATCTATTGATCATACGTGCACATAGGGAAGTAAAACACTACGGGGTATGTCATATTATATCAAATTTACGTCTCACATGGTGGATACCCAGAGTTCGACAAGTAGCTCGACACGTAGTGAGAAAGTGTGTAATATGCCAGAGACTAAAGGGTAAACCATATGCAACTGGACCAGCTCCACCTTTACCTGAATGCCGTGTAAAGCACGTAAAACCTTTCCAAGCGGTAGGATTAGATTACATAGGGGCATTGAAGACGAGGGAGAGTGATAAGGTTTATATATTATTGTTTACCTGTGCAACATCTCGAGCGGTACACCTAGAACTATGTGATTATATGTCTAGCGAAGAATTTATGCTGGCGTTTAGACGGTTTTGTGCCGTCGTTCATTCCCTCAACTCTTTCTTAGCGACAATGCTCCCACTTATGTCCAAGCATCAAAATGACTAAAGGATATGAGTAGTGATCCTACTATCATCACTTTTTTGGGAGAGAAGAATTGCGAATGGAGGTTCATTCCAGTTAAGGCACCTTGGTTTGGTGGAATGTGGGAACGGTGTGTCGGCATAGTAAAGTCAGGACTCAGAGCGGTTGTAGGACGTGCTCTATTAAAGAAGAGTGAGTTGACGACAGTCCTCACAGAGATAGAGGTAGTCGTGAATGATCGCCCGCTTACATATGTGTACACCGACCTGCAAGAACCACTACCATTAACACCAGCTCACTTTCTATATGGGAAACCATTGACTGCGTTTCCATCTGATTTCCAATCCATAGTAGAGTTAGAGGATCCCTCGTTGTACTCTGAGGTAGCGGTGTCTAAGAGATACCAGTATATATCCAGGATAATCGAGGATTTTAGGAAACGGTGGATTAGTGAATATCAGCTAGCATTGAGGGAAAGGAGTGTTAACTCCCTCTGGTAGACCAACGGCACCTACGGTTGGCGAAGTTGTTTTAATTAAAGAAGATAGTCCTCGTTTATACTGGAAATTAGGCCGCGTGTTGGTGGTATACAAGCGGGCAGACTCTGTTGAGCGGGTGGCGCTATTGAAGACAGCCACTGGAACTACTGTTCGTCCTATCGCACGTTTGTACGCTTCGGAGCTCGATTCCGCATTGCAATCTGACGCTCCACCTGTTATTGCTGGGTCCGAGGATTCTCAAGGGAACGCCTCACCTCTTACTGATGGTGATCATTCTCGGACCGGGACGCGTCCCAGACGTGCTGCTGCTGGCGCCGTCGACTTGTGGCGTCAGAAGATAGCCTCTGGGCAACTTTAGGTTTAAGGTGGGGTTCAGGTCTTTTTTGTGGGGTGAGTGTATCGTATAAATACGATAGAATATGACTCTTTTGTGATCTCGTATGTCTCTGTGACGTCACGATCTCTCCTATAGCACGACGTAGGACGAGTAGATCGTATATTATAAGATTGTAAATAAGTTAAGTTATAAAAGGCCTAATATGCTATTAACCCTCTCACATCCGGACGCGATTTTTGAGCCTATTTGGGATACTTTAAAGCCTTTGTTACCGTCAGGGGTATCTATAAACCTTTAGTTTGTTTACTTCAACCTCTGCAGTTGTCTTTGAGTTAGCTGTGGGCAGAAAACTAATTTTGGAGAGGTAATTATAACAGTGAGAGTAATCTATTTCTTATTGCTAATCTGGCAACCTCTGCATCCTATGGTCTTGAGAGGGTTAAGCAATATTGCCATGGTCTTATGTAGTATATATGAATTTATGGTATATATTAATATAATTTATCGTATAGAGCAACCTAAATGCCGTACGATAATTTGGGCTCCTGGCGGTTTGCCAAGGCAGCAAGGTGTACTTTTGAGGTACGCCAGAGCCTTCACGAACACCAACCAGTTAACATCTAAATTTTCCGCCCTCAGTTGATCGAGCTTTTGTGCCTCTAATCACAATACACATACAGCAATACACTCAGCTACACCATCACGACGCTCTCATCGACATCATGACTGACTGATAGATAAGCATAAATTATAATAATCATGTCCATTCCCATGTAATCATTTATTCTTTCTTTAACTTGACTCGAGTCTTGGGACCGAAGTCTCGTTCCCCATTGTCCACCGCCATATTGGGTAAAACGTTCTCCCTTGCCGCATTGCCACGTGGAACTATTGGGGAGTTAATTCCTGGCTAATATTAACCCTTATAACCTTACCCTATATATACATTTATTATGTGAGACCTTTGGATATAAATTAGCTTGTTTCAGATTGAATTAAATTTAGATATAGAGTAGTTTCATTTAGATTGATTTGATTTGATTCATTATAGCTTAGTAATATTTAATTTCCATTGATAGTTTACGACAGTGAGAGAGCAGGCATGAGAGAGAGAGAGAGAGAGAGAGAGAGACAAGGACAAAGCAATTGGCAACATCGGGAGATAAATGGGGAATGACACAGAGAGATAGAGAGAGAGAGGGAGGAGAGAGAGAGAGAGAGAGAGAGAGAGAGATATATATATATATATAGAGAGAGAGAGGGGGAGAGAGAGAGAGAGTGAGAGAGAGAGAGAGAGAGAGAGAGAGAATAAAGAGAATAAAGAGAAAATATAAAGATCTAAACACACACACGTACGCGTAGATCCTAGCGGTACACAGGCGTATGCTCACCCCTCCAAGAGAGAACGCACACACCCACACATGTACGCTACGAGGGTCAGCGTCTACGTCCGCTCACCTCCACACTCTCCCTTTCTTCATAGCTGTTCTCTCGCCTCCCAATCTTCCCATGCTAGATAAATCTACCTGTGTACCTATAAGTAAATAATCTCAGTCACGGACCTGTGGCATAACACAGAAATTATACAATCAAAGTCGACGCGGGTAAGGCCTAAGTCAGAGCAGGGAGAGAGAGAGAGAGAGAGACAAGGACAAAGCAATTGGCAACATCGGGAGAAAAATGGGGAATGACACAGAGAGAGAGAGGGGGGGGGGGAGAGAGAGATAGATAGATAGATGGAGAGATATATATATATATATATATATATATATATATATATATATATATACATATATATATATATATATATATATATGTATATATATATAGAGAGAGAGAGAATAAAGAGAATAAAGATAAAATATAAAGATCTAACACAGAAATTATACAATCAAAGTCGACGCGGTTGAGGCCTAAGTCAGAGCGTGGTGCATACATCCGAACGCGTTCGGGATTCTGGCCTTGAAAGTAACTCCTCTTCATCACCTCCCCTCTCCCTCCACACGCCGATTCAGATTGATAATTCAGATGTTCTAAGCAATATCACCGTTACAGAGAGAAAAGTATTGAATTGTTTAGATAAACTCAAGGTAAATAAAACGACAGGACCTGATACAATCTCGCCTAGAGTTCTAAAGGAAGCTAAGGATGAGCTCTCCAAACCACTGACATTACTATTCAATAAATCCTTGCAGTCTGAAACTATGCCTGATCAGTGGAAGCTAGCCAACGTAACACCGATTTTCAAAAAAGGCAGCAAATCCCTACCCAGTAACTATCGTCCAATTAGCTTAACCTCAGTTGTATGTAAAATGCTAGAAACGGTTATACGAGACAGACTCGTAAATCACTTAGAGGAAAATAACATACTTAAAGATACTCAACACATCTTTCGTAAAAAACGTTCCTGTTTAACAAACCTCTTAGGCTTCTTCCATGATATCCTCAACCTCTACGATGAGAGTAAAGCTGTAGATATTATATACCCTGATTTTCAAAAGGCCTTTGACAAAGTTCCCCACAAACGTTTACTGCTAAAACTAAAAGCGCATGGAATACAAGACGGTGTGTTGAAATGGATAGAAAATTGGCTCAGCAACAGAAAGCAAAGAGTAGTCATAAACGGAAAGGCATCTAAATGGACCAATGTAAGTAGCGGGGTACCCCAGGGATCGGTACTAGGACCAATTCTCTTTCTAATTTACATCAACGACATAGATGAGGGTCTCACCTGTACAATCTCAAAATTTGCTGACGATACAAAAATTGCAAATAGTGTACTCTCAAAAGAACAAGTTGACGATATGCAACACAATCTAGATAAATTGTCATGTTGGGCCCAAATTTGGCAAATGAATTTCAATGCGGATAAATGTAAAGTACTACATGTCGGATACCTAAATGAGAAAGCAAACTATTCGATGAATGGCACTCAGCTTAAGAATGTAAACAGAGAAACCGATCTGGGAGTAACAATATCGAGTAACCTAAAACCGAGTCAACAATGTTCAGAAGTTGTTAAGAAGGCAAACAAAATAATTGGCTTTATAGGCAGGTCATTTGAGCATAAATCCAAAGAAGTTAACCTAACCCTTTACAATTCCTTAGTCCGCCCTCTTCTGGAATACTGCGTTCAATCCTGGTGCCCTTATTACCAAAAAAGATATAAACAAGCTAGAACGAGTTCAACGTAGAGTTACCAAAATGATACCTAGCCTAAAGAACAAACCATACGAAGAGCGTCTTAGAGAATTAAATCTATTTCCTTTAACTCAGCGCAGATTAAGAGGTGACTTAATTAAAGTGTTCAAAATCATCAAAGGCATCGACAATATGAACTGTAGTAAGTACTTCACTATCGACCAATCTAATTACACGTGGGGAAACGGTTGCAAAATTATTGGTAAATCTATTAACTCGCACGAATCTAAGAATTTCTTCTTCAATCGAGTTGTCAACTTGTGGAATGGGCTTCCCCGAAACGTTATAGACTGCATCACAGTTGATTCATTTAAACTCCGCCTAGACAAATATCTCGCATCAAACCCGCGACTGACTGCGTTTGTAAATTAATAACTTTATTTTATCCCCCCCTCAGTTACTAACCCATCTGTCCTCTACTAACTTCCTAATCCTGCCACGGACATTAGTTCCAGGGCAGTAATTCCCTTTCCAATGTTCCCTTACCCCCTCTAAACCACTGTTTGGACACTTGATCCTCAGTGTTTTGGAGGACAAGCAACCTAGAAGGGTCACTAGATATGTTGTTGCTTGATTTCCTTTGTACTCCTTTGTACTCTTTTGTACACTTGCTGCAACATCCTGGCTAGACTCTTATAGGGAGATGAAGAGTTGCTCGTTCCAAAAATCACCGTTTCGTTCGCATCTGAGCTATAGTTATGGCGCTATGGCGAGCGAAAGTGAGCGAATATTTGTGGAATCTGCCCGCCAGGCAGCACGGGTTAATAAACGTACTAGCCGTCGGGGTAGGGCTAAAGGAACAAAGTATCTATAATTGACATACTCCTTTATGCTGTACATCCACCCATCATCCCTAAAACTCTGACATTAATTTGTGACAATTGCAATGTCTATGGTTTCGTGAAAAGAACTAAAATATAAATATTTATTTGGTATAATTTTACTAAAGGGACAGGCATTTGACAGGTACCACCACGTACTTATTGGAAATTTAACTTAGGTTTCCACCCCTCCATCAACAACCTACATCATTTTCTGGTCTGATACTAGTAATAGAAACGATTTAATAACCTTGTTAATGGTTTCAACGAGAATAAAGAAGCGCGTTTGGGCTGAAAATCATCGCCTCATCCGATCGTCGGTTTGTTGACATGACGCTCGACGTTAGTTACGTTTGCGGTTGTGTTTTTGCCCCCTGCTGGCAATATATATGATGATGACAATAAGTCTAGTCCAATATTGGGAAATTAGTTATATGCGCGAAGTAGCCTACAATAACCTTGAGCGCTATGTCAACAAACGATCGACGTTACTCCCGCGAACACAACTTTTCCACAAGTTATATTTACATTTCCTCTACTATTATTAATAGTAACGTGTCCCCATGTTTTTGTTAGTGTTTATTTCACCAGAAAAGGGTGTAGCTTGTTGTCAGATGCGTGGAAACGCATTAGCTAATCGGGGGTACCCGTCAAATGCTTGTCCCTATAGTAAAATCGTACCATTTATTTATATATACACAATCTGAATGCTTGGGGATGGCAACAATTTTAATTGGTGTGTATACTCTTTTATGGATTGACAAATATGTTTTTGATTGCCAAAAAAGTATCCACAGGATGAAAATTGGACTGTGGTGGGCAGGTGTTTACCTACACAAATACATACATGTATACAGGAAAGATAGACAGACCTATCTCAGCGAAGGGTTATATATAGGGTGTTCCAAAATAGACGTGCCAAACTTCAGTAAACATACAAGTATGGTATGAAATTATCTATAAGCAAAATACCAAATTGTACTCGTTACAGAGATATTGCCTGTTGAAAGTGTTTGTTTTCTTAAGTATTTGCACATAAGGCTGGCTGAGCTGTCCCCGATACAATTGCATTTACATTATCATGTTATTATCAAAATAATATATTTCTGTAAGTTGCACAATGATTATTGACATATTACCTCACTTTGGACCTGCTGGAAACTATTTGACATGGAATAGTCTACTACAGCGATGCGGGGAAGAACACTATATAACACCTTCAATACCTCTTATATATAAACTGTTGTGATTTAGATTGATTGTTGTAGATAATTTTATACCTAAAATCATCTGTATAATCATATCCTGAAGTTTGGCCCGTCTATTTTGGGACACCCTGTATATTAAGATGGACAACAAAGGTGGAATGCTTGTGATCTGTGGATATAAAAGAAATCCCAAACATGAAAGAGACATGTCGCAACTCAAAAGACGAATGAAAACAATATTCCCCAACCTCTGGAGAAACACAGTAAATAAATGTTTATGTGTTGACTGTAAAATTGGTCGTGTGAGCGTGGTGGTGTTGGCGAATTTATGACGAGGGGCACTGAAAGGTTGTTGGGCATTTTACCGGTATGATTTTTGGCTCTCACTCAGAATAAGGTTAGACTAAGATAACATTGACCTAGTTCAAATTGAATTATGGACATATTAGGTTATCACGAAATATGCCAGTTCTCTCCATAGGTCCGTACCCGACTCCACCAATCATAACCTTTGTTATATCTATACTAACTCATCTATCTATCTATCTATCTATATGCTCAGGCCCAATCCCCATTTTGGTGGTAGCCGACTCAAGACAGAGCAAGAACAGGGAAAACACAAAAACAACATAAAAACAACGAATAAACACAGATAAAAAGCACAAACTCACACACATCCAGGTCACCCAGGAGAAGACCCAGAGACCAGGGTCACCAAGGTCGCTCCAGCACTCCCCCGGCCCCCGACCACCCGGAGAGGTTCCGATCTCGGCAGGCAGACATGCAGCACAGCCAAAGCCACAAGCCCTCCCACCACATTTACAGGCGCACCCTTCATATTAATCGTCTCCCCGGGCCAGGTGCCTGATGGACTATTATCTAGTCCAACTTGCGCCCAACCCCTTACTCCAAATGACCACGTGTTCACTCAACTATTCATAAGCATTCTCCATTCACTCCTGTCCACCACCACTTCCCCTGCCTGATCTATAGTCATTCCTCTATCATCCAAAGCTTTTCTTACACAGTCGCTCCATCTCAATGGGGGTCTTCCTGCCCTTCTATCTCCCCATGTACCTGACTCACATATTCTCTTTGTAAGCCTTTCATCTCCCATTCGTTCAACATGACCATACCAGCTCAGCACCCTTCTATCCATTCTGGCTGACAAATGTTCCTGCTGCCCCACTCTCCTACGTATCTCTTCATTCCTCAATCTGTCTCTACGAGTAACTCCACACATACTCCTCAAGCAGCTCATCTCCATCACATCCAGCCTCTTTTCTCCTTTTTCTTCAGAGCCCATGTCTCAGCCCCATACATCACTGTTGGCACAACAATTCCTTGATACAGTGCACTTTTTACTTTCACTCCGAGATTTCTCGTCTTCCACATACTTCCCATTGCTCCGAAAACCGTCCTTCCTTCGCACACTCTCTGTTTTACCTCCATTTCCATACCTCCAGTCCTACTTATCATTCCTCCTAGATATTTAACCCTTAATTAGCGGCTCACCACATAAGTCGAGTTAAATAAAGCTGGACTATGTGGTGGCGCTCGACATAACTCGAGTGGCAATTTCAGCACGTAATGTTGCTGAGAGAGAGAGACAAGTGGTGGCAGGAGAGTAGCGAGCGTATAACTGCTCCAGACCACCGCGGCGAACCTACTGACACGAATCTCACCTCCCTCCTACCTCTCTCACTCGCTATATAAGGAATTGTATGGGGAAAGTGCCTAATTACATGCTTTTTGCACTCGCGTTGCACGGTTATTGCAAGAAAACTAGCCATCATAAAAGGATCGTTATGGTGTCATTCGAAAGCTCTGTTCATGCCCTTTCAGGGATAGATACTTGTTTTACGTTCTGGGTCTTATTTAGGCATGAAAATGATCACGTAAACAGCCCTATTTTGGCTAAAAACATCCCGCTGGGCGGTACATATAAATAAACCGCATAGGCCGCTCTTAAGGTGTTAAAACACTCTACTTGTTCCAATATTTCCCCATCCAGCCTCACATCTAGATTCACCCTATGCTCTCCCCTATTACACACCATTACTTTACTTTTATTGACGTTCACCTTCAGTTTCTTCCTTCCACAAACCACACCAAACTCTTTGACTACCCGCTGCAGTTTCTCATCAGAATCCGCCACCAATGCTGTGTCATCAGCGAACAGCAACTGATTCAACTCCCAATCTCTTGCTACTAAACCCAATCCTCTTCCCATAGTTCTCCTTTTCACCTCCCTCACCACACCATCCATAAACATATTAAACAGCCATGGTGACATTACACAACCCTGTCGCAAACCTACCTTTACCTCAAACCATTCACTCAACTCACCATTTCCTACTCTCACACATGCTCTGCTCCCTTCATAAAAACTCTTAACTGCTTCTAACAAATTTCTTCCTATTTCATAAGTCCTTAACACCTTCCACATTGCTTCACGGTCCACACGATCATACGCTTTTTCCAAGTCTATAAAACCCCAAAATATCTCCTTATGCTTCTCTAAATACTTCTCGCATAACTGTCTTACTGCAAACATCTGATCCACGCACCCTCTTCCCCTCCTAAAACCGCACTGTTCTTCTCCTATTGCAACTTCCGTACACTTTATTATCCTCTCTATCAACACCCTGCCATACAGCTTTCCAACCACTGACAATAAACTAATACCTCTATAACTTGAACACTCCTGCCGATCTCCCTTCCCCCTTGTACAACGGCACAATACATGCACTCTTCCAGTCTATTGGTACCATTGACACAGCAAAGCACACATTGAAAAGTCTCACCAACCAATCTATTATCACATCTCCACCCTTCTTTATACACTCCACAGCAATACCATCCAAACCTTCTGCTTTTCCCGCTCTCATTTGTTTCACTGCTTCTTTCACCTCATTTTCCTCAATCCTTTCATTCATTCCCTGCCACCTGGGTGGCCTGGGTAACCTATCTCCATCCACCTCTGCTTCAATCACTGCTTCTCTTCCATCTCTTGTATTTAACAAAGATTCAAAATACTCGGCATATCTTTTCCTCACTTCAACTGGTTCCACTAGTAATTCTCCATTTGCATCTTTCACTGACTCTTCCCTCTTTTGTCCTCCTTTCCTTACTTTATTTACCTCCTTCCAGAACATCTTCTTTCGTTCTTCAAAATTCTCACTCAACCTTTGACCCCACCTTTCGTTTGCATCTTTTTTCGCTTCTTTAATTTTCCGTTTTGCCTCTCTCCTTTTCTCCTTGTACCTCTCCCATACCTCAACACTACCATCCTGTAAAACCCTCTTCTCCTCTACTGCCTTTCTCACCGTATCATTCCACCACTCGCTTCCCTTCCTGATATCTCTGCCTCCTACTTTCCTTTTGCCGCATACTACCTCTGCACTTGCTTTCACTCCTTCCTTAAACTGTTGCCATTCAACCTCTACTTCTCTCTCTTCCATCTCTCTCACTTCCATCCACTTTTCATTTAGTCTTTCCTTGTACTCCCTCTCTTTTGCACTCTTCTCTAACTCACTAACTTGTATTACCTCTCTTACTTCACGCTTGTCTCTTATTCTCCTGTAACTCTTAACTCTTAGCTTTCCCTCCACCAGGTAATGATCTGACATACCCTCCGCCTCACCTCTCATCACATTCACATCCAGCAGTCTACACAATCTTTCCCTTGTCACCAGCACATAATCCATCAATGCCCTCTCTACAATCTCTCCCCTCACAAGTCTATGCCAGGTGTACTTGTGTTGTTACGACTGAGGTTTAAATATATCAGGGCTCTTATTCATTGGACTAGTAATGGCATAAATGCTACAACGGAAAGCGCTAGATCCAACCTCTGATGTATATTCCCAGTGAACAAAGAACACAAATACTCTACAGAGTTCTATATGCAATAATAGGCTATCAAACTCTCAATAAATGTGCGTCTACTCTAGGCTTAATGTTATGTGAAAACAGCCTATTACTACCTATAACCGAAGGTGCTTGGTTATGGTATGCAAAGTAAGGTGGTAAGAGAAGTTACAGCTTACGTTACTTTAATCAATAAATGTCAGGCACTCCTGCATGAAAGAAAGTGCACTAAAGTCATTCAACACCAACAAGGAATCTTCTTTAAATGTTAGATGTTATAAAGATGCTCGTATCGGAAATGGAACCCAAAAAGGCAGGCAGCGGAACAATGCTCGTGCAGGCGATGCACACAAAAAGGCAGAATATATAATGCCGTCGGAGCCAAGAATATCCTAAACACTACAACAATAATAATCGCCACGACAATGCAGTATTCCTATCAACAAAAAGAGCCTAAGTCGTTTGTGTCTCCATACATCAAACTAGGCTGCGAAATGCTTGTGTAATCATAAACGGGTATGCATAAAAAGAGTAATTAGGTTAATATACTTAATGTCTACTGTGACTGATAAAGTCTAGCTAGAGTCAATGATACGAGATACTGGTGCGCATGGCATGCCGCATAGCCTAGTGCAAATCCCAAGTCAGTGCGTCAAATATTACGTTATAGGGAAGGGTAGCTCTCTTGAGAAACCTTAATACCGAAGTATTAAGCGTTCTCCTGGCGTACCTCAAAGACAAACAACGAGCTTAGAACAGTGCAGAATGGTATAGGCAAAAAGCCCTCATTCGTGCATGCTCTACTCTCAATGGCACACAGACTAGAATTTACTCAATCAACTCCAGTTCTCAGGTATGTCGTGCAGCTTTTTCCTAAAGCCAGCACTCATAGGAAACAATACCTTATAATATCAGACCCCTAGTCTAGCATTATTTAATCCAGCAGAACACTAATAATTATAGGAAGCGGTACTAAACAATACAAATGCCAACCAATGCTTCGTGATCAACTTATCCTAACAATCAACATACATGGGTTATATCAGACCCTAACGCACAATGCAACTGGCCAGCATGAAGCTGATTTTGCAGAGTTAACCAGAGGGGGTATAATATTAATAAAAGGTGGTGAAAGATATGGAAAACGAGAGAGATAGGCAGAGGAAAATATTCTCAGGTGCAGCTAGGAGGACAGGTATCAAAGGATAAAGAGAGATGCGTTCTAGAAACCAGATCTGGGGGAGAGTGTGGCGAGGAACCTGTATATATACCGGGACTAGTTTGCACCGCGCAGAGTAACACGGTAACAAGTCCTCCAGCCACTAGCAAAGAAGCTAGCAACATGGTAAGGACCTCCCTCAACCAACCCCCACGAGGCAGCCAGCCGTGACGTCATCGAGCGGGGCAAAAACACTGCGCGCGCCCCTCTCACTCTGTTCTACTCTCTCTCTCTCTCCCAGATCCCCTCATTACTAGTTAATGATAAAACATATCCTTTACAACTAAATACAGAAAGCCTTGACATGGGTGAAAACAAAGAGCCTCTCTGGACTGCCCATGACACGAGCTTTCATATGAAATAAAGCACACTCTAATACATAAACTGTAGCCCCATCCACTGCCCTGGCGATCCTAGCGAGTCACTGTAGGACAAGCCATGCGGTTCTAACGGAGTGGTTAACGTCACACCCCCCCCAAGATTGTTCTCAGAGGCCCCAAGGCTCACAAAAATCTGATGGTTAGAACCCATGCTATATCTCCACTTCCCATCACCCAGCGGCAGTAAAATATCTGGCACAGTTCTTCAACAAAACATTTTTTCAAAATTATAACCCTCCCCAACACCATAGGTTAAATTATATGTAGTTATGCTCCTCAAGAGCGAGCTTCTCTAGCCCAGCATTCTGAGAGGAGTGCAACTCAGAATTACTGCTATAACATACTGAAAAAATTCAACTATCAAAGAAAGAGTTTTTTATTTGATTTTTATGTTTTTAATTTGTTTATTTCGGCTGCACTATAGGGGCAAGCCTAGTTTTTTCTTCTATACCAAACGCTTAACTCCTGCTTTACGACCCAATACGCTGGGCTACAACCGCGAGCCAACAAGCACCAAGCGCAAAATACTATTCAAACTAAAGCAGGAGGCTACCCGTGTGTCAATCTACCCAGGATCATATACCCTTGAAAGACAATCTGCAACCACGTTGTCACAACCGGCAATATGGCGTATGTCCAGGTTATATACCAATAACCTTAGTGACCACCTGGTCAGCCTCATATTCCGATTGTGAAACTGGTCCAAGAACTTGAGAGGGTGATGATCTGGGTAAACTACAACGACCGGACCATAGGCTGGAACATAGACCTCGAAATGCCCCAGCGCAAGCACAACCGCCAGCAGCTCCTCCTCGACAACAGAGCAGCTCCCCTGGGCCGAATTGTACTTCTCCGAGCAGAAACTAACAGGATGCTCCAGCCCCTCATCGTCCTTTTCCACAAGGACGGCACCAGCCCCCACACCACTAGCCTCCGTTGCTAGTTGGAAAGGTAGGCTAAAGTCAGGGGCCCTGAGGATCGGGTGAGTGCACAACAGGTGTTTTACTTCTCTAAACACCTTCTCACACTCAGGCGCCCATTTGAACTTCTTATCCTTCCAGTTATCCTCCACCTGAGCTTGACTGTCCCATTCTCCTTCTCCACCTTGACTGCTAAACGTCATCACAGGCACAGTGAGAGGCTCAGGGGAGTGCCTCCCATACTCCTTCATGAGATTAACGTGACATAACTGATTGCGCTTCCGTCTGTCTGGAGTGGCTACCAAGCAATCCAGGTCTGATAGCTCCTCCACCACCCTATAAGGACCAGCGTACTTCGCGGATAAGGGGTGACCTACAAGGGGCAGTAGAATCAACACCTCCTGACCCACGTGCAACTCCCTGAGTTCAACCTTGAGGTCGTACCTGTCCTTCCTGAGGGCCTGAGAGCTAGTCAAATTACGGCCAGCCAACTCCAGACTGCGCAACATCCGTTCTCGACTGTCGAGGACACACTTGAGCATAGAACAAGGTTTTTCTGCGCCCTCCCATACTTCTTCAACCATATGGAGAGGCCCTCTGACACGGTGTCCAAAGACAAGCTCATTAGGGCTGAATCCCAAACTCTCCCCAGGTATCTCCCACACAGCAAACAAAACACATGGCAGGCCAAGATCCCAATCCTTCCCACTCTCAAAGCAACAACAACGAAGCACAGATTTCAAGGCTGAGTGCCATCGCTCTGGCTCTCCGGATGATACGCAGATAACACAACTCCAACAATCTCATGCTGCGGCATTGCTTGAACAAAGAGGCTAGAAGTGAAGTTGGGTCCCTGGACTGACTGAATCCCCTGCGGGTAACCATACCGGGAAAAATACACTAGCAAGCTTCGGACCACCGTCTTCGCCGACCCATTTCTCATTGGGTACGCATCAGGGTACCTTGTCGCTACATCTCCCGACTGTGCATCACTGTCCTCCTTCAACTCTTTCGTCTTTTTAAGCCCATCCTCTGCCTTTTCAGGAACAGTTACTGGGTCTTCTCCAGACTCGAAATGTGGTCCTAATAATGAGTCCCCGAGAAGGTCCGTTGATACTAAACTCTCAACCGCATCAACTTTCAACCCCTTCTCAGTAGCCTTCCTCCGCTGATCTAACGATTGCTGACCAGAATGTGACTCCCTGGATGCAGGATCTCCGGTGACAACACACGCCATAGGCTGCACCGGACACTTCTCAACCCACTCCTGCTCCTCCCTACTCACGTCGGCCGGCTTCTCGGCAACGACCAAGGGTGGAGCCTCAGAAGTAGGTCCCGCAAAGTCGTTGCCGAGAAGGAGGTCGACGCCCCCAACAGGTAACTTCTCCACAATTCCTACATCCAGGTCCCGAGTCACACCATCAACTTCCACCTTCATTCTTACAAGCGGGTATGACCTTGTCGCATTAACTCCCTGAACCACAACCACCCGCGCCGTATTGACAGGTTTACCAGTGAAATTTCTCAACAGTGTTTGCGATGCCCCAGTGTCACGCAAAATTCTCACCTCATGTCTTCTACCCACCCACTCCACACAACCGAGTCCCCTGTGGTCACTAAAGGCATCACGGACAGGGAATAAGCCTTCCGGATCCTTCTGCACTGGCAGTGTATTTACCTCGGAAGAAATGCCTCTAACAAACTCCGATGTCCTCTTGAACACTCCAATGCCGTGAGCAAAAGACACGGCTGCCGGAGGAGGTCGACTAGGGCACTCATTTGCCTTATGACCCTCCTGGTGGCAACTAAAACACATAAATTTCGGTTTCGGCTTATACTGTGATGTAAAAGGCCCCTGACTTTTCACATACGGTGTGGTGTAATGTTTGGATTCAGTTTTAGTTTCATGGCTCTTCTGTTTAACACCTTACGAGCGGCCTATGCGGTTTATTTATGTGTACCGCACAGCGGGGTGTTTTTAGCCAAAATAGGGCTGTTTACGTGATCATTTTCATGCCTAAATAAGACCCAGAACGTAAAACAAGTACCTATCCCTGAAAGGGCATAAACAGAGCTTTCGAATGACACCATAACGATCCTTGTATGATGGATAGTTTTCTTGCAATAACCGTGCAACGCGAGTGCAAAAAGCAGGTAATTCGGTACTTTCAGTACATAATTGAGTATGTAGCGAGTGAGAGAGGGAGGAGGGAGCTGAGATTTGTGTCAGTAGGTTCGCCGCGGTGGTCTGGAGCAGTCATACGCTCGCTAGTCTCCTGCCACCACTTGTCTCTCTCTCTCAGCCACATTACGTGCTGAAATTGCCACTCGAGTTATGTCGAGCGCCGCCACATAGTCCAGCTTTTTTTAACTCGACTTATGTTGCTCGCCGCTAAATAAGGGTTAAATGTGTCATTGTTACGGGGAGGGGGAGGATAACGGTCCTTAGCATTTACATCATACTTCTGTGAGGACCCGCAACCCCGAATCAACGACAGCCGTCGATCAGCCATTTCTGCTGCTTCGACTAGAGTTCTTGGGTTTTTCTCCTTTAAGTTCAAAGTTAGATCACCGCCCGTGCTCTTAAAGAACTGCTCCAACATCATCAACTGCTTAATTTCATCAAATGTTCTGACCTTCTCAGATCGGAGCCAGTTCCCCATAGCATCGGACAAGTCCCGGGCGTGTTCCAAAAAGGTGCTATCTCTTCCCTTAGTTACACCCCGGAACTTCAAACGGTACGTTTCTGGTTGCAGTTCGTAAGCCCTCAGGACAACCTCCTTGAGATCCTCATACACAATAATGACTCGTAAGCTTTAAGAGGACCCTATTAATCTAGAGGATACAGTGCTGCTGCCCATTTATTCTCTGGCCACTGATGTTCCTGGCACTTCTTCTCAAAGCGTGCAAAAAATTATGTTACACCACTCTCATCAAACACCGGAACCAGTTTCAATAAGTGCGAGAGAGATTGATCATGAGCACGGTTACCACCCAAGTCGCTGTCCCGTTGTCTCTACTCGCGACTTCTCTACGTCCCTGTCGGCACAGTACTTAGTCGACTCAGCTTGGATTTTTGCTAGCTCTATTTGCTGGTGACTTTTTCTCTCATCTATCTTGGCTAATTCTATTTGCTGCTGATGCTGAAGCTTAGCTAATTCGAGCTTAAACAATAATTCTGGAGATAACCCTTGAGGAGGTGAAGGTGCTACTATGTTTGAAATTACCGGTGGTCCCCCCAGGGGCAACCCACCCTGCCAGTCACCACCCAACTGCGGAAGCGTACCCGGGGTCGGCAAACTACTGGGATGGCTGGGAGTCGAGTGTAGGGGAAGCATGGCCGAAGGACTCTGAGCACTCAACCCATCTCGCTCACCAGTCACCCTGCCCAGTACACACGTTATCAAGTTATCCCTGGTCATGCTGCTAGTAACCGCATGACCGATAGCTGTGGCCAGGCATTGAAGACCGTACCGATTCACACCCTCCAACCGCTCGGCAGTAACAGGCCATTGCAAAAATATCCTAGCATCCTCCTCACAGTTCACCTGATTAACCATATCATCATACTGCTGTTCCTCAGTTTCGACATTACGTACTGTGTCTCCATTCTCCTCTGATCCGGTATAAGACATGATGCTCACAAAAATTTCCCACCTCAATATTCAGAAAAGAAGTACCCCAAACTCTTATACCTCAATATACACACAAAAATTCTCGGAAATACTCAAGGGCTATACTATGTTGCAAAACAAAAATTATTCTTGCTGATCCCCGCAAAATATTCCCCAAAACAACAAATGTTCCCTGCTAATAAATGTAGGTTCACCAAATCCTAGGTAAGGTCGCCATTTGTTACGACTGAGGTTTAAATATATCAGGGCTCTTATTCATTGGACTAGTAATGGCATAAATGCTACAACGGAAAGCGCTAGATCCAACCTCTGATGTATATTCCCAGTGAACAAAGAACACAAATACCCTACAGAGTTCTATATGCAATAATAGGCTATCAAACTCTCAATAAATGTGCATCTACTCTAGGCTTAATGTTATGTGAAAAAAGCCTATTACTACCTATAACCGAAGGTGCTTGGTTATGGTATGCAAAGTAAGGTGGTAAGAGAAGTTACAGCTTACGTTACTTTAATCAATAAATGTCAGGCACTCCTGCATGAAAGAAAGTGCACTAAAGTCATTCAACACCAACAAGGAATCTTCTTTAAATGTTAGATGCTATAAAGATGCTCGTATCGGAAATGGAACCCAAAAAGGCAGGCAGCGGAACAATACTCGTGCAGGCTATGCACACAAAAAGGCAGAATATATAATGCCGTCGGAGCCAAGAATATCCTAAACACTACAACAATAATAATCGCCACGACAATGCAGTATTCCTATCAACAAAAAGAGCCTAAGTCGTTTGTGTCTCCATACATCAAACTAGGCTGCGAAATGCTTGTGTAATCATAAACGGGTATGCATAAAAAGAGTAATTAGGTTAATATACTTAATGTCTACTGTGACTGATAAAGTCCAGCTAGAGTCAATGATACGAGATACTGGTGCACATGGCATGCCGCATAGCCTAGTGCAAATCCCAAGTCTGTGCGTCAAATATTACGTTATAGGGAAGGGTAGCTCTCTTGAGAAACCTTAATACCGAAGTATTAAGCGTTCTCCTGGCGTACCTCAAAGACAAACAACGAGCTTAGAACAGTGCAGAATGGTATAGGCAAAAAGCCCTCATTCGTGCATGCTCTACTCTCAATGGCACACAGACTAGAATTTACTCAATCAACTCCAGTTCTCAGGTATGTCGTGCAGCTTTTTCCTAAAGCCAGCACTCATAGGAAACAATACCTTATAATATCAGACCCCTAGTCTAGCATTATCTAATCCAGCAGAACACTAATAATTATAGGAAGCGGTACTAAACAATACAAATGCCAACCAATGCTTCGTGATCAACTTATCCTAACAACCAACATACATAGGCTATATCAGACCCTAACGCACAATACAACTGGCCAGCATGAAGCTGATTTTGCAGAGTTAACCAGAGGGGGTATAATATTAATAAAAGGTGGTGAAAGATATGGAAAACGAGAGAGATAGGCAGAGGAAAAGATTCTCAGGTGCAGCTAGGGGGAAAGGTATCAAAGGATAAAGAGAGATGCGTTCTAGAAACCAGATCTGAGGGAGAGAGTGGCGAGGAACCTGTATATATACCGGGACTAGTTTGCACCGCGCAGAGTAACACGGTAACAAGTCCTCCAGCCACTAGCAAAGAAGCTAGCAACATGGTAAGGACCTCCTTCAACCAACCCCCACGAGGCAGCCAGCCGTGACGTCATCGAGCGGGGCAAAAACACTGCGCGCGCCCCTCTCACTCTGTTCTACTCTCTCTCTCTCTCCCAGATCCCATCATTACTAGTTAATGATAAAACATATACTTTACAACTAAATACAGAAAGCCTTGACATGGGTGAAAACAAAGAGCCTCTCTGGACTGCCCATGACACGAGCTTTCATATGAAATAAAGCACACTCTAATACATAAACTGTAGCCCAATCCCCTGCCCTGGCGATCCTAGCAAGTCACTGTAGGACAAGCCATGCGGTTCTAACGGAGTGGTTAACGTCACAGTGTATACGCCTTTTTTTGAAGAACGTATTACCTACACTCAATCTGCACTCTTCACATACATTTTTCAGTCTTTCTCCACTCTCGTTTACACCATCCACACCAAAACTACCGATGACTCCCTCAACAGGCTCATTTCCTACCCTAGCATTTAGGTCCCCTAAAACTATAACATTTTCATTTTCATCAAACCCTTGTAGACAATCTCTCAAATCCTCCTAGAAACCCTCTACCTCGTCTAACTCTCTTTCACTTCCTGGTCCATACGCACTTACAAAAACCCACCTTTCACCCCTAAACCGCATTCGCACCCACATTAGCCTTGATGACACCTCTTTCCACTCTTTTATAGACTCTCTCAACTCCTCCTTCACAATAATAGCCACTCCTTCTTTCCCCTGACTCCCTCGTCTACTCCAGACTTTCACGTTTCCAAAGTCCACTTCTCCCTCTCCTTTCATCTTTGTTTCATTCAGTGCAAGCACATCATACTTCCTTCCTTCAAATAACCTTCCAATATCCTCTCGCTTCTCATTCGTACTACATCCACGCACATTCAAAGCTCTTATTCTTAGGGTCCGGGACCACGAACGCGTTCCCTCGCCCCTATCTCTGTCTCATTTTTTTGGTAGATTTATTTAAGGGGAGAAGGATACCAGGCCCCCCGCCCCCGATCCTCTTTAGCCGACTCTTAATAACCATAAACTCTTATTAACCATAATAACTTATTTGACATACCATCCCTCCATCGATTGAACTTAACCTCTGCTTCCTGTACACTATCTATGATGACAACTACAGTAGGTCATCAGCATATTACAACCCCCATAGGAGTCTTCTTCTAAAGTCTCTTGACAGTGCCTCAGTGACCAAGACAAACAGTAGTGGGCTCAGCATTGAGCCTTGGTGAATTCCGACGTTCAATGGGAACTCGTAGCTCAAAACCCCATTCACTCTAACTGCTGCCTGTCATCCCTCATACATTATCATTATCAACCAACGATTCCTCTACTCCAGTTTGTTTTCATGACCCACTGCATAACTTCCCTTGCCACCCTGTCCAAGGCCTTCTCCAAGTCTACAAAAAATATGTATAACTCCCTGTTTTTCCCTAAAATGTATGATTATTATATAATACGAATGAAAATTAATCACAAACAAACACATGGAATAAAAACACTGACATTGTATATTTGTATACAGTACCCGAGTGTGGTCATGGCCAAGTTCTTTGCCTGCTATGATCATCCGTTTGCAAAGTTTTAACTCATTGTGCGTGTGTAAATCTGATAACACGATTTGCTAAGAGAAGTAGGCAGGGGCGGCATGCAGTTGAGAGGGGAGTGGGTGTAAAACAAGTAAAAAATGTACAAAGCGATCTAAAGAAATACAGTTTCGCAATTAACAATTATGAAATTAAATCAGTGTTTGTTCCGTGGTCGAATAACGAGAAACAGGGAAAAATAAAAAAGTGGGTTGTGAGTAATAAAGAAGTGCAGTAAGGAGTGAAAGACGTAAAAGAGGCAGGAAGGGGAGGTGGGATGGTGGTAGGAGAAATATAGGGAGGCTAGCAGGATGTAATTTTTTAATATTTGGTGTTGATATACAATATATTCATACCTCGATGCAGTTCACAAAGGTACCCAACTATACTTTTACTGATGCAGATAATTGCTACTGCAATTTTTGAGTGTCAGGGGTAACTGGATTGCTTGTTTCTTGTTTGACATATGTCTCAGTCAGTCTGTTTTTATTGTAGAGTAATTTCACAAAACAAATCAGGTCTAAACATGACTATGTATTGTCATTGAACTTTGAAACAAATGTCAGTCAAGCAGTAGTTTCATCGGTAAATATAACTAATTTTAATTAATATAATTTTATAATTTTGGATATTAGTAAGTACTATAAGTACTATACACATGTTAAGCAAGATCTTTAGTAGTCAAAGGATTTATAATATGAAGCAAGAAAAGGCAAAATGAATCACTGTCTTCATAGCCTAATGCTTAGTGTGCGGAATTTCGGTGTGAGTGTCCTAGGCTCGAGTCCTTGGAGTATCACATGTATTCATTACTTTCATTTATTTCATTAGTTAGGTTTATTTGTAAATTAATTGGTGGGTTGGTGAAATCAAATATAAATATTAAGAATGTCCTGTAAGTTATCTGAATACATACCAGTTTGTCGTTTAATCCAGGTTAAGAAAGACTATCTCCTCAAGGGGATACAGAATAAGACCTTCAGTGACAATGGTGAATAATGACAACCGTGCTGCAGGAAATCCTAAAGTAATTGTGAGTTCTTGGAATACTGAGCTGCGAGGACCAAAATATGTGAGTGAGATAGGTCGTCTCACATTATTAATATCAAGGTCACCAGCCCAAGAGAAATATCAACGTTAATTAGGTCCCAGGCAGAGTTATATTAGGTCAACTTATTTACTTCCTATATTTCAGTTCGTGTTATATTTTGTTCCTTCACTCTTTCTCTGTCTATATTTAGTATTAATTTTTCGCCTATGTCATTATACAGTTCTTATTTAGTTTAATATATATTCTCGTTTCTAATAAGTTTACTGAGTTAGACCAGAGTGAGAGTGCTATTCAATAAAGCTTCTTGACAAGATCTAGTTTACACTTCTTAATATTGTTCGTGTTTTGTTCTCTCTTTTATATTATTATTTCCTCTTCTTATATTATGTGAACGTTAATTAGATCCCAGTCAGAGAGAGACAAAGAGAGAGAGAGAGCGAGAGAGATCTATATTAAACATTCTTGGCAGTATTACTTGTTCTATTTATTATGTTATTCTTCCACTATTTTGTCGCAGTTCCTGTTCCTACTTATACTGTACAGTAGTCTCTTCTTCATTTACACCTTTCTCACTTTGTTATTTATGCTTATCATTTATATTATTCATTATAATCATTATCATCATATTTATAATTGTATTCTTGAATTTCACTCTTCCTTTGTGTGTTAATATGTTCGTATTCTGCTTGAATCCTGTTCTGCCTTTGTTTTTCAATATAGCATTTGTTTTCGTGTTTCCATATTATTTCGGTAGCTCTTCTTAGTTTACATATATTACTTCTATTAAGAATTGCTGTAGTTCAGGTACCCTTATGCAAAACGAAGTAATATATAATTCGTTGTGATATGAAATGGCACTTCTGGAAAATAAATAAAACAAACAAAACACAAACACACACACACCTTACTGCAGTAAATTACTTTGGAGAGTCAACCACTACATGTGTTTGTCTGTGTGTATGTAACCAGAACATGGTCAATGTGTTGATAAGGTTTGATTATGTCCTTGTGTCCTTTATACTGTCTGGTGAATGTGGCTGGGTATACTGCAAAATCGAATATATAATTATAAGTTTCCTTTGAGGTAAGTTTTGGATACATTATCAGCTTTCTGATTAGATGGAATACTTAAGTATAAAGATGAAAGGCAATAAATAGTATATAATTCATGGACTAGAAGATCCTTTAGTCTTTAACCCACTGGATCCCAGCGCCACAGCGTATGCGTCGCCAATGTATGTAACGCTAAATCCCAGCGCCACATACGTTGCGTCCGCTACTTTCGAAATGATTTACTCTTGTCCTATGGTAGCTAGAGGCTTGAGGATGGTATGGGAAACTACCTTATGATGTTGCCGAACAGTCGAACAGAAGCGGTACGCGGCAAACCCCCTAGCCCATTGTGACGTCTACCAGCGTTGGCAGAATCGCCTCTCGTTAGCCACTAGCGTTCGCCAGGGACATCGAAATGGGCTACAGTTATCCAAGAATGTTGTTCTTTCTTTCCTAGAAATCGCATTGTCACAGACAGTCCAGTGGTGGGCTTTGTTTTCGTCTGTGACAACGGGTTATATTTTATATCAACAGTAGTGATGATAGTACCAGTGTGGGAATGAGAAAGACTTTCAGAGCGAGAAGGTAGTGAGTGTCTGTAGGTGCGGGTGCATTCCTGCCTATCGCTCGCTATTGGCCGGCGTGTCTGGCTGTGTCACGTGACACCTGCTGTCTTGTGACGTATCGGCCCGTGATTGGCCGACCATCGCGCCTTTGCGGGCTCCTGTGTAACTTGCCTCCTCCATGAGGCTCCCCAGGAGCTGTCCTCATCAGGACAGGCTTGGCGCACGTGCTTCTAACATCCCTTTGCATACTCTCTCCCGATCACCCCCTTTACCACTGTTTCTCTCACTCGATTCTCTCTTTCCATACTCTAACCTTTATTAACTGCACAACACTCACCTTGGGTTCTGCATACGGTTTTCATAGCCGGCCCATTGTATTGCATGCGCCGTCCTCAGAGATATTTACATGTACTTAGAATAGGTTTGAGGGTTCTTAGTTAGTATAGGTTAAGAACTTTGTGTGTCTCCATTATTGATTTAGTGTTTCTGCTCTTTCATTTAATGCTAGACTGGGATAAGGTAACTGTAGTCATTGTCTCCGATGTGTGTACGGTTTGCTTATACCTACACGACTTCGACCGGTCCTGTGGTAGCCTGGGTTGTCTTTTCGGTTGCGTCCTTTGCGAGTGCAGCATTGTGTTGACTGAGGGTTTTGGCCTGTACCAGTTCCACACTTTGCTGCCTCTTTGCTTGTCTTTAGAGGGTCGCCAGGATAGGACCAGATACTTGTGATCTGGATCTATCGAGAGTGCACCCTAGTCAATTAACGTAACTTAAAGGATGCAGTCTTAAGGACATCGCTAGGCTACGAGCCTATCTTGCTCAACCCCAGTTCCTTACCTAAAGTATCCCAGGTAGACATTATTAATCGAGTAGACACTTGTTAGTATTTAATATAAGCTCTTTGATAATTATGTACGCATTATTATTCACAGCATTTATTAGTCTAGGTTGTTGCAGAGCCGCACAACCATAGCAGACTGTTTCGTTGATGAGGAAGTACTTCTTTTAGTGTCGAGCATTGCTACCATTGCACATTTATAGTAATCTCGTGTCAGTTAACATTATATGTCCTATCTTGTAGTGTATTCGACTTACACGTGTGGTGTCCTGCCTCCTGCCTTTATATAGTTCAAGATTAGTACAAGCATCTTATGAGCATCAGACTTTCTTCAGAAGTTTCCAGGTCTATGCTGTAGGACTATACTTCACTTTCTTTCAGATAGGAGTGAAAAGTTTATTGTTGTTTAGAGTAACTCTATTGAAGCATCTTTTTTTGTACTAAATCTTGCAGTGATTTAATTGATCTTTCCATAGATTCCTTTTTATGCATTTTAACGTAACTTGCATCTTGTTTGTTATCAGGCTATACCAGTGCCGGTTAGCCTGAAGTAGAGTACATTTATGCCCAGTTAAGGATACCCCGCTATCGCAGATTAACTCTGGAGGGTATAGGTGTTTTGTTCGCTGCATATAAGTTCAAGGGTTTGGATCTAGCGTACCGTTGTTGCATAGTGCCCTATTACTAGTCCAATCATTATTTTATTCGTAGCCCCTGTCGTAACACCATCCGCGCGGTTGAGTAAGGGCGGAAGGGGAAAGCCAGTTTACGCACTTATCCCACCGCCAATTTTGTGCTTATTTATTCTTATCCTATGGTAGCTAGAGGGTTCAAATTCATATGGGATATACCTTATGATGTTGCCCCGCAGTGGCAATACTTATCAATTGGCAATACCCAAGTCCCGCCGCGGTGGGGGGTGGGGAGAGAGAGCGCAGGAGTGGAAGGACTGGACGGCCTCCCACCTCCCTTCCGGCCCAGTTGCCTTGTTTACATCATGTGTTTTGGATGTATCTCGTCGCCTCGCTATGTTTATCACTCCCCTAACGCTTCCCATAACATAGTTGAGTCCCAACCAAGTAGGGAAGAGGAGGAGGATGACCCAGACCCCACAGCATTCCTCAAAATTCCGCCAGGTAATGGTAGGGGTAAGAAGAGACGAGATAGTGTGTCATGTTGCTACGTACACAGCAAGTTTAAGTGTACACTGGTCCTCCCCCACTCCCCCTGCCTTCACCACCACCTCCCCTGTCTCCCCACTAAGAATACGTCAAAACCCATATTTCTAAGTCAAAAGTGCCTAAAACAATGTGTAACACTCACATTGTAACTATAAAATATACGGTAAAGTATAAAATCAATAAACAGAGTACGTGAGAGAGGCATAATAAAAGTGAGAGTGAGTGAAGGGGAAGTCGGGTGTCATTCAGTTGGCAGTGTGTACATGCGTGAGTCCATAAACAAGGTGGACGCCAGCCCGCCAGTCGTCATGGTAACCATGGACGCGCGCGAGGCTTGCCACACCCTTGACACTTATAAAACTTTTATCTATGCTCTTATCTCACTGTAACTTCACTTACAATGACAATATGTGATACTTGTTGCTAATATCTGAACTATGAAGGCACACATGATGCTCGGGTGGTGTAAATAACCGTCACTCGAAAACTGGACGCATCGTACTTCTGCCATGCTGCCGCGCTCAGCTGTGTCTTGAAGGGTGGGACGCTTGAAAGCCGCCCGGCATCAGATGATGGCTGAGGCTGTTCCCCCCCACCCCTATAGGACCCAAAAATTACCGAGGTGAGTGTTTTTTGTGTTATTCTTCATTTCTCACCTATTTAAGCTATTTAAAAAAAAAAAAAAAAAAAAAAAAAAAATGCTGGTCTCTCAGTGTATATTTAATCTAAACTAGCTGGGGGGTTCAGTGGGTTAAATCAAATTATGTTAAAATATTAATTGTTATTTAGGATAAAAATACCATACACTATATTCAAATTGCTTGCATTATATATTGAAAATCAGTGCCCTGATATAATTATGATAAACAATGTAATACTCATATTCATATTGGACCGAACGAAGGTAAGAACATAAGAACATAAGAACATAAGAAAATGGGAGTCTGCAGAAAGCCGATTGGCCTAAGCAAGGCAGATCCCTGTCCCACACAACCCCAATTACAAAGCCCAATTATAGGCTCAACAATCTAATACCCTGAGGATCATCTTACCAAAACGGTTAGAGATTAACGCAGGATTACGGGGGTCTGCAGAGCGCTGATTGGCCCAACCCTGCTGATCCCCCTTCACACCCAAAGGACCCAAAGTAGGATTTGTTTGGATTTCGAGGGTCAGATGAGATCGCAGAGGTCCTTCATAATTATATAAACTAGTATAATGATAGGCAGAATGTAATAAGGGAAGACGTTGTCTTTTATTGAGAGGGTATCGGTTAATCTCAGTACATTTAACTTGGAGGCCCACATCCCACGTCTTACCTTACTCGGTGTATCAGTAAGAGGCCTCCCAACAACAATTTTTCTTATGTACAGTTGCCCATATGAATGTTCGTACACTCCATGATCTTATATATGGAAGGACAATTAGTATGTTTGAATTACAGATTTATTGTGGGATAAAGAAGTTTAATAGGAAGACCATCTAAATGGCTGTATAGCAAATTACTCATCATCATACGTTTCCTTTCAAACATAGAATCACGGAGTGTGTAGAAATTCATGTGGCTAGCTGTACGTTACGACCCAATTCCCACCCCTATTCTTTCCACATGTCTACACAACGTTCACCATAACATTCACACTAGACTCTTAATACTATATAACCTTGCCTGCCTGTCTTCCTGCATGCTTCACTCTCGCTGACCTCACCTACAGTATAATTATGTAATATAAATATTTGTTACAAGTCACAACACTAAAAATTCAAATATGGTATTTGAATGTAAGATTTTTAGTCTATCTAATCTATTACCAGACGCCTTGATCCCCGAGGGGGGTGCCCATGAATGCATCGCCTCAATACTTCTCTGTTATCCGATACTCCTTCTCTCACTCAACACCTTTTTCACTCATTTACCTCTCAACTCGATCTCTCCACTTCACTTTCAGTTTGCTTCTGCCTTTCTGCCCTTCTACTTCACTCTCTTACGCCCCTTTTAGTTCGTTCTTAAATGGGTTTTCCACCAAATTCTTCACTTAAGAACTATTGACCTTTCATCAGTAAAGTTTAATGAACATATTCACAAACTTTCATTGATATATTCAAAATGTGATTTAAATGTCAATATAGCACACCCTTTACGTCGTTCTTAAATGGATTTCGCACCATGAATAGAAGTTTGTGAAGACATCCGGACCAAAGGAGGATAACCTGGAAATCGAATCATTAGATGAAGATGACAGTTCGGATGAGGATGACTGGAATCGTGCAACAAATATAGTAATTCAGGCGGAAGTCCTATAATTATAATTACTGGAACCGGTATACATTTACTTACACTAATACTAGTGAACTCACATTGTAGACATAAGTCACACTATAATAGAACTTGTATCTATCTATGTGTATGACTTATCAGCAGTTTTAACGGTTTCTCTTGTGGATTTTAAGACACTCTTATAGTGATATGATCAATATAACAAGATAAAGATATGGATGTCAAAAGTAGATGTGGATCGTGTATATTATATATTATTGCATTTCGAAAGTTTGTTTTCAGTAGAGCATGCCCTCTAGCATAATATTGTTATGGTCCTGTTACCACACAAATTCATTCAAGAATTCATCCATGAATAAATTCATTTATCCACCAAGTTTCATTGATGAACTTGAGAAAAGCTTTAAATGTGTTGAACATAGCACCCCCTTTAGGTCGTTCTTAAATAAGTTTTGCACACAATTCTTCACTTAAGAACTATTGATCCTTCATCAGTAAAGTTTAAAGAATATTTTTGCAAACTTTCATTGATGTACTCAAAATGTGATTTAAATGTCAATATAGCACACCCTTTACGTCGTTCTTAAATGGGTTTCGCACCAAAATCGGCACTTAAGAATGTCACATCCGTAATCACAGTTCCAACATGAAACTTTTGGCACCATTTTAGTTGATGTACTCAAAAATTTAATTTAAACTGATTTTTGGTGATACTTCGCCCCCTACCAAATGCACCAATTGGAAAACTTAAGAATCACCGATTGGGGATCTCCAATGACTGTCAATGTATTCCAGCACTCAAACCTTTTGTTATTATGTTCCTTCCAACAACCAACTATACTCCTAAAATCGATTAATGAAATTTACAAACACATGTGGCAGTCCGTGGATTCGAACCCAGGATGCTCACACCGAAAATCAACACCTTATGCATTGCACCACGAAGACAGTTAAAGGATGGTGGACACTGCCTACGATTTATTATGCAACTTCGAATCCTGCATACCAATCTAAGTATGTACACACATCCCAACTGCAACTCACGTAGGCTATGCATATGTGAATGGAAAGAGCAATTAATGGGGCCTTAATGTACTCGAGATGTAATACAAAATCTTGTTAGCTCCCACATCAATGAGTCAGTTCCCCACAATGTGGATAATTTGTCACCTCGTGAGTTGGTAGAGTTGCAGCAGGCTGACACAGAGTTGGAAGGTTAAGCTAGTTATGCGTGTAGTGAGGAAGAATCATTCAGTGCTTCTACTTGTTACTATATTAAGTCAGGAGTATTAATAAGAAAGTGGAGACCCCCAACGTCATCAGCAGACTGTGAATGGCAGGATGTGCATCAAATTGTCATCCCTCAAGTTTGTAGGCAAGATATCATTAGGGTGGCTCATGACTCCAGTTTGGCAGGACACATGGGAGTGAGGAAGACTGCAGCCCGTATTTTGAAGCATTTTTACTGGCCAGGTATTGTCAAGGATGTTTCCTGGTATTGCACATCTTGTCATACCTGTCAAATAGTGGGGAAGTGTAATCAAAAAGAGAAAGTTGCACCACTCGTTCCCATTCATCCCTTTGAGGCGCCATTCACTCGGGTGTTAGTTGATATTGTAGGACCTCTTCCCAAGACTTTTTCAGGGTTTTCCTTTTTGCTGACACTCATTGGTATGTCTACTCGTTATCCTGAAGCAAACCCTCTCAGAAATATTTCGGCAAAGAATGTAGTGAAAGAAATGCTTGGGTTCTTCACCAGATTTGGATTACATAAGGAAGTACAGTCAGATCAAGGGAGCAATTTTATATCCAATGTTTTTAAGCAGTCTTTGAAAGAGTTGGGCATCACACAGATCACATCTTCTGCTTATCATCCTCAAACACAGGGAGCTCTGGAGAGATATCATCAGACACTCAAATCTTTGCTGAGGAAATACTGCTTGGAACCCCAGAAAGATTGGGATAAAGGTCTTCCTTTTGTGCTTTTTGCTTCAAGAGAGTCTCCGAATGAATCACTAGGCTTCTCACCTTTTGAACTACTCTTCGGGCATGAAGTTAGAGGTCCTATGAATTTGTTGAAGGAGTTTTGGCTGTCGGAATCGGATGACGTCAACCTGCTGGAATATGTGGTGAACTTCAAGGAACGGTTATCAACAGCGTTCCAGCTAGCTCGAGAGAATTTGGGAACTGCACATAAGATGAAAACGTGATATGACAAGAACTCAAGAGTACGCCAGTTTTAGCCAGGTGATCAGGTCTTAGTTCTGCTGCCAGTACAGGGACAACCACTTCAAGCCAAGTTTAGTGGACCGTACATGATGGAGAAGAAAGCCAGTGATGTGAACTATGTTATTGCCACGCCAGATCGTAGGAAGAGCAAACAACTTTGTCACGTCAACATGCTAAAATTGTAACACAGGAGAGACCCTGATAAACCTGTCTGCACTGTAGCTGTTCCTCAAGACCCCGAAAGTGAGGCACTCCCATGCAGTATGAACTTGAGCGATAGCTTGGGGCAGAATGTTGCTATCATGAGTGATCTGGAGACTAAGTTATATCATCTAACCCCTGAGGAGAGGCAGGAATTCACGGCTCTACTCCAGAAATACCATCAAGTTTTCCGAGATACTCCAGGAAGAACAACCATTTTGATGCACGATGTTGATGTTGGAGATGCGAAGCCAATTAAGCTGCCAGCCTACTGTGTGAATCCCTTGAAGGTTCCCCTGATCCAGAAGGAGCTTGACTACCTACTCACCCCCAAGATGATTGAGCCCTGCCAAAGTGAGTGGAGTTTTCCTGTCACCTTAGTTCCTAATTCAGGTGGATCACAACGGCTCTGTATTGACTATAGACGCGCTAACCAAATGTCCAAAACAGACACCTACCCAATACCTCGCATGGAAGATTGTATAGATAGGATTGGAGAGGCACAGTACATCAGTAAGTTTGACTTGTTAAAGGGATATTGGCAAGTACCTATGACTCAGCGTGCTAGGGATATCTCATGTTTTTTAACTCTTGGTAAGACTTTTGCATGTTCTGTGATGCCGTATGGTATGAAAAATGCGCCTGCAACTTTTCAAAAACTCATGAACATTGTAACCGAGGGTTTGGAAGGATGTGTTGTGTATATTGATGATGTATTGATCTTTAGTGACACCTGGAAAAATCACCTATGCCATGTCAGTAACTTTTCTTGATCGTTTGGTTAAAGCTAATCTTGTTGCAAAATTTTCTAAATGTGAATTTGGTCAAGCTAAAGTCCAGTATCTTGGTTATGTGATTGGTTATGGACAAGTGGTGCCACCAGAGGCTAAAGTTCAAGTGATAAGTGATCTTTCTAGACCCAAGACTAGGAAAGAATTGCAAAGATTTCTTGGTATGGTAGGATGCTACCGCCGGTTTGTTCTAAATTTCTCAATGCTTGTGTCACCCCTCACAGATCTTCTGAAAAAGGGAGTTAAATTTGAGTGGAATGAAAAATGTGAATCCTCTTTCAACAAACTCAAAGTATCCTGTTGAGTCAGCCAGTGATTTCCACCCCTAACTTTGCTAAATCCTATAACATGGCTGTGGATGCTAGTGATACAGGAGCTGGGGCAGTTTTGTTGCAGGAGGATGACCAAGGTATTGAACATCCTGTATCTTATTACAGCAAGAAGTTCACTCCACCCCAAAAGAATTATTCAACTATTGAGAAGGATGGATGGGACTCGTTAGCCTTGGTTGGCAACCCATCTAGGGGAGACAACCTTATAAAAATCCGGGTGGATGGGACTCGTCAGCCTTGGTCGGAAACCTGTCTAGGTGAGTAAACCTGATACAAATCTGTACTGCTTACCTAAGGATAAGGCAGGTTAGTGGATGGACTAGCCGCACACCACTGTAGAAAAATAGTGCTGAAAAGATACATAGAAGGCCTCAGGGTCGGACAGACCCTTAATTGAGTGGTTAATCCTGTAAGTCCTTCAGTAAACTGGCAGGGGTTGTCCCTCTTACTGGGGATAGGTCCGCTTGGGGGCCTTTTGTGTATGGCCACCCTCATTTAGGGGAGGAAGGCATCCGGCAATAGAGAGATAGATAGATAGATAGATAGAGAAGGAACTTTTGGCTCTGATTTTGGGATTGCAAAATTGTTCTTTATATTTGTGTTCAGGCCCAGATCCTATTGTTATTTATACTGATCACAACCCACTGAGGTTTCTTAGTAAATTTAAAGATAAAAATCAGAGATTGACCAAGTGGAGTCTGCTTCTTCAAGAATATCCTTTAGATATAAGACATATTAATGCCTTACGAATGGGCCCGTCAGTAACTTCTACTACCCGCCAAGCGGGTTTTTTTTTTTTTTTTTTTTTTTTTTTCTATGTGATTGAGGGAGGCAAGAGGCATAACTGCCTATAGCGAGTGCCTCCCCCATAGTTTAAAGAGTGACAGGGCCAAAATCAAGGGACGTTCGAGCCAAAATGCCTGGACACACGGAGTTTGAAGCAATTTAAGTCATAGGAAGAGGGAAAGACCGATTCTGGGAGAGAGTTCCAGAGCTCAGATGTTGAGTAGAAGAAAGTTTGAGAGTAACATTTCACTCTTGGGTTGGAGAGTTGCACAGAGTAGGGGTGGGATTGAGTTGCAAGACGGGTACCACGTGCCCTACGTAAAGGAGGTGGTATGCACTGGGATAGCTCTGAGGAACACTGATTATTATAGTAGCGATAGAATAGCGAGAGAGATGCAACATTGCGGCGGAGAGAGAGAGATTGCAGAGAGTTGGTGAGTGGACGGGAGTTAATGATACGAAAGGCCTTCCTTTCAACTTTGTCTAGGAGAGCGGTGTGAGAGGAACCTCCCCACACATGTGAACAATACTCAATACAAGGGCGCACTATGCCCCTGTACAGAGCAAGAAGCTGTGCAGGGGAAAAGAACCCCCTAAGGCGGTTGAGCACACCCAGCTTCTGGGAGGCTGCCTTAGCAAGACTGGTAATATGGTCCTTCCAAATGAGAGCTGAAGAAAAAGAGACACCAAGAATATTGAGAGAAGATGAAGGGTTGATTTTTGTATTGTTGAAGAATAAGGGATAGTCCGCTGGGAGATCCTGACGGGTAGATAGATGGAGAAATTGGGTTTTGGAAGCATTAAAGTTAACAAGGTTTTCTCTGCCCCAATTGGAAATAGTATTTAGATCAGAATTTAAGAGTTCTATGGCTTCATTACGTTTGTCGTTGAGGGATTGCTGGCTGGGGCGTTCTGAAAAACTAATGGAGTAGTGTAAGGTTGAGTCGTCTGCGTATGAATGGATGGGAATTAAGGTACAGTTAAGGAGATCATTTATAAAAATTAGAAAGAGAATAGGAGATAGGACAGAGCCCTGAGGAACACCGGAGTTTATAGGGTGAGGAAGTGAACAATGGCCGTCCACAACCGCAGCTATGGAACGGCCGGAAAGGAAATTAGAGACAAAGGCACAGATGGAGGGATAGAAACCGAAGGAGGGTAGTTTAGAAATTAAAGATTTATGCCAGACTCTATCGAAGGCTTTCGATATGTCTAGTGCAATAGAAAAAAGTCTCACCGAAGTCCCGAAAGGAGGATGACCAAGAGTTAGTAAGATATGAAAGAAGATCACCAGTAGAGCGACCCTTAAGGAAGCCATACTGGCGATCTGAGAGCAGATTATGAGAAGAGAAATACTTAAGAAATTTGGAAGCAAGAATAGTTTCAAAAACTTTAGAAAGACAAGAGATAAGAGCAATTGGACGATAGTTGGAGGGTTGAGAGCGGTCACCCTTCTTTGGGACAGGTTGAATGTGAGCAAACTTCCAGCATGAAGGGAAGACGTTAGAGGATAGACAGAGACGAAAGAGTTTGCCTAGGCAGGGAGTCAGCACGGAAGCACAGTTTTTGAGAACAACAGGAGGAACACCGTCCGGACCGTACGCCTTATTAGTGTTAAGCCCAGAGAGGGTAGAAAGTACATCTTTAGAAGAGATTAGGATATTAGGCATAAGTAAGAGAGAGGAGGGCGGAGAGGGAGGAATAGCACCGGAATCATCCAAGGTGGAGTTTCTAGCAAAAGTTTGAGCGAAAAGTTTAGCTTTGTCAGAGGAAGAAGTGATGGTTGTGCCATCAGAGTGGGAAAGGGGAGGGAAAGACGAGGAAGAGAAATTGTTGGAGAGGTTTTTGGCTAGATGCCAGAAAGCTTGGGAAGAGCTAGAGTTGGATAGTTCAGTGCATTTATTATTGATGAAAGAGTGTTTGGCAAGTCGAAGAACAGATTTGGCTTGATTCCGGGCAGAAACATATGAAGAATGAGAGTCTTGAGTTTTAAGGCGTCGGTACCGTTTGAATGCTTCCTCCTTATTGCGGACAGCAGTAGAACAGGCGTGAGTAAACCAAGATTTTTTAGCATTAGACTGAGAGAAAGAGAATGGAATGTATGCTTCCATGCCCGATAGGATTACCTCGGAAATGCGTTCAGCACTCTCCAATGGTCCTCGGCCATGGAAGCAGAAATCATTCCATGGGAAATCAAAGAAGTACTGCCGAAGAGCCTCCCAGTCGGCAGCGCCAAAGTGCCACAAGCGCCGCCGGCTAGGAGGATCGGGTGGCTGTACTGGAGAGATAGGACAGGTGACAGAGATAAGTTTATGGTCGGAGGAGCCCAAAGGAGAGAAAAGATCGACAGTATAAGAAGAAGGGTTAGAAGTTAGAAACAGGTCACGAATGTTGGGCCGATCTCCGATGTGATCCGGGATACGGGTGGGTTGCTGAACTAACTGCTCTAGGTAATTTAGGATAGAAAAGACGTAGGCTTGTTCACCAGGTGGATCAGTAGTGTGAGAGGAGAGCCATTGGCGGTGGTGAACGTTGAAATCTCCTAAGATGGAGATTTCTGAGAAAGGAGAAATGGATAGAATGTGTTCCACTGTAGAGTTTAGATAGTCAAAGAATTTGGGAAAGTTGGTAGAGTTAGGGGAAAGATAGACAGCACAGAAATATTTAGTAAGAGAATGACAGGAAAGTTTGAGCCATAAAGTTGAGAATTCAGAGGAGTCGAAATCGGGAACACGAGAGCAAGTGAGTTTGTTGTGCACATATGCACAACATCCGCCTTTGGCTTTGAAACTAGGATAGAGAAAGTAGGAGGATACAGAGAAGGGGTTGCTGGATGTTGCTACAGACACCTGGGTTTTGGTGAGGAAGAGAAGATCAGGTTTGTAGGAGGAGAGATGGTGCTCAATAGAGTGAAAGTTAGAGGAAAGTCTGCGAATGTTGCAGAAATTAATAGAAAGAGTAACAGGCCGAGGTCCAGGTAATTGTGTGGGGTCGTCAGGGGATGGTCGGTCGGGTGAGAGGGCATTTACCCTAAACGACCTTGTTTCCGTGCTCTTTTTCATGCATAAACAAGAGCCAGAGCGTAATACAATTATGTATCCCTGAAAGGGCGATAATTAAGCTTTCCAATGACACCAGAACAATTCTTCTACGACCACGCGTTCTCTTGCAACGATCGAGCAAGACGAAGGAAAAATCCCTAAAATACGGTAATTTCCTTACATAATCTTCTGTGTAGCGAGGCAGTGAGTGTGGGTGTGTGAGGAGGCGGGCCCAGTGGTGGCGCGGGAACTGTGCCGAGCGGTCAGACCCGACCTACGCCTCTGCCACCGCTCGTCTCTCTCAAAGCCAAATATTGCTCAAAATTGCACACCGCCTTAAGTCGGTCCCCACCACATAGTCCATGGTTCTCTAGCCCGACTTAAGTCCACCCCCGCCAGACAAGGGTTAAAGGGAAAGAAAATGTGATTGCAGATTGCTTGTCTAGATTGTAGCCTAATTGTTTTGAAGTAATACAAATTTTCCTCTGTACATTTTCATTATGGGGAAGGTGTTATGTACTCCAGAATTAAAATTGATTATATAAGCCAGATTAGTATAATTAGGTTAAGCTTCCCACTCATGTGTTTGATTCTCGAGAGTTCTAAACCTGGCAGGGTTTAGCCTGTCTCTCCCAGCCTTGCGTCATTACATTCACGAGTGCAGTAGAATATTCTAGTTTCTCTGGTGACATACACAGTATATACCCCCTGAGTCCTCGCAGTTTTCACTCTCAGATCAACTGACTCATCACGCCTGTTCTCTCTCTGTACATGGTTACTATACCTAGTGAAGTGACATATCTCTCCTGGCTACCTTCAAACGATTAAGCAGTCTGCATTCCTGTTCTGTGATTGGGGAGTTGAGTATATAAGTTTGTCCCATATCACAGCCTAGTTATTATTCTTAGTAATATTGTGTATTATTATAAGTTTATCTAATGATCAATGAATTGTTATCAGAAGTCATATAATTTATGTATTTCCTTTTGATTGCTTTATCATTATTGTTATAAGTGTAAAGCATTAACTCAATGAGTGATTAGTTTCCAAGTTTTTGAATTCGGTCAGATTAATTTAGTTACCCCTCATTGTATATTTTCAGAAGGAATATTTTCTCAAGTGTTATTGTAGTGTTTATTTCACATTTAAATAGTTGTAATAATTACTTGTATTTCTTCTATTAATATTGTGTGGATTCCCTTAAGTTATTAAACAGATATTAACCATTTCCAGGGATCTTGAGAAAAAAAAATATATTAATTCTTATGTGAATTAGCTATTTTTACCTTGCATTGCTTCAGTAAAGGTATACAGTTATTTATTTTTTCACTTGCATATTTTCTGATAATCTTGACGTGCATTATAGACCTATATTCTTATTACTCGTCCTGAAGAGACTGATTTTATTGTTACATTATAATACTTACTTTAATTAAACTAAGAATTTGTAATCTAGTTTTCCTTGAACCTGAATATTTTGAGTGTGTTCTGGCATCAGTCTTGAATTTCTTATTTAATCTATTGTATGTGTCATTTCCCCTCGCCCTAAAACATAACAATACATTTATGCAAATTATTTATGGCGTAAGTGTAGATAGTTAGGTCAACTTAATAATTAAGAGTGAATGTGAAATGTGTAACCGTTTTAGTTGTGACCATTAAGGAGTGTGCCCCTATTGGTTTGCGGCTGTGTATGAGTGTGGCCATTTTAGTTACTAACCCAAGAACCGCAATAGGCCTAATGGAAGGGTCACCATAGCGAACGCGATAGGCCTCACGGAAGCACGACCATAAAAAAAAAATCCTTCAGAAACACCCCAGGGGCTCTCTGATCTCGGGCTGGGCGATATTATACCCCGGATACTGCACAGTAGAGCAGAACACCTGAGACTCACTCTGATCTCAGACTAGAAGCCCAACTTTAGCTCAGCCTCTTTCCTCCCCCTGAGCTCAACGTCTACTCTCCACTCTCCGAAGGACAGAATGATTCCAGTTACTGAGACCAGACTGGTAGATGGCATTGGCACTTATTGAGGCATAGAACAAAATGATAATACCTAATACAGCAGAAAACCAAATTCTAAAAGAGAGCCAACACTCAGTCATGCTTTTTGTCCCGAGGTTGGGTTGAATAATTGAAACAGCTTGTAGCATGATGAAATTGACAAGTGGCATCTTTTAGGGTCATACAAACAATGTAGCAGGTGTGTGATGCCAGTCCCCATTTGTAGCACTACAGCTCAATACCGAAAGTAAATTTTCTCAATTAGAGTTTTAACCCTTTCGTTGCGGCCGACGTATATAAGCGTCCGATGTAAAAAAGGCTTACACTGCAGCCGACGTACATATACTCATTGGTATTAGCCTGCCGGCTGAGTTGGTTGAACCAATTCACCACGTTTATTGCCAGACGCTTGCAAGAGGTTCTAAACTGGCCATCCATATTCATATCAGTGCCCAGTGCCCTTAGTGCATTGGTTGAGGGAGGGTGTATGTACAAAGAATAGGTATTTTAGAAGCAGAAAATCAACAACAAAAGGGCTACTTCTTCATGAAATTGCGACAGCTATATACCATGTACGAATTATTATGTTCCTTCCAACAACCAACTATACTCCTAAAATCGATTAATGAAATTTACAAACACATGTGGCAGTCCGTGGATTCGAATCCAGGATGCTCACACCGAAAATCAACACCTTATGCATCGCACCACGTAGACAGTATGAGGTTAATTTTATCTTCATTTCAACATCTCATACGGTCTTGTAAACAAAAACATGATATAATAACTGTATTTATCAACCAGGTGTCGTGAGTGGTAGCGAAGGAGAAAATCAAATATTTTTGCATGTGAGTGTAAAGTGGTGGTTGGCTGGTCAGTGATGAAACAAGCAAAAACATTGATCGATTTTCCTGAGTAGTGTGAAGAGGTAGGTAGGGGATGGTGACTTCTATAGGGAGAATTCGACCCAATCTTTTCATTTGAGCTCCTTTCAATTCTCTCTAGGCTACATATATATCATTAGGGCAACTAATATTGAGCGGAATTAACAGGGAAATAGCCGCCTGGGCGTATTCTCCCGTTTAGAATCCACCGTTGCGAAAGGGATACTGAGATTAAGTTGAACAATATGCATTTGTGCACTGATCATTTGGTGACATCAAATTTTGGATGTTACCAAATATTTTTTGATTTGTTATTTCTGTACTTTACTTTAGTATTGCACTGCTGAATACTGTATTGAGTTTGTAACCATACATTTGGCTGTCGATGCTCGTTTGCAGCATTGATAAGTTTACCTGAACGAACAGAAATTGCTTGCACGGTGTCCATGTGTTGTTGATGTGGGACTAATTGTTGTATATTAGTATATTTCATGGTGAAATCCGTTCTAAATGCTATCACCTAATATTATACAAAAATCCCATCAATCATATAATTGAAGTGGAACAAATGAGCACATCCACTTTAGCGTTAATGCTGACGTGTGTTTATTATTATTTGTGATACAATTAGTCAATTATATATAGGATATGAAGGATTATCTCAGAAAGCAACTAGGTTTCCCCTCCATATGTCTGAGTACCCTATAGTAACCAAAGTATATTTACTTTGGAGTATAATCGAAGGTCCTTATACAGAGTAGTTTTGTTATTTCACATTAATTTTCATGTGGTAGACAAAGAGTACAGTCACTTGTTCAATTCGCAGTCTCATAAATTGTTGTCATACAAATATATATATTTTTGTTATTTTTGTAGGAACAGTATATACAGTATATATAGCTTATATATATCTTGATTCATACCTTTTCCATTTTATGCATTGCAACATTTTATATTATACATTAATTCTTTAGCTCTTAATAATTGTATATATGCATACATACATACATACATTCAAGTTTGAAGACATTTTTGTTCACAGAGATTGTGGTTACAGTCCCATATTCTAAATGTCGGCTTTCAGGTGGCCCTGTCAAGGGCTGCCTCTGTTGTCAAGTTCTTTTAATTTTGGGATCGGACCGGAGTACCTGATCCCACATCATTCTAGGTCTACCCCTACAGGCAGCTCCCCCCAAGTTCACAGTCTGTCATTTCTTCACCCGTTTCTTATCATCCATTCTCTCTATGTGTCCAAACCAACCATGTCGACTTGTGCGCATCACTTCACTGACGCTCCTAATGCATAGATGCCTTCTCAATTCCTCACTTGATAACCTGTCCCTGTGGTTAACCCCACATATCCATCTCACCATTCTCTTCTCATTCCGTTCCATTCTATTGATATCCTCTGCTTTAACCGGCCACGTTTCCGAGGCATAGGTCATCGCACTCCTAACACATGATGTATACACCCACTTATGATGAAGTGGGAGTCCTCTCATGTTCAGGAGTGGCAACAGCCAAATGAGATTCTGAGACTGCTAATTAAATGAGTTGACTGTACCTGACAATCAACTTAGGTACACTCACGCGTACTAAAAGTTGCTCAGGGGGAGGTGGAAGTGGGGAGTCGGGTCCAAGTCTACCCCAACCTTCCACCCCCAAACTATCCCCAACTCCCCCACCTTCCTTCTCTAGCTGGCAGTTAGTGATTAGCGACAATTGTTCTCATGTATTACAAATTATTGTTAAACCATCTTGCACATGCTTACAATGACCAGCATTTAACTTGTATTAGGAATTTATTAATACAATATACTGTATAATTGTATTCTCAAAATAAGTCTCTATACGCAACGTGGGTTACAAAAATCTCAGCTTTAGTGTTCTGCTTCTCTCTCTCTCTCTCTCTCTCTCTCTCTCTCTCTCTCTCTCTCTCTCTCTCTCTCTTAACACGTAGACTACGAGGTCAGGTCATTTAAGATTTTAAAATATGTAATTGGTTTGACAATGTGGATCATAGCAAACTGTTTTGCCTTAATATGAATACAATACGCAACCATGGCTGGCAGTTAGAATTGAAAAGGTTCAGCACAAGTATTTGTGGAAACTGTTTCCCATTTAGGATCTGTTCTACCTGGAACAAACTTTCCTCGGAAGTTTTAAACATTTCCTCAGTTGAACAGTTCAAAAAGATAGTAGTAAGTAGATAGTATTTTGCTCACTATGTAACTAGTGTAGTGCACTGAACAATGTCTCTCCTTCCACGTCGAATATTTCCCCGATAGATACTAACTATTCCTTGTAACTCAATCATAGCACACACTTTCCACAACCAAGATATAACGGGTCTGAGTAGGTTATATTTCCCTTTATTAATGTGTGTGCTGAATGTTGCCTGCATTCGATACATAGAGGAGAGTTGATGGGGTTTGTAGAGGTGGGAGGCTGGGATCACAGATATAGTGAAGCCGATAGGTGGAAGAATTGGGCGTTTCTTGATAAAAGTTTCAACATTGGCACAGACAATAATAAACACAGTTAAATCAAAATTAGCTATACATGTAGGGGCATCATAGGTTTGGCCTATGTTGGATTTGACAGCCCCTTTTCAATTAATCTCCATTAGAGTACTGAAACACAGATATTTACCCCAAACTGTATGCTGTGGTAGAGATGTCAAGCTAGTCTCAAATGACTCGTCTGGACAAGGGAAACAATCTATATGCAGATAATGTTTGGCTAATGTTGACCGTTTAACTTGTACTGGTTCATGTAGTTTACTATCATGCTACAAATTGGTAAGAATTGTTGCCAATTGCCACTAATTTGTTGAACTACAGGAACCAGTACAAGTCAAATGGTCAACTTTCTATAAACATTGTCTGAACATTTATTGTTTCCCTTGTCCAGACGAATCATTTGAGACTAGTTTGACATCTCTACCACAGTATACAGTTTGGGGTAAATATCTGCGTTTCAGTACTGTAATGAAGATTAATTGAAAAAGGGCTGTCAAAGCCAACATAGGCTAAACCTGTGATGCCTCTACAGGTAATTTTGATTATACTGCGTTTATTATTGGTTGTGCCAATTTTGACACTTTTATCAAGAAACGCACAATTCCCACACATTCTTTCACATATCTGCCACACTAATAGACACAGAAGGGGGAAGTGAGAAGGCGAGCCCTGCTACTCAAGGGCTCCATACTCAAACCTTACAAAACATTAACACCGACTTTGATCGTAAGTAGTATCGAGTTCTACATTTAATTGATTAAAAAAAGTGTATAGGCCACATATAAATAAATACCGACCGTTTATAGTATGTATAGTATTGAATAAATGGAAACAAATTATTGAAATTATGAATGAAGCAATCAATAACAGTTGCAACACTATTCCAGCCCATGTTTGCCTTTAGTCCTTTCCTTTTATGATATAAAACCCCGACTGTGTAAGTAATTTGAGAAACTAGGAGTAGGTCGTAGAGGGTACGTTGAAGTGTATCGCAATAATGGTGAACATTATATCCTGAATATTGTATGAGATTGGATTTAATTATGGTATTAGTATATTCAAATCACATTAAATATTGATAGTAGAAAGTAGTGCAATGAGAGAGAGACAAACACACGCAGAGAGAGAGAGAGAGAGAGAAGCACAAGACCACAACAGCCAAGATTCGTGTAACCCACGTTGTGTATAGAAACTAATTTTTAGAATACAATTATGCAGTGTATTGTATTAATAAATTCCTAATACATATTAAATGTTGGCCATTGTAAGCATGTGCAATGATGGTTTAACAATCATTTGTAATACATGAGAACAATCGTCGCTAATAAATAACTGCCAGCTAGAGAAGGAAAGTGGGGGAGTTGGGGATAGTTTGGGGTGGAAGGTGGGGGTAGACTTGGACATGACTTCCCCCCTTCCACTTGCCCAGGGTGGAGTATGGGAAGGAAGGACCCACCCCTGAACAACTTTTAGTACGCGTGGGTGTACATAATGACTGCTACTTAATTACTGTCAGTGATCAGTTTTAGTATGATGTTGTTTTATGCTAGTGTTAACATCATTTATCTCCAGTATATAGATACCAAATATAAGTATCTTTTTCAAGATCCGATTACGCATTTCTATTTTGTTTTCTAGTTATTAATAATCACTTTCATTCAGGTTAGGAAAGGCATATGGAAGTCTGAGAGTCAATTGAGATAGTCTTTACCCTTATAATTCCCGCAGATCCTTCCTAAACTGTATACAATCGTCTAGCGATAGCCAGAAAAAACTTTCAAAATGCGTCACACTCTTCAAAGGGTTACAAACCGTTTTATATTCCCTACTCTAATTTATATATTTCAATCCCAACACCAAACACTTCCAAATGAAATTAATGAAAGCATGTGATTCTACCGGGATTCGAACCTGGGTTACTACATACAGATTTTAAACACTCTAACCATTACACCATCAAGACAGTTATAAGTACAGTACATGATCAAGATTCATAGCTATTTATCTGTTATGCCGGGTTGTAATACAACTTAGCTTCGTTATTGTCTTTACTCAAATCCAACTGTGGACTTTTAGCCTCCATATAATATACTCAACAGGAACACATCGTACACGTTCTTATTCACAATTATGTACTCAATCAGGTTGTAATAAACACAATAAACACACACAGATAATTATATACTCTCATTTATTAAATGGCATAGAAAGTAATAATTAGGTTCGCTTAGCTACTATTCTGTAATAGTAAGAGAACCAGTGCATTTAGTTAGAGAACAATATGTATCTTAACCCGTCCAGCCCCGGCTAGTTTTGTAATGTTTGTTCACCAGAACCCGGCCGGTTTTCAAAAAATGGTTTTATTCCAGAAACAATAGCGAATAGGTTAGGAATGAAGGAAAAACCACGAAAAACCGCTCAAAAAGCTTAAAGAATGGTCCTACAGAGCCCCCGAAAACGTATTTTACAAGAGTAAAAAATTGAAGGCAATTACCCCCAAAAACCAGGTTATTGCGAGCTCGCGCGCACGTGGACTTTGAGAGTTTTCAACCATCGGCACGGTTGCGTGGGATATGTACACAGTTCCCATACAAATCTGAGCCCTCTTGAGTGGCTACACCTGAGGTTACGGTCGGCGCAATTAGGGTGACGCGCCAGGCGCGTCTCTGGGGCAGTGCGTTACATACATCAAGCGCGTCGCTGGGGCTGTACGGGTTAATCACAGATATATCTAGACATAGAATGTGACTTACTTCACTTAACTATTATAAGTAATAGTTAGTAACTCACTGAATAGGTTTAGAACACAAAAGATCTCTTAACCCGTACAGCCCCAGCGACGCGTCTGACGCGTCGGCGATGTATGTAACGCACAGCCCCAGAGACGCGCCTGACGCGTCACCCTAATTGCGCCGACCGTAACCTCAGGTGTAGCCACTCAAGAGGGCTCAGATATGTAAGGGAACTGTGTACGTATCCCACGCAACCGTGCCGATGGTTGAAAACTCTCAAAGTCCACGTGCGTGCGCGCGAGCGCGCAATAACCTGTTTTTTTGGGATAATTGCCTTCAATTTTTTACTCTTGTAAAATCCGTTTTCGGGGGCTCTGTAGGACCATTTTTTAAGCTTTTTGAGCGGTTTTTCGTGGTTTTTCCTTCATTCCTAACCCATTCGCTATTGTTTCTGGAATAAAACCATTTTTTGAAAACCGGCCGGGTTCTGGTGCGCAAACATTACAAAACTAGCCGGGGCTCCACGGGTTAAGAGCATCCAAATGAACATTAAATAATGGATAGTATTACTGTGGATATATGCAATTATATATAGACATTCATATACATAGAATAACTCCTTGATAATAATATCTATGAGAGTTGAGTGTCTATCGTGAAGTATTCTGATAAGTTCAAGAAGTATTAATTTGAACTCTAGAATTGTTTACTAAACAATATGGATAACCCGCACAAAGATTTCTATAGTTATCGTTCAAGAGCACGGGGCGAGATGCGCCCAAGGAATACAAAAGAGGCCGCGCGTAAATAAATATGACAAGGTTGGTCAACAGGTCATCTGCTGGACTGAGGTGCGGAAAATAGTTGATGCGGTTGGTTAATGCGATGTTTATCTTGAATATGGGAGGAATACTTTAATTTTAAAAGGAGAAGGGAGCTGAATTGTTTTTACAATTAATTATGTAGTTAGTTTGTTGCGATAAAGATTATATTATGAATATACAATTACTTAACTTGTATATTTAATAATAATCTCAGGTCGAGGAATTCAGATTTAATGGTTGAGATATACGGAATAAGAATTAAATGTTGATACAACCTGACCTGAATCAAATGATGTTTTGACTACAAGAGGTTAAAGAACGTATAAATAAATAGCGTGTACTAGTAGTTATAATAATACTAATAGTAAAAAATGGCGTACATGAGGAAGTTGCACTTAGATGAAAATACCTGGTAAGGTATGAAGGAGTTCTGAACTAGTTAACAGATTCCTATAAGGAATACAGAACGAATTGGCATTGTATTCGAGATGGTGAAATCATTAGATAATAGATCTATACAAAGCATAGACTCCTCTACATAAGGACTGGCGTCGGCCATACTCGGGTCCCGGAACTTGGGTCCATTGTCAGGCCCACAAACTGAAGTCTTATTTTAGTTTTACTGGATATGGGACTTTGTGTTTTTACTCTACAACATCTTATTAACTAGAGCAACCAAGTAAAGGAAAATAAAACATTTGTTTTTGGTTGATTGACTCATAAGTCTCTTTCGTGATTGAACATAATAGGAAAATATACAGTTATAATGAGATAGTTTATAAGAACATGTATTATACAAGCAAAGCATCATACCATGACTTACATTAATTAAATATTAGAAGAAATTAAAGTAAAACCTTTGCAAAATATTACTTTACACATAATTTTACATATATCAAAAGTCACATAACACAATAATTAACTTAAACATTAGAAAGTTTCTCTTGTCGCCTAAAGCAGCCTAGTGTACACTTCCGATCGCTTGTATTAAATACAAAGGCCTTAAACAACACATTACACAATGTCTGGCATGCTCCTGAATGGCTAGCTAAAGGAGCATCTACATCAGACAAGCATTGTTTCAAGTAATTGCGACAACACTTTTTCGAGTCTTGAAGAGACATTTGAAGGGTGATGCCACTATGTACAAAGAAGACAGTAGCCAGTGTAGGCATACTCAGCCCACCTCGATTGAGCGCAGTCAAAAACTCTGATGACAAGCATTCCCCAGAATCTACTTCTTGTTGTCCATGTTTATGAGCTAAAAATCCCCCAATGTAGACAATTTTATGTTTTAAAGTATCATCTGAATCTAGAAGTAGTTGAGTGTCTTGTAATGTCAGCTCTTCCAGAAGTTGTAAATCACCATCATCTATTGCTGCTGTACAAAATTCACAGCTTACTTCTTTGGCTCGGTCAGGAACGATGTCACGTTTCAACAGCTGATGTTGCAACTGCTGTACTTTGGATGCTGCTTGAACATCCCCAATGTCAATGTAAACATTTCCTCCACTACGTTGTCTTGCTTGACCAAAAAACTTTTCTAGGGGATCTTGTGAAAAAACAGCAGGTAGGATGTAAGCAAAATCATGGGTTTCAAAAAGATATTGTGCTGCTTCTATGTTATACCTTGTTGTGATGACAAAGATATTGCACTGCTTCTATGTTATACCTTGTTGTGATGACAAAGATATTGTGCTGCTTCTATGTTATACCTTGTTGTGATGACAAAGATATTGTGCTGCTTCTATGTTATACCTTGTTGTGATGACAAAGATATTGTGCTGCTTCTATGTTATACCTTGTTGTGATGACAAAGATATTGTGCTGCTTCTATGTTATACCTTGTTGTGATGACAAAGGCATCTGCTGTTGACTGTGTTAGTTTCTTCTCTCTTCCATGCCCACCAGTCCACCGACAGCTGGATACAACTGTACACATTTCCTGCAGAGCTTTGAAGTTTGTACAGTTTAATGTCCGAGGTTCACGATATTGGTCTCGTAAATGAACTGCGCTGTACTTGCTTTTAACATTCATCATTTTAAACCAATTGGTTACCAGTGTTATGTATATCACTGTTCCATCCTGAAATTTAACAGTTCCTTTAAGACCTTCAAATGCAGCAATCGTTTTCTCATTGAACACTTGGCAAACTAAGGGCACACTCTGACGTTGCAATGGTTTAGGAAATACTGATGAGCGTGTGAATTTTGTCAGACGAAGTGGTGTCTTCTGATCTTCATTGTAAAGAGCTTTAACATCACTCCAACACGCCAAATATTCTGTACCGTCCTTGCTAAAATGTAATTCATGACATTTCTCTGTGATCCAGTTGTTTCTCATATTCTTGAGGATGTGAACATAATCATAGACAAGGAAAACATTTATGCCATCTGGTGCTAGTGTTACTTTTCCAGGACCCCCAAGCATTCTGTAAACAGCTTGATTCAGTGGACAGTTGTCACAGACGAACGATACTGGATGGCCACCACTAGCTTTAACAACATATACAGCCTCAAGTAATATTTCCTTCAGTTGAATAGCATTCAGTTTTGATACAGGATGAATTCGTATGATGTACCGTGGTCCTCCGTAGTGACAAACAACTTCAATAGCAAGAGCAGATGTTGCTAGATTTTCTGGTCCGTTTGTTGCATAGCCTACTATATGCTCTCCTGTAAATCTAAGGGCCTGCTTAAGCTTGACTTCATCAAACAAAATGTTAACTAACCGCTGTTGTGGCTTCAACTGATCAAAAAGGATTGGGAGACACTTGTCAGCATAAGTGCGAGATAACAATTGGCGAATCTGTTTCTCACAAGGAAGACTAATTGCTTTGGAGTTTCTAAGCATTCTATATGCTGCGGGTGATATACAAAACAGTTCTGCTGCAAGAATTAACATATGCTTTGTATATCGGCGATTTTTAGGAGGAATAAGAAGGAGTTGTAACTGTGCTTGAATGAACTGAAATCCTTCAATTTCATGAAATTCTGTGGTAGAGTCAAGTTCTGAAATTATTCTTTTTAAGCGGTCAGTATTAGTCGCTTCATGAGTGTTCATAATTTTCACTATTTCTTCAATTTGAGACCACTTACTTACCAAGCTATTTTTTTGAAGATTCAGTTTACTTTTTGGTATCTCCAAGCCACTTTTCTCTGCTACTACCAGCTGCAGAAAACCAAAAGGAGACTGTACCTCTTTAAAATGAAGAAACTTATCAACTGCTCTACCATTACCATCTGTCTTAAACATTGTCAGTTCTCTACCATTTTGCATTATATAAAACTCAGGGAAGTGTTTTCCAATCTATCCTGCAAAATTGTCATAACTATGCATTTTGTCTTGTTCATTTTCAAATTCAGTTTGTTTTTTAAGTCTTGCTTCACTTGTCACTGTTTTAGTTAACCTAGGAGCTGACGTAAGTTGTTTGAGGCAAGACTTGGGTACACCTTTAAAAACTGTAGGAGGCCCAGCTGGTCGTTTTCCTCCCCGAACTGTGACCCAATCGCAGTCGAAGTGTGATGCACAAATCCATAGTTTCGACCTGTCTCTCAAACTTTCTGGGCTATTTGGCATAGCACTAATCCATGCATGTCGTTCTTGTTCTTCATTCGGGAAACACACCATAGGACTTTATGGCTCTCCCCTGTAGTTTCCACGACAATTTAATGCAGCACATCTTTTCGGCATTGTTCCTGTAAAGCAAAAACACAAGAATAGTTGTAAAATGGTTATCAGTACATATCAAAGCAACCCGTTGACATCAGCTCAATTATAATATTTATCAGCTAAATAAGTTGTTAACACAGATCCTTTTGTGACTGGTAAGTATTTATAAGAAAATTACTTACAATAAGCTGAGAGATAACGAACAACAGAACAAAAATGTGTTGCCTCTAACGTGTCTCGTGGGTGACTGGCGTCTGGCATCGTCCTGGGCTGTTCGTTTTCTGGCGAGACATTATGTCGCCAATATGGCGGGGATATGGACGATTGCGTGTGAAATTACATGCATTTATATGTAAAGTTGTGTTTGTGTACATATTTTTGTGTTTAAGAAAGTCGGAGAGACCACTGCTTTCATGATACTGCTTTTAAGCAATGGACCCAAGTTTCAAACTCCGAGAGTGCTCGTTTCCAGTCCTATGTAAAGGGGTCTATGATACAAAGCTAGAATTCTTAGACGAGATGGATCGAAATTATCTATTTCATAACAGAATAAGTATATAAGTTATTCATGAATAAACAAATTAACACACAGGATCATAAAGCGTAAATTGGGTTTTCGAAGAAATTATATTTAAATTATGATTCTAATCAATAATAATTCTTCTTCCCTGGACTGCCACATGTATTTGTTGATTTCATTAATTGAGTTTAGGAGTAAAGTCGGTTGGTGGAGGTAACATAATAAGAAAGAGAATCTGAGTTTAATTAAATATGAAAATGAGCATAGGTTCTGGGTAAAAGTTAGCTTTGAGTAGGGAATAAATACTCGTTATACACTTCAACTTAGACTTGTTACATACACAATAGAATGGACATATACAAGGAAAATCTGTGAGTATTCGGCTATATATCAGTTAACACAAGTATGTAACATATACGTATTATGATTATATAAGATTTTTAACACAAGTTAATAATAGATCTTAGGCACAGATCTAGCTCAATAATTTATAATGGCTTCTGAAGGATTAATACATAACGCAATAAATATCGATCTTGGCCACAGATCTAAGTAAGAATTAGCACTGGAATACTCGCATATTTTACCTTACCTTCACATCAATAATCACAACGTGAGACACTTAGGGTAGGTTAAAAGGATAGTAGTTCAAGTACAAGTCTGGCCGACGTGGATCGTAGATTCGGCTGGTTGGACATCAATGGGAACTGCCTCTCACGAACAGGAATCCAAGGTCCTGACATTAGAGGGAAACAGCAGGGGTAGCTGTAGTCTCGAGGGGGAGAGGGAGGCAGTTTCTACTTCAGTTATATACTCCGTGCTTTTCAGCCTTAGGAATATTACTTAGGTAGAGGTGCTTACTTTCTTTCATTTCAGTGAGACTATGTTCAGATTATTTCTTAGGTTTAACTTATAGTAACTCAACTTTAGAAGGACATAGTGAATGGGTGTGATGTAATTTATGAAGGTAATACTTAGTTTAAAAATACATGGTGGTTATAGGTTTATACATACTCAATTTAAGTATTTTATTTAATACCCTCGTTGTGGTTACGAGGTCTAAATAAGATATGATTGTAACTTCCATGATTCTATGATAATCATGGGTTATTCATGGTGAAGTTTATATCTCCGCGAGTTTCTAGGTTCTCGGGCTTATGTTTAGTTCTCCGGAACGGTACTGCAAGAAAGATCCTAGCATCCCCACTTGTTTCTATAGCATTCCGGTCTCTGATGTCTAACTTACATAAACATTTTCTCATTATATTGCAAGTCAGGCTGCTGGTCAAATGGAGGCTGGTGATAGGTCGAGGTGTTTGAAAACTCGTTGGTGAGTGGTCCAGCTTCCCACAATTTTTTATGGGAGACTGACCTAACTTCTTGGTCTTTAGAGAACGGGAATGACCTGAGTTAATGGGGAGCACCTCTGCTCCATTTCCTTCTAAAATATGGGAAGCTTGTGTATGCTCCCATTTCTCCTGTTGGTTTCCTCTCCTGTCCTTTCTATTTTCCTGCAGGCTAGCAATCTTACATGTCTTACTCAACCCCGTTACTTTATTATCGAATACTGGATATTAATCTAATTACGTATTGTACCCAACTGCACTATGAATAGCGAAAGGAAAGAATAATTTGATAGGGCACAGATCACTTAGGACCGACCTAGCCAAGAAATATTCTTGAACCAATTGATAATCTAATTTATTAACTTCACTCCCAACACCAAACAACAAAGGCTATGGGTGACACGAATCAGGTGATGTACGTGGCCCAGAAGGTTCCTGTCATTGCCGTAACACCACCACCGCTACCTCCACTCAAATCGTCGCCTCCCCTCTCGATTCCTACCATCCATCATCAACAATTTCAGGTATTTGGGATCTGTTACTTGAAATAAGTTTTGTGCAATGACAGGTAGCACCTTTTTCTTCTAATGAATGCCAATTATGACTACTTGCATATTGTTCTGGGGTTGGTGCGTGGGATCTGGTACATGAAATATTCATTGTGCAGTGACAGTAAGGACCTTCTCTTTCTTTTAGTGAACGCCAATTATCACTATTTGTATATTGTTCTGGGGTTGGAAGTAATTTGTTCAAGTGTGTATTAGCATATTTAGTAGTGATGACCAAGGTGGATAAATCTCCGCTTAACGTCAATTTCACTCTCGATTCAATTAATCAAAACTTGTGCATGTAAAGGTCAAAGGTTTAGTTAAGACTCTCAGGTTGAGCCTTCATATTTATTTTAAGTTACTACACATTACAAAGCGTGACAACCTAGATAATGGAAGGATATTTACCTATCTCATGGGAGATAAGCACTGGCATATTAAGACACCTGCATTATCAATGTATGTCTCGTTCCTCTTCTGTTTTTTTATTTCATCATCCAGGTGTTTGTGTATAGCCATATTGACCAAGTGATAGTTACTACACTGCAATTGCAAGAATAGCTACACCATTCATACACAAATTACAATCACAGTAGTGAGCATCAACCTAACTCTATAATCCTCCATCACAATATCACTTCATTATCACAGATCAAAGGTTCAAAAGAAGTCAACTGTCTCAATGATAGTGTCATTTGATTATATAACCTAGAAGCCAAAACTGTATTTATAGTTATCTATCTAGTACCAGACGCCATGATCCCCGTAAGAGTGGCCATGAATGAATCACCTCTGTCCCCATTCGGTCGACGCCCCTCCTTCCATCCAACACCGGTTTCACGCATAACTTGCAATGCTTAAATGAAAACTAGGCAGAAAGAGAGAGTGTGAGAGGACATCACCTGTCTCATCTCACTCACTGCAAGTTACTCACTACTGATGGCTCATTAACAAGTCCACCTTAAGTATAAACATTGTGGGAGCAAATAGACAGTCTAGCTCTGTCTGGGAGGTTGTGGCAAGCGACGAAATTGTTCATTGTGTGTGTAATGCTTGTTTTAAGATCAAAATATACATGAAATGTTGCCTCCAAATAACATATACTTTTGGTGCAGGAAGCTGGTTTTGAAATGGGTAGTGAGGTGCTGGTGGTGGGCGGTGGTGATGGTGGTATAGCGTTACAGCTGGCAAGTACCTACCAGGCCTGTGTCCTTGGTATAGTCTCATCCATGGCAGACTTCACCTCTGCTATCCATCACCAACAGAACACTGACCCAAACGTGTCTCGTAGGGTAAGTCCAAGGAGAATAAAAGGAGAGGAAGAGATCATGTAATATTTCTGACCAACGTTTATGGGGCACATTCGCTAGAAATGGCAGTACAATTGTAATGTTCGAGTGCAACTGTTTTATTATATACAAACATATATATAAATAAATAAATACATATATATATATATATATATATATATACCGGTATTTATATACTGAAAAACTGTGCTTCCGTGCTGACTCCCTGACTAGGCAAACTCTTTCGTCTGTCTTTCCTCTAACGTCTTCCCTTCTTGCTGGAAGTTTGCTCTCATTCAACCTGTCCCAAAGAAGGGTGATCACTCTTAACCTTCCAACTATCGTCCAATTGCTCTCATCTCTTGTATCTCTAAAGTCTTTAAAACTATTCTTACTTTCAAATTTCTTAGAGTCAGGCACAAATCTCTAATTTCTAAACTACCCTCCTTTCTATTCCTCCATCTGTGCCTTTGTCTCTAATTTCCTTTCCGGTCGATCCATAGCTGTGGTTGTGGACGGCCATCGTTCACGTCCTCATCCTATCAACTTTAATGTTCCTCAGGGATCTGTCCTATCTCCTATTCTCTTTCTAATTTTCAGAAATGATCTTCTCAACTGTATATATATATATATATATTATATATATATATATATATATATATATATATATATATATATATATGTATACAGTATATATACAGTATATACAGGTATATATATATAATGTTACGAGGGAGGCTGGGGCAACCAGATGCTTACATAGCCTAGCCCACAGCACCGTACTACCCTGCAACAGACACGCTCTTAATATCTGACTCAAACACAAAGACACGCAGGTTCTCTAGGAAAAATGGTTATCTTCCTCTTTGCTCTATTAAAGCAGTAACAAGGAGACACAAAAATATCTATTGTCCCCGAGTCTGGTTGATAATGCGAATTAGTATTCAAGGGTACTTCTAAGGTTATTCTCGACTGCACATCAATGCCAAAACATAACACTGCTAGACCCTCAGACACTTCATAGTATGCCCAATCGCTTAGGAATTAGGAATAATATGAAGCAGAAACATGAGAAAAGTCTTAGCCCTATCCTAAAATAAGAAACACACTAGTTGGCATTCCAGTAGGTTGGGGGCAGGCTGCACTTGAGCATACCGCCCAAACCACTGTGAATATCAGCTTCAATAATAAAGAATAATTACATGTAATAATAATAAGCAATGCAGCAGAATAATGGAAGGAAACAGTGTAGAAGCTAATAATTAAGATTTGCCAGAGAAAGAAATATGCAGTGAAACTAAATAAACTATAGTACTTAACCCTTAACTAGCGGCGCGCAACATAAGTCGAGTATAATAAATCTGGACTATCTGGCGGCGCTCGACATAGGTCGTGTGGCAATTTCAGCACGTAATGTTGCTGAGAGAGAGAGACAAGTGGTGGCAGGAGAGTAGCGAGCGTATGACTGCTCCAGACCACCGCGGCGAACCTACTGACACGAATCCCACCTCCTCCCTCCCTCTCTCACTCGCTACATACTGTATTGTATGGGGAAAGTGCCGAATTACATGCTTTTTGCACTCGCGTTGCGCAGTTGTTGCAAGAAAACTAGCCATCATAAAAGGATCGTTATGGTGTCATTGGAAAGCTCTGTTTATGCCCTTTCAGGGATAGATACTTGTTTTACGCTCTGGGTCTTATTTAGGCATGAAAATGATCACGTAAACAGCCCTATTTTGGCTAAAAAACACCCCGCTGGGCGGTACATATAAATAAACCGCTAGCCCGCTAATCTAGTGTTAAACTAATGAGGTTAAAACAAAACCAATATGCTTATAATGACTCCAGCCTTTCAATGCTTCGATCTAATAAGGAACAAAATGATTAAATACGGTAATAAGGGAAACTTAAGAAGCAACCTTGACCAACACCAAACCGTGATGTTGTCAGAGCGAGAGCCAGGACTAGAGTGAGGGTAGGACCGTGTGAACACCCACACGAGGGTCCCCTGGCCGCGCAAAGAGAAAAGTGAGAGCGCCAAGCGTCACCAGACTGCATAACTATACCAGGCAGTTGTGCTCTCACTAACAACACAAAGTAATCAAATAAAACATAAGGCATCATTGTGCAAACTTATGATAACGAAAACAATCCCCCAAGGGCTGAACAAAAGAAGTAATTTTACTCGTGGCAACTAAACAGTGCTATCTCTGTGGCAACAGATGAGAGCGTTTCATAAAATGGTAATCATGACGTCACTGCTGGACGCGAAAGATACATTGAGATAGAGAGAGAGAGAAATCATGACTCGCCCCCACTATAACAAAGGCTATGTAAATTATAACTCACTCACAAATGACATAGGTTACAAAACTCATTTGGGAGTGACAATATATATATATATTCGTCAATACAAACAAGGTTAAATGAAGCAGAATTCTCATTATTAATTATCTTTTTACTTATGTCTCCAATATTTCTTACAATTTTCTGTTGTGGTACAGTGAGTTGGTGGATTAAGTTGGCGAGATTGTGGAGGTGGTTCATCGATGCTCCGTCTGTCTCAGCAGACATTCTCAAGAAGTATTATTAGTAGGGGGAAAACTGGAGGTATTTATAGGGTATTTAGGTGAACAGGGAGAGGGAGAGCACGGGGTTATGGAGTGCGTTGAAGGCTGTCATTGGTTGTCGCATGCTGTCGGGTCAATCTCAAGTTGTATCTGGTTGCTGGTTGGTTGAGGGAAGTGAGGGTGTTTGCGCTGTCAGGCTGTTGGGGTATGGAGGGCGGTAGCTTGTGCTATCAGGTTGCGTAGTAGAGGTGTGCAGTTGGGAGGAGCAAATTTTTGTCGTAGTATGGCGTCGTGTTGAAGGTAGGACCTGTAAGTCTTCTGGTTATTGATAGTGGGTCGGAGGGTCTGTATGTACAAGGCTTCAAGGATTGTAAGTCGTCTAGGATCATTTTCTTTATCAAGTATGGTAGTGTGTTTGTCTAAGTCAGGGTGGGTCAGGGTTTTGTAGTTGGGTTTAATATAATGTTCTTTAATGGCGCCAGTTGGAGGTGAAGGGTGAGCCGACGGGATAGGTGAGTCAGTGTCATACCAATGTAGGTGTGAGGTCCACAGTCCTCACTGTTGCAAGTGTGTTGCTATATGACTTGTTCATTGCTCCTCTGGCTCCTCTGGCTCCATGCGGCAACCAATGACAGCCTTCAACGCGCGCCATAACCCCACCACCTCCCCCTCCCTGTTCACCTAAATACCCTATTAATACCCCCAGTTTGTCCCCTACAATTCATACTTCTTAAAAATGCTTGCGGAGACAGACGAAAAGTCGTTGAAACACCCCCAGAATTTCGCAAACTTAATCCACCAACTCCCTGAACCACAACAGAAAATTGAAAGAAATATTGAAGGAAGTAATAAACAGATCATTAATAATGAGAAGGCTTCTTCATTTAACCTCGTTTGTATTAAAGACAATCTACTATCTAGCTACACAAATAATATATAGATATAAATGCCTGGACACACAGAGTTTGAAGCAATTTAAGTAATAGGAAGACAGAACGACTTATTCTGGGAGAGTGTTCAAGAGCTCAACTGTTGACTAGAAGAAAGATTGAGAATAACGTTTCACTCTTGGGTTGGAGAGTTGCACGGAGTAAGGGTGGGATTGTGTTGCAAGACGGGTGCTACGTACTCTACAAAGAGGGGGTGGTATTCACCGAGAGAGCTCTGAGGAACACTGATTATTGTAATAACGATAGAATAGTGAGAGAGATGCAACATTGCGGTGAAGAGAGAAACTACAGAGAATTGGTGAGTGGACATAAGTTAATGAAACGGAAGGCTTTCTTTTCTAATTTGTCTAGAAGTGCTATGTGAGAGGATCTTCGCACACATGTGAACAATACTCAATACATGGACACACTGTGCTCCTGTACAGATCGACAAGCTACAAAGGGGTAAAAAAAAACAGGAGGTGGTTGAGCACACCCAGCTTCTGGGAAGCTGTTTTAGCATGAGTGGTAATATGATCTTTCCAAGAGAGATCAGAAGAAAAAGAGACACCAAGAATATTAAGAGAAGATAAATGGTTAATTTGTATGTTGTTGAAGAGTAGGTCATAGTTTTCTGGAAGGGGATGATGAGCAGACAGATGGGGAAATTGAGTTTTGGAAGCATTGAAAGTAACAAAGATTTTACTGTCCCTATTAGAGATAGGGGAGAGATCAAATATAGTTGTTTTATGGCTTCCTTATGTGAGTTATGGAGTTCCTGCTGTGAATGGTGTTATGGAAGGCTAGTTGAATAGTGTAATGTACAGTCGTCAGCATATGAGTGAATGGGGCTGGAGGTGCAGTTGAGAAGGTCGTTAATGAATCATAGGAAGATAATTGGAGATAGGACAGAACCATGAGGAACACCGGAGTTGATAGGTTGAGGAAGTGAACAGTGGCCATCCAAAACTGCAGGTATGGATTGGTCAGAAAGGAAATTAGAGACAAAGGCACAGATGGGGGGATAGAAACCGTAGGAGGGTAGTTTGGAAATAATGGATTTGTGCCAGACTCTATTTTAGGCCTTTGATATGTTTAGCGCAACAGAAAAAGTCTCACCGAAGTCCCGAATGGAGGATAACGAAGAGTTAGTAAGATAATAAAGAAGATCACCAGTAGAGTGGAACTTAACCCCATCTGTACAAGCGACAGCATACAGCTGTCAGTAAAATAGTGACTCACCAATACCAGCGACGGCATACAGCCGTCAGTAAAAAAGTGACTCGCAAATATCAGCGACGGCTCTCAGCCATTCTGTTAGTTCTGCTAATAACTAGCTGGAGCTGCTAACATGACTTGGAGGCAATGCTGTGAGTAGTTGGCAACACTTCTCATGGTCCTTCTGAGCTACTGCGGGACGGCTGGCTCAATTATCCACTAACTCTTGAGCTGAGAGAATGTTGTCTCGTTGATTAACTCAATGACTGCGGGCTGTTATATAAAAAATACGGTCATCACTGCGGGACATGTCATATGGCAATTGCCAAATCTCTGCCTTGAACAAGGGCTGGGAGGCAGGCGAGCGAGTCTAAGCAGCGCGGGACCATTCCATCCACCGCCCCCCATGTCTGAGCCATCACTAGTGGCAGTGTGAGACATCTACAACTCCCTTACAGAATTGGGTATAACGGAAGCCGCTCAAACTTGCTATTTTTTACCGATTTAGCGTCATGTGTGCAATATCGTTGCACGGCAACCAGTGGTTGTAAAGACATGATTCAGGTGTCATTTGAAAGGTCTATTTTTCTGCTTTAAAGGATATATCATTGAAATATGTTCTAGCTCTTGTTTATAGATGAAAATGTGCAGGGAGTGAAGGTTACTTTTTGTCCAAAACCCCGGTATGGTACAGTGCAGACTAAGCAATTGTCATATGACAAGTGCCGCATCCAAGGTGTTAAGGCAACAAGTCTGGTACAGAAGGGTACACTTTTATCTACTATGCCATGGTACAGTATGGGTTAAGAAATTCATACTGGCAGTTTGAGCGTAGGTTATGGGAAGATAAATGACTAAAAAAAATTGAAGCAAGAATACTTTAAAACACTTTAGACATTTATGAAATGAGAGCAATTGGACGATAGTTGGAGGGTTGAGAGTGGTAACCCTTCTTTGGGACAGGTTGAATGAGAGCAAACTTCCAGCAAGAAGGGACAATGTTAGAGGAGAGACAGAGACCGAAGAGTTTGCCTAGGCACGGAGTCAGCACGGAAGCACAATTTTTTAGATAGGAGGAACACCGTTCGGTCCGTACGCCTTTTTAGTTTTAAGCCCAAAGAGGGTGGAATGTACATCCTTGTGAGAGATTATGATGTTAGGCATAAGTACGAGAGAGGGGGGTGGAGAGGGAGGATTAGCACCGGAATTATCCAAAGTGGAGTTATTAGCAAATTAAGCTTTGTTAGAGGAAGAAGTGACGGTGGTGCCATCAGAGTGGAAAAGAGGAGGGAAAGACGAGTAAGAAATATTATTGGAGAGGTTTTTGGCTAGATACCTGAGAACTTGAGAAGAGCTAGAGTTGGATAGTTCAGTGCATTTATTATTGAAAGAATGTTTGGCAATGCGAAGAACAGATTTGGCTTGATTCTGGGCAGAAACATTGGAAGTATAAGATTCTTGAGTTTGAAGGAGACGGTACCGTTTGGTATGCTTCCTCCTTATTGCGGACAGCAGTAGAACAAGCGTTAGGTAACCAAGGTTTGTTTGCATTAGACTGAGAGAAAGAAAATTTAATTTATGTTTCCATGCCTTAGAGGATTACCTTGGTAATGCGTTCAGCACTCTCCGAGGGTCCCCGGCCACGGAAGCAAAAGTCATTCCATGGGAAATCAAAGAAGTACTTCCGAAGAGCCTCCCAGTCGGCAGCGCTGCCACATGCGCCGCCATCTGGGAGGACCGGGTGGACATACTGGAGAGATAGGCCAGGTGACAGATATAAGTTTATTGTCGGAGGAGCCCAAAGGAGAGAAAAGATGTTCAGTATAAGCAGAAGGGTTAGAGGTTAGAAATATGTCAAGAATTTTGGGCTGATCTCCGAAGCGATCCAGCATACGGGTGGGTTGCTGGACTAACTGCTCTAGGTCATTTAGGATAGGAAAGATGTAGGCTTGTTTGCCAGGTTGGTCAGTGGAAACAGAGGAGAGCCATTCACAGTGGTGAACGTTGAAATCTCCTAAGATGAAGATTTCTGCGAAGGGAGAGATGGATATAATGTGTTCCACTTTGGAAGTTAGATAGCTAAAGAATTTTGGATAGTCGGTAGAATTAGGGAAGAGATAAACAGCTCAGAAGTATTAATTTTATGAGTGACAAGAAATCTTTAGCCAGAGAGTTGAGAATTCAGAAGAATCAAAGTTGGGAACACAAGAGAAAGCAAGATTGTTGCGTACACAACATCTACCATTTGCTTGAAATTGAGGATAGAGATACAGAAATGGGGTTGCTGTCAGTAGTCCCATAGACAACTGCGTTTCGATGAGAAAGAGAAGATCAGTGTTGGCAGACGAGAGGTGGTTTTCAACAGAGTGGAAGTTAGAGGAAAGGCCACGAATGTTGACGAAATTAATACTGAGAGTAGAAGGTAGTGATCCAGAGCACTTTGGCGAGTTGCTGCCAGGGGTCAGATAAATGGGTGCATTTCTGCCCCCTCTCCCCCTCCCCCCTTAGAGACCCTGAGACGGATCGTGGTTTTGTCATATTTTGTTTTATTTTTGAAAAAAAGGTAGTGTACTGTATAATGTAAAGTGTTTGTAGTATAATGTATTGATAAGAGGAGAAGGTGTTTTGGAGGGCAGGCTGGGGCCGCCCTCAATATTGATGAGGCACATAAAGGATCAGCTAGGGAGGCCAGATGGTGAAAAAGGAGTTCCACATGTCCTTATAGACCACCTAACACTCCCCGGGAGTACGGCCCTGTTCGGCTAGTGCTTACAGCCACTTCCTAGCAATTCTGGAAGTGGGATTCACAGTCCCAACCTCCAGGGGCTATCTGTGCCACAAAGTGACGAGCGGTATATATATATATAAAACATGAACAATATTGATTCTTGTGGTAAAAATATATGCGAATATGCTTCCAGACTAAAGGTGTGTAGAAAAGGGTAGGTACACTGCACAAAGTTTTAAAAATGTTAGTGCTAAAATTAAATTGCATCTAAAATATATTGCATGCACTAAATAAGGGTTTAAAAAGTATGTCCGAGTATCTTATTAGAAGGCTCGGACTGTTGTGTACATATTAAAATAATGTTTATGTAAAAGTGTTAAAATGCATTTCTCTACTTTCGTAGATCTTCAGTTATTATACAAATTTGCAAGAGTGGCTGGCTCCAGAGTCAGGTATTTGTTCTGTACTCTTCTGTGGATTTCCAGTCACTGGTTTAGACAATAACATGTTTGTCTTAGGTTATGATAGTTAAAAAAATACTTCGTTCTTGTTCCAATATTGTTTTTCGTTCAGAGTCTATTTATAGTTCTTTATTCAAATGAGGCTTGAATTTATTTATGAAGTTACTTTCTTTACTCTTTCTCAAAGCAACGTCATCTTTCTTTACTTTGTAAAAGGGCATTATATTAAAATTAGGAGATTTATCTTTAGCACATTTTGATATGTGAGTACTAACATATAGCCCTGTATTATGTCTAATGTGGTCCCTGTGCAGGTTTGTTCTAAGTCTAAGATTCGAAGTCTCGCCAATGTAGATGGAATTACAGCCATTACAACGAATCACGTAGATATAATTGAGTGTGGAACAATTCATATTATGATTAATTTCAAATGTGTAATTAGTATCTACAAATTTGAATTGATTCCCTTCTATTATTTGTGTGCATAATTTGCATCTAGGGTTACCACATTTCGTCACCCCTTGATTTTGTACCGTATTGAATCTGGCCTTGGTTAGCAAATTCTTAAGGTTACTGGGTTGTTTCTTCGACTTTATTAATGAAACATCTTTAAATATATGCTTAGTTTCTCGAGAGGTTTTTAATAGGGCAACTACGGATTTTGCTCCACTGAAATGATCATCGAAGTTTGGATTGTATGTACTTATATGTATGGTAGTATTTCATTGGATGTATTGTCAGTTGCTTTATCACTGGTGCGTAGTACGCTGATGGACATCTGCTTTGCGCGACTTATTCCATTATTTATTATGTCTTTAGGATAATTACAAGCCAATAAAAAGTCTTTTAATTCACTTAATCTTATATCTCTCAGAGTAGGTTCTGAAACAATTGTGCAAATTCTGCGTGCTAAGTTGAATGGAATGTTGTTTTTTACGTGTCTCGGGTGGTTCGAGTTATATTCCAGATATTGTTTTGTGTCAGTAGCTTTATAGTGGACATCTGTTATCACTGCATTTGTTTGCTTCATAATTTTAACATCCAAGAAAGTTACTGTATCTCCTATTTTATCACAGGTGAAATTAATTTTGGGATCAAGCTCATTCATCAAGTCTATTAGCGTGTATACATCACCATCTCTTTCATCCCATACCATGAAGACATCATCTAAATATCTCATATAGTTGTTCTTTATTTTATTGGCAGTGGATTCGCCAAACGAGGAGAGTATTTTATAATATAAAGTATTCTCCAAATATCCCAGGACCAGATTTGCATAATTTGGGGCAAACTTCGTTCCCATTGCTGTTCCAGATACTTGTAGATAATTTGATCCATTAAACTCAAAGGAGTTATTTTCGAGGATCAATTTGCACCCGTTCGAAATCAGGCTAGAGGGTAAACGGTTTGTTTGTTCATAATGATTTTCAAGCCAATAATTTATGGCTTTGTATCCCAATTCATGACGGATGTTGCTATATAGGCTAACTACGTCTAGAGTCACAACAATGTCAGAGTCACTCAGCTGAGAAGGGATTTTATTTAAACAGTCTAGATTATTCTTTATGTATGCAGGGATGAGTTTTAGAAAAGGTTGTAGTAAAATATCCAGGAGGTGACTGAGTCTGTGGGTAGGGCAAGCAGGACCAGCAACAATAGGCCTCACCTTTAAATCTGAAGGGTTCGGGACCGATATATACTCTGAATTCCCTTCTTCGATAGCCTTGATTATGGATTTTGATTTGTTTATTTTTGGAAGGCCATAAAATAAACTAGTTTTATATTCGAAATTTGTAAGGTACTTTATTGCATCTTTAGTTAGGGAGCTTTCGCATTTTTTTAATGCAGTTTTGATTTTGTTGATGGTGGTTTTATCAACATTGTTAGGAATCCTTTTATATGTTTCCTGATCGTTCAATATTTCCATAATTTTATGTTCATAAAAAATACTGTCCATTAGGACGACTGCTGATCCTTTATCTGCTTCTTTTATAGTTACGTCAGTTTGATTTTTTAGAGAAGCTATTGCTCTGCGTTCATCATATTTAAGATGGGATTTTTTGCATTTGGGGTCATTCGTAATAGTTTTAGTAAGTTTAAGGAAAGTTATGGTTTTGTCCAAAGTCTGGTTTAGGCCACTCGGAGGTTCCCAAGAAGACTTACCTTTAACCAGTGAAATGTTTTCCATTGGTTTGTCATGAAAGTATTCTTTTAGCCTTAGTTTTCTAAATATCACATTAATTATTAATTACACATTTGAAATTAATCATAATATGAATTGTTCCACACTCAATTGTATCTACGTGATTCGTTGTAATGGCTGTAATTCCATCTACATTGGCGAGACTTCGAATCTTAGACTTAGAACAAACCTGCACAGGGACCACATTAGACATAATACAGGGCTATATGTTAGTACTCACATATCAAAATGTGCTAAAGATAAATCTCCTAATTGTAATATAATGCCCTTTTACAAAGTAAAGAAAGATGACGTTGCTTTGAAAAAGAGTAAAGAAAGTAACTTCATAAATAAATTCAAGCCTCATTTGAATAAAGAACTATAAATAGACTCTGAACGAAAAACAATATTGGAACAAGAACGAAGTTTTTTTTTAACTATCATAACCTAAGACAAACATTTTATTGTCTAAACCAGTGACTGGAAATCCACAGAAGAGTACAGAACAAATACCTGACTCTGGAGCCAGCCACTCTTGCAAATTTGGATAATAACTGAAGATCTACGAAAGTAGAGAAATGCATTTTAACACTTTTACATAAACATGATTTTAATATGTACACAACAGTCCGAGCCTTCTAATAAGATACTCGGACATACTTTTTAAACCCTTATTTTGTGCATGCAATATATTTTAGATGCATTTTAATTTTAGCACTAACATTTTTTAAACTTTGTGCAGTGAACCTACCCTTTTCTACACACCTTTAGTCTGGAAGCATATTCGCATATATATACAGTATATATATATATATATATATATATATATATATATATATATATATATATTGCTCTCATCTCTTGTATCTCTACATTTGTTGAAACTATTCTTGCTTCCTAATTTCTTAACCCGGGAGCTGCGGGGAGACTCTTAAGAGTTCCCCCGGCGCACTGCGGGAAGACTCTTAAGAGTCAGAGAAAATAAAAATCAACTTTTGACATCGAAAAAAAAATATTTTTTTATATTTTTTTTTTTTTTTTTTTATTTTTTTTGGCCCCTGGGCCATGCAAAATCTCAGTCCTCTACCTCCCCTCCTTCCCCACTTTCCTCCTCTCCTTCAGTTATCACCTATTTTCCCTGTTATTCCCTTATTCTGAGGTATATTTTCGTGCTAACATTAGAAATCCGATTGGATGGTCATCACTGATAGCAAGCGAGTGCAAGAGAGAGAGAGAGTATCGATCGACTGTGTCTCAGTGGCCTTGGGGGAAATTGGCGGGAAAGCAGATTGCCTCACCCATACATTATACAACTCGCGGGCTATATCTCCGATTTTGACCATCCAAACGCTGTTTTCACTCGTTTTATTGTTGTTTCAGGTTAATACCTTTATAATCAACCCATAATAGGCGCATATGGATAAATATTAATGCTATTAATGGCACAATGAATATTTTAGTGACGGAAACACCTCAAATACGTCAGCACAGGGGGACGTTTCCAATTACCCCCATGCGCACTTCAGAGGTTAAGCATTTTTCTTCTCATAATCTACTCCCAGATCACCAGTATGGCTTCCTTGAGGGTCGCTCTACTGGTGATCGTCTTTTATGTCTTACAAACTCTTGGTCATCCACCTTTCGAGACTTCGGTGAGACCTTTTCTATTGCACTAGACATTTCGAATGCCGTCGCTAGAGTCTGGCACAAATATTTAATTTCTAAACTATCCTCCTTCGGTTTCTACCCATCTATTTGTGCCTTTGTCTCTAATTTCCTTTCCGGCCGTTTCATAGCCTGCGGTTGTGAACAACCATCGCTCACTTCCTCATCCTATCAACTCTGGTGTTCCTCAGGGCTCTGTCCTATCTCCCATTCTCTTTCTAATTTTCATAAATTATATTCTCAATTGTACCTCCAGTCCCATCCATTCATATGCAGACGACTCTACCTTACACTACTCAATTAGTTTTCCAGATCACTCCAGCCAGTAATCTCTCGAAAATAAACGTAATGTAACCATACAACACTTATCTTCTGATCTAGCTACTATTTCCAATTGGGGCAGAGAAAACCTTGTTACCTTTAATACTTCCAAAATCCAATTTCTCCATCTTACTACCCGTCCGAAACTCCCAGAAGGACTATCCCTTATACTTCAACAATACAAAAACTCAATCCTACATTTTCTCTCAACATTCAGGTGCCCCTTTTTATATTGCTCTCTGTACTTTGAAGGACCATATTACAAGTCTTGCTAAGGCAGCCTCCCAGAAGCTGGGTGTGCTCAACTGCCTGAAGGGGTTCTTTACCTCTGCACAGCTTCTTGCTCTGTACAGGGGCACAGTGCGTCCTTGTACTGTTCACATGTGTGGGGAGAATCCTCTCACACTGAACTCCTAGACAAAGTAGAAAGGAAGACCTTTCATATCATTAACTCCCGTCCACTTACCAACTCTCTGCAATCTCACTCATTTTGCCGCAATGTTGCATCTCTCTTGCTATTCTATTGCTACTACAATAATCAGTGTTCCTCAGAGCTCTCCCAGTGTATACCATCTCCTCTACGTAGGGTATGTGGTACCCGTCTTGCAATACAATCCCACCCCTACTCTGGACAACACTCCAACCAAACAGTGAAACGTTACTCTCAGTCTCTCTTCTATTCAACAGTTGAATTCTGGAACTATCTCCCAGAATCAAGATTCGAACCCGGGTCTATTAGAATACCAGTCCAGTGGCAAGACCACTCCACCACACCTCCCCCTCTACCTCTAGAATATAAATTCCAAATATACAACAGCATACCAATAAAACTTCCAGAATATTGAAAATATCTCAATACATTGAACAAATTATATTACACATTAAATATAAATTAATTATATATATATATATATAAGTTATCTGATCATAGTCAAGAAGTATAGGTAAGAATTGAAAGGCAATTTCAACTTTTAAAATTACTCATTAACTTATTATCTCATTATCTGGCCATTATCTCACTATCTCACTATCACTATCTCACTAACTCACTATTGCAATGTGGTGCAATGCATAAGTGTGTTGATTTTCGGTGTGAACATCCTAGGTTCGAATCCCCGGACTGCCACATGTGTTTGTTAATTTAATTAATAAAGTTTAGGAGTAAAGTTGGTTAGTGGAGAGAACATAATAATAGTATATAAGTATAAGATTAATGATACTAATCAACTCATTCACACAGGAAAACTAATTAAAACTAACGATTACGAATAGATAGCTAATAATGTTATTTTGTACTGTCTGGGCCTTATGCCCTCATTTGTATATGTGGCAAATATTTCGTGCTTGGTGCGACTGTGGTGCGTGTGGTACGTGTCATTCACGTGTGTCGTGCATGTTGTGTGCTTCTTGTATGTACATTCTTCGCCCTCAAATCGTATACATTTGTGTGGTATGTGTTGCACGTTTGTCGATCTGCGTGTTGCGTATGCCGTGCGTCACACGTGCATATGTAGTTTGTAAGGTCAGTTTTCTTGCCAAAATGTGTGCGTTGTTTGGCTAACTTGCATTTTCAGGCAATACGGGGAAAAGTGCGGCTAAGTGTGACGCAGCCTTTTTATAGCTGGAAAGTATAAGGGTGGATTTTTTTTGAAAGGTGAGTGCCACTAACTTGTCGTAAGGGAGAGGGCATGCACTGAGAGAGCGCTGACGAACACTGATTATTGTAATAGCGATAGAAGAGTAAGAAAGATGCAACATTGCGTGTAGAGAACGATTGTAGGGAATTAGTAATAGGAGGTGAATTGAAGAGACAAAATGCTTATGACTCTACCTGTTGAAAAAGTGCGTTATGGGTGGAACCTGCCAACACATGCGAACAATACTGGATACATGGGCGCACTGTACCCCTGTATAAAGCAAAACGCTATTCGGGGGTCAAGAACCCACGGAGATGGTTGAACACACCTAACTTCAGGGAAGCTGTTTTAGCAAGAGTGGTAATAATAATTTGTCCATGGAATTTAAGAAGAAAAATAAAACACCAGGAATATTGAGAGCATATACTGTATGTGTATTGTTGAAGAGTAAGGTATAGACATAGGAAAGATTGCGATGGGTAGATAATTATACACAAATATAATTATAATATATATACTGTAGGCCTATATATATATATATATATATATATATATATATATATATATATATATATATATATATATATATATTATCAAAATTATGTTTAGTACTTTTTTCTTTCATAGGTACAATTTGAAATGAGAGTCGCAGATGAAGATCTGGAGTTTAAAGATGCTTCATTTGACTTTATCTTGATTTGTGAAACAGAACTGGAATTGCGCCAACGGTCTAGACTTCTACCACACTTACAGGTATGTTCATATCTGATATGTTGAACATATTTTTATTATAGTTCTGCTACTGTTACTACTCTTTAATCATATATTAATCTCGAGTCACAATTTGAATGTAACACTTTCGTATAAGAGGTATCCTCACCAGGATTCGAACCTTATTAATCTATGATACCATGAACTTTGGCATAGGAGTCCTCATTATTAATCTCGAGTCATAATTTGAATTTAACACTTTCGTATAAATCGTTATATATATAATGTATTTCCCAAGTGATCTAGGTATCCTTGAGATATATATATATATATATATATATACACGAGGGGTGATTGATAAGTTCGTGGCCTGAGGTAGAAGGACATGAGTTATAAAATTCCAGTATTATTAACTTACAGTTCAACCCTTATAAAGCTTGCATGCATAGTATGAAGTCTCTAACAATATTTGTCTTTCTGTTGCAGATAAATGCATGTCATGAATTGTGTAAATGTTTTCCTTTGTGGTGACTGTGGGAGGCCTTCCTTCACGGGGGTCATCTTCCAAGCTTTCCTTACCCCGTTTGAATTCAGCTGCCCAATTTGTAATCATGCTGTAGGAAGGAGCATTGACCCATAGTGTAGCCACCATATCCTAATGGATTTCTTTAGGGGGTTAATCTGCATTGCACCACAAAGACAGTTATATATAAATATATATATATATATATATATATATATATATATATATATATATATATATATATATATATTATGTCGGGCTATAATATTTACAGCTCGTGATATAGTCTTTACTAAAATCCAGATCTGGACTTACAGACCGTAAATAAGCTCAACAGGGTCACACCGAACACGTTCCTAGTCTCACAAATAGGTATTCAACTAGGTACTACAGAACTCAGTAACAACACGCATAGCAATTATACACAAGTTTATTCAAGGATATTTATATCTGAAACTCAGGATGCAGCATTACCTGGATAATTATTAGCACTATCAGGCAAGGTATAGAATACATATAAATAGTAGATCATGAATGGAGAACAATTATTGCTCTTCAACTGTGGTTATAAACAAGGTGAATTATATGCAACTAAATCATAACACGTGACTTATAGAATCAACCCTTAATAATAATAATGATGCGAGTCGAGTGTCTTCCGTGAATAAATCAACAAAGAAAGATACTAGAACACAATTTCAATACAAGAGAATCTGGGTGAGTTGAGAGGGTAAATGAGCACACAGGTATGGTGGGTGAGTCACACGGTTGATGGGGGCGAGCTAGCCAGGTAGTCGCGTTTACTAAGGTGACCTTCTCATTAACTAGGGGGGTCAAGTCATATGTTGGTACTGCGGGGGTGGAAATTTAGTTTCGAGTTTGTGCAACTATGAATTTAGTTTCGATGATATTCTTATGAAATTGGTGGCAGTATATTAATTAATTTTTTGCACAATTTATGATGGGAATCTTATATTCACTTCAAAAGATCGTATGTAATAATAACGAAACGAGTCGAGGAATTCAGATGCTAATTTAGCATACACTTATGAATCAACTATAGAATAATATCTACTAATTGTATTTAAGAACAGATTATAATTAACTAAACAAACTTAGACAATAAGTGCTCTGGAAACGCTTGTAAATTGATAGCGTGAAGTGATAATTAATACAACATTAATTATGAAAAGAAGGTAACGCACACGACGAAGTTGTGCTAAGGAAATACTCAAAACAGTATAACCAAGATGTCTGAACGAGTTAACAGTCTTAAGAAATATACACTGTAATACTGGGTGTATGGTATATGATTAATAATTAAGTAATAGAAACTATGCAATGCTAGAATTCCTAGGCATGAAGAATCAGAATTACATACATCAGTAATCAAATGAACGTAAATACTAATTCATAAAATAATTACAATGGCGGTTAATTAATGGAATATAAATTGGGGAACTCGGGAAGTAAATATGTTTATAGAATAACAACACTTCTCAACGAGGAGACTGAGTTAATTAATTGTGAAATTGAGCGTAGGTTCTAGGTAATCAGTGATGAATTACGAAGGGGAATTATAACACAAAATACACTTCGACCTCAACTTGCAACATACATAACAGAATACATATATTAGGAAAATCTGTGAGTGCGTGGCGACGTGAATTAAGTAACACAATTATATTCTGTATGCGTAGGACGTTCTAGAGGAGATGAATTAATTATGAGAGAGGTCTTGGACACAGATCTAGCAAGGACTTTATGTAAGATTCAGAAGGCTTAACACAATACGCAATCAAGGATCTTGGACACAGATCTCAGAATAAATGATCACAACACGATTCACATATTTTTACCTATACCTCGACAACAATAACACAAAATATGATACACAGGGACACTTAGGGTAATATTGGAGGATAGAGAGAGTACGGGTCTGGCCGACGTAGATCGTAGGTCCGTTGACCAGCACTTCAGGGGTGTAGGGCGTCACTCGAGCAGGACTTCAGGGGGCACTTCAGGCAAGCACACTCTCCGGGCAGGGTAGGGGCAGGCTAGTACAAGCCACTACTATGATTAGCTACTCTGCTCCTTATTCAGGTTTAGGGTAGTACTGTAGTTGAGATTTACATACTCCTCTACAATTTCTTAGAGGTAATATTCGGCTTTATTCTTGACTCTCGTTTACAGGGGCTCAAAGTCATAGGGATATGGGGAAATTGGTTGTGATGAAGTTGCGAGGTAAATACTTATCGTAGACATACAGAATAACTGTTTACATTGATACATATATAATAGGTAGTTTATTTATTAATTAGGTGCTAGTAACTTAGCCTAATAATGGAGCAATCTGATTTATACGGAATCGTCCATAAGCTAAACTCCTAGAAAAACGTTATTACAGCTCGCCTATGAGTTATTCTTCGTAGAGGGTTATGATATCTCCCGGTTTGTCATAATTTGTCCTCCTGTCTACATCCATTTATATCTGTAGACTTAGGGCCGTTGATGTTTTATTTGCATAAACATTTCTTCACTGTACTGCATATCCGGGAGCTGAGGAAATGCTGCTCTGTGGTTGGCTGTGAGGGTTGGAGAGCAGAGCGTGGATTGGTTGTGAGAATTGCCCATACTTGTGGCTGGTGGCTGTTGTCTTAGAGCACGGGGAACCAGGGGTCGCTCCTGTATTTGTGCGGTGATTAGAGCACAGGGACACATGGGTGGCTCTTGTATTCTTCTTCTTCTCTCCTTTCTTTCTCTTGTCTTCTTTGGGTCTTTTAGTTGCAGACTGGCTATTCTGCAACTGTTCTCTGCAGGGCTTGTCTTCAGACCCGTCATTTCAATATATATATATATATATATTCTAGGAATCCCAGATCCGTGGCCTTTTATATATATATATATATATATATATATATATATATATATATATATATATATATATATAAAAGGCCACGGATCTGGGATTCCTAGAATAACCTTTTCGGTATAAAATGTATCTTATATTAAATGGGGGACTAAAGCTAGGACAGAGTACTCTGTCTCGGTATATACTGTAAGGTTTTATTTATAATTATGACTGAGTCAATCAAGCATATATTTGTTAATTAAACAGCGACAATATATTGATTACAAATTGTGTTACTATAAGTAGTTTTAACACTGTCTGTCGAGCTATTGATGCTTGTGGAGCCTGAGAGTAAAGTGTTTGTTGGTTCTCATTGTCAGAGATGGGTGAAGCCGGAGGGACGTGTATACCTCACAGACAATACCACCTTCAACCACCAATATCCACATGGTTAGTATAGTATCACTACCTTGTGGGGAGATTGTAGGCACCAATCGATCAGGGCTAGACCCAGGTGAGGTTATAGGCATGTGATAAAGAGTCGCTGGAACTCCTGTTTCATTTGCTTGGCCTCTCTTACTGATTTTCTTTGTGCCTCATTTACACTGAGAGCAATCCAGCTAGCTCTCACAAACACCTCCTCCTCGTATGCACTTCACTAAACTAAACATGCACACCACACTTCATTCCTCCACACCAAAATGTTTATAAATTATGAATTTCAGCCCAGCCTCGGAGTCCTAGGGGGGGGGGACCATAAATGCCCCCACACCCGACCGACCATCCCCTGACGACCCCACAAAATTACCTGGACCGCAGCCTGTTACTCTTTCTATTGATTTCTGCAACATTCGCAGACTTTCTACTAACTTTCACTCTGTTGAACACCATCTCTCCTCCTACAAACCTGATCTTCTCTTCCTCACCGAAACTCAGGTGCCTGTAGCAACATCCAGCAACCCCTTTTCTGTATCCTCCTACTTTCTCTATCCTAGTTTCAAAGCCAAAGGCGGATGTTGTGCATAATTATGTGCACAACAAACTCACTTGCTCTCGTGTTCCCGATATCGACTCCTCTGAATTCTCTACTTTATGGCTCAAACTTTCCTGTCATTCTCTTACTAAATATTTCTGTGCTGTCTATCTTTCCCCTAACTCTACCAACTTTTCCAAATTCTTTGACTATCTAAACTCTAGAGTGGTACACATTCTATCCATTTCTCCTTTCTCAGAAATCTCCATCTTAGGAAATTTTTCAACGTTCACCACCGCCAATGGCTCTCCTCTCACACTACTGATCCACCTGGTGAACAAGCCTACGTCTTTTCTATCATAAATGACCTAGAGCAGTTAGTTCAGCATCCCAGCCGTATCCCGGATCGCATCGGAGATCGGCCCAACATTCTTGACTTGCTTCTAAATTCTAACCCTTCTTCTTATACTGTCAATCTTTTCTCTCCTTTGGGCTCCTCCGACCATAACTTATCTCTGTCAACTGCCCTATCTCTCCAGTACGGCCACCCGATCCTCCTAGCCGGCGGCGCTTGTGGCACTTTGGCGCTGCCGACTGGGAGGCTCTCCGGCAGTACTTCTTTGAGTTCCCATGGAATGATTTCTGCTTCCGTGGCCAGGGATCCTCGGAGAGTGCTGAACGCATTACCGAGGTAATCCTATCGGGCATGGAAGCATACATTCCATTCTCTTTCTCTCAGACTAATGCTAAAGAATCTTGGTTTACTCACGCCTGTTCTACTGCTGTCCGCAATAAGGAGGAAACATTCAAACGGAACCGACACCTTAAAACTCAAAACTCTCATTCTTCCTATGTTTCTGCCCGGAAACAAGCCAAATCTGTTCTTCGACATGCCAAACACTCATTCATCCATAATAAATGCACTGAACTATCCAACTCTAGCTCTTCCCAAGCTTTTTGGCATCTAGCCAATAACCTCTCCAACAATTTCTCTTCCTCGTCTTTCCCTCCCCTTTCCCATTCTGATGGCACAACCATCACTTCTTCCTCCGACAAAGCTAAACTCTTCGCTCAAACTTTTGCAAGAAACTCCACCTTGGATGATTCCGGTGGTATTCCTCCCTCTCTACCCTCCTCTCTCTTACTTATGCCTAATATCCTAATCTCTTCGAAAGATGTACTTTCTACCCTCTCTGGGCTTAATACTAATAAGGCGTACGGTCCGGGCGGTGTTCCTTCTGTTGTTCTCAAAAACTGTGCTTCCGTGCTTCCAGTGCTTTGCCTGGGCAAACTCTTTTGTCTCTGTCTATCCTCTAACGTCTTCCCTTCATGCTGGAAGTTTGCTCACATTCAACCTGTCCCAAAGAAGGGTGACCGCTCTCAACCCTCCAACTATCGTCCAATTGCTCTCATCTCTTGTCTTTCTAAAGTTTTTGAAACTATTCTTGCTTCCAAATTTCTTAAGCATTTCTCTTCTCATAACCTGCTCTCAGATCGCCAGTATGGCTTCCTTAAGGGTCGCTCTACTGTTGATCTTCTTTCATATCTTACTAACTCTTGGTCATCCTCCTTTCGGGACTTCGGTGAGACTTTTTCTATTGCACTAGACATATCAAGAGCCTTCGATAGAGTCTGGCACAAATCTTTAATTTCTAAACTACCCTCCTTCGGTTTCTATCCCTCCATCTTTGCCTTTTTCTCTAATTTCCTTTCCGGCCGTTCCATAGCCGCGGTTGTGGACGGCCATTGTTCACTTCCTCACCCTATAAACTCCGGTGTTCCTCAGGGCTCTGTCCTATCTCCTATTCTTTTTCTAATGTTTATAAAATTATGATCTCCTCAACTGTACCTCAATTCCCATCCATTCATACGCAGACGACTCAACCTTACACTACTCCATATGTTTTTCAGAACGCCCCAGCCAGCAGTCCCTCAACGACAAACGTAATGAAGCCATAGAACTCTTAAATCTAAATACTATCTCCAATTGGGGCAGAGAAAACCTTGTTACCTTTAATGCTTCCAAAACCCAATTTCTCTATATATCTACCCGTAAGGAACTTCCAGCGGTTTATCGCTTATTCTTCAACAATACAAAAATCAATCCTTCATCTTCTCTCAATATTCTTGGTGTCTCCTTTTCTTCTGCTCTCAGTTGGAAGGACCATATTACCAGTCTTGCTAAGGCAGCCTCCCAGAAGCTGGGTGTGCTCAACCGCCTTAGGGGGTTCTTTTCCCCTGCACAGCTTCTTGCTCTGTACAGGGGCATAGTGCGTCCTTGTATTGAGTATTGTTCACATGTGTGGGGAGGTTCCTCTCACGCCGCTCTCCTAGACAAAGTTGAAAGGAAGGCCTTTCGTATCATTAACTCCCGTCCACTCACCAACTCTCTGCAATCTCTCTCTCTCCGCCGCAATGTTGCATCTCTCTCGCTATTCTATCGCTACTATAATAATCAGTGTTCCTCAGAGCTATCCCAGTGTATACCACCTCCTTTACGTAGGGCACGTGGTACCCGTCTTGCAACTCAATCCCACCCCTACTCTGTGCAACTCTCCAACCCAAGAGTGAAACGTTACTCTCAAACTTTCTTTTACTCAACAGCTGAGCTCTGGAACTCTCTCCCAGAATCAGTCTTTCCCTCTTCCTATGACTTAAATTGCTTCAAACTCAGTGTGTCCAGGCATTTTGGCTTGAACGTCCCTTGATTTTGGCCCTGTCACTCTTTCAACTATAGGGGAGGCACTCGCTATAGGCAGTTCTGCCTTTTGCCTCCCTCAATCACATAGAAGAAAAAAAAAATAATAATAATGATATATATATACTGTATATATATATATATATATATATATATATATATATATATATATAATTATATTCTTTGTATATACAGTATATATGAGCAGATTTTCTCTCAAGCTTATTTCATTGAAGGTTAAGGCAAGTTGGTTGATACAGAGCTACCTGTCTGTCTTGTCTCTTTTTCTGTGAATATGCTTGCCTTCCGTAGGAAGTTGTCTGATGATCTCTCCAAAAGTCATTTTGGTTGGTATTATAGGATTTTATGTAAAGGGTATTTAGCTAGAACGCGTTTTAATGCCTCATGGCACTTAGTCAATAGCAAGAAAGTTAATGAGAAATGGATCGAATCAGAGGTACTTAGAAAAATGAGAAAGACTATTTAAACAAATTCTGGACCAAATAAGGGATAATGAGTTGAAGATTAGTTGGAGGTCTAGTTTGGAAGGCAATACAATTACTGGGATTAAGTATAGAGTAAGAGGAAAACTCAGAAATATGAAATTAGTAGAAGTGTCAAAAGCGACCGGGCTATACAGGTCTGCTTCATTGTAGCTGGTAGTTTGTGACTAAAAACATTCTATTTATGTGAGAAAATCCAATCCATTTGAAATTTGTTTGAAATTTTGCCGTTATACAATTGGCTAAATTGGCATGGTTACTTCAGGAGCTTTGTTTTCCAAGATTTACTAGTTAAGCCTTTCAGTAGTGGCTCACTATGATATGTTAGCTCAGCGCATGGTATCTGGTGCTGGTACTAGTTATCAATTACCCCTACTGTACCATAGGGTACTAGTATAAATGTACCCCCCAGTCCCAAGCAATGTGGCCAAAATGGTTTCAGAGGCAAGATATAACAACCTTCCACCTCAAAAGATGGAAGAATACTGCCTCTCCCAACCTGTGGGGGATTGGATATAAGCTGAGAAGTGTTGTCAAGGTCTTAGAGCAGTGTTCAAATGGCATGGTTCCAAGCACTGCCTGATTCTGGCAGTTACAAGGTTCGTATATTACTGACGGTTGGCAACCGTCGCTGTGACTGGGGAGTGATTTATCTACTAACGGCTCTCTGCCGTCGCTGGTATTGGACGGGTTAATATAAGGACTGTTTAATTTTTCAATTTTGAGTGAAAACAAATATCAGATTCGATTAAGAATAATTAGCATATCCCAGTTAACATTAATGCTAAGTTAGTAGACGTAAATTTCAGTTGAATACTAAAGTACTTTCATATTTAACCCGTACTGTACCGTAGGATACAGTAATAAAAGTCCCCAGCAGTCCTAAGCAATGTGGCAAAAATGGCAGAAGAGACCACCTATCCACCTCCTAAGATGAGGCAACACTGGCTCTGTCACCCTTCAGTGGGTCTCATATAAGCTGAGAAGTGTTGCCAACATGGAAGCAGTGCTCAAAAAGGTTGTGGTAACTGGTACAGGGATGTATAGGCAGTTACAAGGAAAGTACATTACTGACGGATATACAGTATACGTCGCTGGGACTGGGGAGTTACTTATCTACTGACGGATATATACGTCGCTGGGATTGGAGAGGTTAAGTTACATATATATAGTAATGTATTATATTAAATTCCACTATTTATTTTAACTTTATTTTATATACATATACAGTATATATACACACATACATATATATACTGTACATGTATGTATGTATGTATATACTCAGGCACATTGCCCATTGCTGGGGGTGGCTGACACGAGACAGGGCCCGAACAGAAACTACATTTTAATTCCTATTCTCAGGGTCCGGGACCACTTTCGCTTTCCCTCGCCCCTTTCTCTGTTTCATCGAGTTGGAGAATTATACAAGGGGAGGAGGATTCCTAGCCCCCTGCCTATTTTTATGTGTTAATGAGAAATGTCAGACAGGGAATATAGTAAAGGTGGGACAAGGCTGAGAGAAAGCCAGCTCAATGACTAATGAGCAATCCTGGTGGCTAGGCTAACCAAGTTCTCATTCCTATGTGTTTGATTGGTTGCAGTAAGCCACCAATCAGGACCCTGAATTCATTTGAGCCACAACGAATCCAGGTACTCATTTTCGTCTGAGTGAGACGGAACTACACAGGGATTGGAGTTTGTTCCACACTCCTGGGCTACTTGGACCCTGGTGGCAAGCCAAGGAAATTTCACCCACGTATGTGTGATAAATGTCAGGACAGGGAATACAGTAATGATAAGACAAGTAATCATTTTGATCACCCAATGCCTTGAATACTAGAGTTGGGACAGATGAAGTAGTAGGGGGTGAGGAAATGAGTTGTAGTAGGAGAAGAAGGCGTCGGAGCTTGACCCAACATGCGTGAGTTTACACTCCTTTAAGTTCTGTTTGAGGGGGTTCTGTTTAGAGAGGGACGGACAGGATGGACCAACACATAGAGACAAGGAATACAGTAAAGATGAGGCAAGTAATCAAATTTACCCCAGGATACGACCATGCCATAGCCGATTTTACACTCCAGGTACCCACTTTTATGTCTGGGTGGGACAAGGCAAACACGAGAGAAAGTCAGCCCAATGACTCACGAACAATCCTGGTGGCCAACCAAGTTCTCATTCTCGTGTGTTTGGTGGTAGCAGGCAAGCCACCAATCGTGTCCCTGGATTCATTTGTGCCACAACGAAACCAGGTACTCATTTTCGTCTGAGTGAGACGGAACTACACAGGGATTGGAGTTTGTTCAACACTCCTGGGCTACTTGGACCTTGGTGGCAAGCCAAGGAAATTTCACCCACCCCATGTATGTGTGGCAACATCTGATTATGTGCTGGTACCGGGCGTTCACCCATCCAGCTACTGCTGTGCTGGTACCAGGCGGTCACCAGCCGTGAATGAATTAATTAATAAATAAAGAAAAGGTGGGTGAGGGTGAAAGAAGAAAAGTTTTTATTGGTGTAGTAAGAGAGAAAGTGTTAAAGTAGGAGCATAAAGAGTGTCGGGGCTTAACCCAACGTGCGTGAGTTGTACAATTTGGGTTGGTGGGAGGGAGGAGGGTTGGGACTCTGTCGATATTATTGAGAGTACATTTTGGGAGAGCTTCAGTATGGCATGCCAAGAAAGGGTGGAGACTAACTTTTGGGTGGTAAAGGCATAATGAGTATTAATGTAGGGTGGTAAATGTTGCACAAAAAAAAGTGGCAATTTCGGATGGAAATGGTCTAAAAGATGGCCTGGCAATTTTGGATGGTAAGGGTCTAAAGGGGGGCAGCAAGGCATATAGCTGTCAACTGCCGAGTTTGGAGGTGGTTGCACGGTTTTATGAAGAGCTTACATTACATTGTGTATTTGTAATTTGTGAGACATTTTTGGCTGGTGGGTGAGTAACAGAATGGTGAAAATTTTAGTGTGAGTTTGTGGTGTGTCAAAGATACTTAAGTGAATAGGGGATTGGGAGCCTCTCTGTTAATGGGGTGCAAAAGGTTTGACCAGGGACGGAGGGGTTGAGTAATATTATTAAACATTTGGACAAAGTGATCAAAGGTCTCATGTTTTTCAATTTGTTTATTAGCCAGAAAGTTACTATAAACATTAAGTGGAGGGATGCGGGAAAGTTCATGTAAGTGTTCCGATGTTTGGAACTCATACCACTGAGTTCCATGGATCCACCTCAGTGCTTTATTCTCTTTAGAGTTTAATTTTGTGTGAGTTTGCCAAAAGAGTGCTGGTCAAGTTGGGCATAGAAAAAGAGTAGTCTAATTAGGGCTTTATACAAATAAGTTTTAGTTTTGATGGAGGTATTTCGAAAACGGAATATTGATTGAAGGGATTTTGCAGCTATGGGGATAGTTTGATTTGCATGACGATGAATGTGTAGTTTTCTGTCAAAGGTTAGACCGAGTAATTTCTTAGTGGGTGAGACAGATACTGGGATACGATCGGGAGGAGGTGAGCGGGAGTTGAGGAATAGTGGTTTAGGACGGAGGTAACCAGTGTAAATGTTGGTGATAAAGGATTTTCGAGGATGAACCCGAATCCGCCATTTCTGTTCCCATTGTGCTACTCGGCCAAGCTCTCTCTTGGCTTTGTTTGTCAAACCGTCTATGATATTTGCCCTAACAAGTTGTGTCACGTCGTCAGCGTAGGTAATTGTGAGAGAGTCATTATTGATGGGATCTGGCATGTCATTAGTGTAGAGAATGTACAGTGTAGGTGCGAGCACGGAGCCCTGAGGTACGCCTGCATGGAGTGGAAATGAGTCTGAATCGAGATTTGAAAATATAATTTTAGCTGATCTGTTATCCAAAAAGTTGCAAAGAAGCTTTTAAATTGGTAAAGGGAAATTGAAATTCTCGCAGATTTTGTACTTCAGGCTTACACAGTGTCAAATGCACGTTCTATGTCTTTTGTGATGAGTGCTGTTTTGTTTCTGTTTCTGCAGTGTTTGTTAATGTGAATGTAGTTGGATAATTATGTTAAGTGCTTCCTGAGTGGATCTGTGAGGTCTGAAACCAAACTGTTTGTCAGTGAGAAATCATTCGGCTTCGAGGTACAGTCTGAGTCGGCAATTTATGATTGTTTTGAAAGTATTCCCAAGAGTCTCAAGTAGACTAATGGGTCTGTAGTTCAGTGGGTCTTTGTCATTTTGATTTTTCTTGGGGATGAGGATGATTGTCGCAGTCTTAAAGCAGATGGGGAAGTAGCCTGATGCCTTGATGGCGCTGTACAAGCAAGAGAGTGCATTGATAAACGTGTTTGGGAGGTGCTTCACAATGTGATGGTTTATACCCGAGGAACCAGGCGCCTTCCTCCGTGATTTAGAGAGAATGAGCTTAACTTCGTCAGGCACAATGGGAGCAGTGAGGTAGTTGTCGGGGTTAAGTGAGTCTGTGTTGTTGAATTGTGTATTGTGAGAGATTTTGTCCGCAATATTAGTGACGTGTTGTTCAATGTCTCGAATGTGTTGTTGGGGGGTCTTTCAGGAGGGTGTGAGTAGTATACTTGTGCCCATGTGTCTTTAAAGGTGTATGTGATTTCCCTGGGATCAGTGATGGTGTTACCGTTTACAATGAGTGAAGATGTCGTAGGTTTATTGTAGCCTTTTAAACGTTTTATATGTTGCCAAAATTCCCAGGGTTATAGTTTTTCTGTGTTGTTCAGCAGTGCGTATGAGGTGTGTCCAGTGGCTGTCATGGTCAGATTGCAGGCTGTCTAGGATATGGTTTCTGAGGTATGAGAGGTCATGTCATACTCGACCTAAGGTGTAGTTTTGTTTATTTTGTTCAAATCGACTGCGATAGCACACAAGGAGTGTTTGTGATCGTATGGAGGGTCTGAATGGGTGTCTGATTTTGTAGGATGTTTTGGGTATGGTAGTGTTTGCAGCATTAATGGTTGTGTTGTGTAAGTGTTCTATTTGTTGATATAGATTCGTGTAGTGTAGTCCCTCATAGCCAGTTGTGTAATCTTGTTGTGATAAGATGTCTTGAAATTTATCCCAGTTAGCCCGAGAGTAGTTGTAATGTGACAAAGTTGGAACTAATATGGGATTAGAAAATATTTGCATGAAAATGGGGATGTGATCGGATCCTGGTAAAGGCCCTGGGGAAAATTGATGGAAAAAAAGGTTAAATGCACAGTTAGATCAGATGAGATCAGGTTTGCCAGACCCATTGTGTACGAAAGCTGTGTGAAAATCTGGGCCAACAAAATTTAGTCTTTTAACACCTTACGAGCGGCCTATGCGGTTTATTTATGTGTACCGCACAGCGGGGTGTTTTTAGCCAAAATAGGGCTGTTTACGTGATCATTTTCATGCCTAAATAAGACCCAGAACGTAAAACAAGTACCTATCCCTGAAAGGGCATAAACAGAGCTTTCGAATGACACCATAACGATCCTTGTATGATGGATAGTTTTCTTGCAATAACCGTGCAACGCGAGTGCAAAAAGCAGGTAATTCGGTACTTTCAGTACATAATTGAGTATGTAGCGAGTGAGAGAGGGAGGAGGGAGCTGAGATTTGTGTCAGTAGGTTCGCCGCGGTGGTCTGGAGCAGTCATACGCTCGCTAGTCTCCTGCCACCACTTGTCTCTCTCTCTCAGCCACATTACGTGCTGAAATTGCCACTCGAGTTATGTCGAGCGCCGCCACATAGTCCAGCTTTATTTAACTCGACTTATGTTGCTCGCCACTAAATAAGGGTTAATGTCGTGTAGTGCTAGAAGTTGTGTTCTGTGTGGGTTGTTGGTAGTGTGTTGAAAAGCGTGATGTTTAGCATTAAAGTGTGCAAGGATGAGTGTGGGTACATTGTTGTTGAATAGTGTGTTCATATCGGTGTAAGGAATGTGTGTGTTGGGTCTGACATGTAGTGGCGACTATGAGGGGACCAAGCGTTGTGTGTGTTTTTACTGCTAAGGAGTGTTTATATGTCCAGTCTGTCATAAATTCATGTTGCATTGCACTTTTGATCATGATGGCAACTCCTTTGTGTGCATCGTCGTCAGATTGTCGTGTTGTGTAGCCAAAGAATTTAATGTTGTGTGTGTTGTGTATCCAAGTGCTGTTGAGTAATATAATGTCTGGGTCATTATCTAGTATTAATTGCGTGAGTAAGTGTCTGTTCGGGTAGTAATATCTAATGTTGAATTGTATTACGTTGAGCATGATGGATGATTGTGGGGTGAGTTGGGTGGATTGGTGATAATGGCGTGGTGGGGTGAGGTTGGTGGGCAGGATGGGAAGGGTGAGGTGTGAGGAGAGGAAGGATGGCTAGGACAGGAGAGGCTTCTTGCAAATGACAGGGGTGTGCAGCCGGCTGAGGTGTGTCTTTTGGGGTGTATCGACTTGCGGGATTTGGATCGGGAGCGGTTGGAAGTAGGAGAGGTTGCATCAGTAAGGGCTGCTATTTTTGCGTTTTAGGGGAGATTGAGGTGGGATGGATGGTGTTTTGGGGATAGGGGTAGAGGTAGAGTGGGTAGTTGGGTGAGGCATGGCTGTTGGTGAGGTAGGTGTGGGGTCAGGAGTGTGGATGGGCATGTCTTCCTTGGGGAGGGAGGGGCTCTGGGCATGAGTTTCTTGGGTTGTAGTTTCTTGAGAATTAGAAGGAGTAGGGGTCTTGGAGTTGGGTGTGGATGTGGAGAATGTGGTGGTGCTGGTAGAGGGGGTGGCTAAGGCGGGGGAGGAGGTAGAGGATGAGGAGTTATTGGGGGAGGAGATGGTTGTAGGGGTCGGGGTGGGGGTGGGAGTTTGGGATGATTTTGCTTTGCTGAATTGATACCAGGATTCAGGAATAGAGATGGCAGGGATATTGTGAGCAGTGAGGCTGTCATTCAGAAGTTTATTTAATGTTGGGTTAACTTGGTAGTGTGTTAAGTGGAGAGCTACATTAACCAGCACTGTTGTTTGGGCAAAAATTTCACGATTGAAGAAAGGGCTTGAGGGGTTGGAGCTGGTGGAGGAGGAGGAAGATGGGGGGTTGCAGCTGGTGGAGGAGCCGTTGTGAGGTAGTGAGCTTATATACCCTACACTTGGAAAGTTATCTGGTTTTAAGGCTTCTGATTGGCTAGCCGTGAGGTGGCTGACTGGCTGCTGTGACCTCATCAGTAGCCCTCTCATTGGCTGGCCGCTGTGACCTAATCAGTAGCCCTCCCTACTTCATTGAAACAGGTTCTTTTCATGCTGGGAAGGGCTTGCAGATATTCAGCTTGTGTATTTAAGTTAGGGGAAAACTCTATGTGTTTATGATGTTTATGATGTATGTGTTTATGTGGTTAGATGTTAAGGACGTTTGTGGATGTAATGATATAATAATTGTGTCGTGTTAATTGACATTGCTTTCATAATATTATCATATATATGTATTTACTGTATATATACTGTATATATATATATATACTGTATATATATATATATACATATATATGCAGTATATGGAAGACGTGGTGGAGAGATCATGCTACTGGACTGGTAATCAAAAGGTCCCGGGGGTTTAATTCCAATATGTCAATGGGAAGATATTATTGGGATGGAATAATACTTAGCTTCAGTGCATCACCACAAAGCCCACAAACACGCCATACAAACATCCTCGCTGTTTCCTATAAATTAACATTGCATAAATATTCCCATATTCAAAATATGCTATGGGAGCAGTGACCAGTGAATAAATAGCTCAATAGGTTGCATTCGAAAAAGATAAGTTTTCGAGATTATGAGATGAGAGACAGCGAGACAATGATGAAGCAGCTTTGATAAATCAGAGTTGCATGGGCCATGAGGAGACAAACAGTAGGTCTATGAAGGTAAGACCACGAACGGACCAGATGCAACACTCAGACTGTCTCAATGCCTCACTTGCCATCTACTGAATAACACCAGGTAGAGCAGCCTATGTCGGGAGGTGGATTTGGAACATAGAACAACAAAACCTGTCTGCCTCTCTCTGTAGCTACTTGAAAGAGAGAGATAGATATCCATTTATATCAGCCTACTGACCTCTACCCTTCATAAGACTGGTTTTAATTACTCGAATATATAAATATTTGTTTTCCTGTTTAAGGCTAGTAATGTAAATTTATCTTTAATATATTGTTAGCGTAATTTTCTATATACAATAACCCTTTTGATAATACAAATATTCAGTGACGTACAATATTTCAGTACAAAGTTTCGTTAACTCCCTAGAAATATAATTGGGATAAATATATTTTAAAAACTCCAAATTATCTTAAATATTCGTTCTAAGAGTAATTAGTATACATAAGTAAATTATATCAACTTCCAAGAAAATAGACAAACATACTTTCCTTTTGGGGTGATATTACTTACTAATAATAATTAAATGTGTTATTTCCTCAGGAGAGGTCCCAGACTACATTGTCGTGGGATGTAAGGAAGACGACCAGATGGCTTATAAGGCTGAATGGGTTGAGGACATACAATAACATTGAAGCTGCGTCCTCAACATCAAGTAACCCTTTCAAGATACGGCTATGCATTTATTTTACAGTTTTCTGGCTATTATTTGACGAATTTATGCAGATTATGATGGACGTATGGAAGTCAAAGGGTTAAATGAGTCTTTACCCATTAATTTCCACAGATCCATCCTAGGCTGTAGGTAATCATCTAATGATAGCATGAATAAACTGTCAAAACGCGGCATGATCCTCAAAGGGTTTATTAACAACTTTTGTATTCTATGTGGTTGAGGGAGACAAAAGGTATAACGGCCTATAACGAGTGAGGCACCCTAGAATTGAAAGTGACAGGGCCAAAATCAAGAAAAGTCGAGCCAAAATATCTGGACACACGGAGTTTGAAGCAGTTTTAGTCATAGGATGAAGGAAAGATGGATTCAGGGAGAGAGTTCCAGAGCTCAATTGTTGAATAGAAGAAAGATTGGGAGTATCGTTTCACTCTTGAGTTGAAGAGTTGCACAGAGTAGGGGTAGGATTGTGTTGCAAGATGGGTACTACATAATTATCCTACATAAAAGAGGTGGTATACACTAAGAGAGCTCTGAGGAACACTGATTATTGTAGTAGCGGTAGAATAGCGAGGGAGATACAACATTGCGGCGCAGAGAGAGAGATTGCGAGAACCCCTTGAGGAGGTTGAGTAGGCTACACCCAGCTTCTGGGAGGCCGCCTTAGCAAGACTCGTAATTTGGTCCTTCCAAGAGAGAGCAAAAGAAAAAGAGACTGAAAATACTGAGAAGATGAAGGGTTGATTTTTGTATTGTTGAAGTATAAGAGATAGTCCTCTGGAAGTTAAGTACGGGTAGATAGATGGAGAGATTGGGTCTTGGTAGCAATAAAGGCAACAAGGTTTTCGCTGCCCCAATTGGAAATAGTAGTTAGATCAGAAGATAAGTGTTGTATGGCTTCATTACGTTTGTGTTTTAGGGATTGCTTGCTGGGGCGTTCTGGAAAATTAATTGAGTAATGAAATGTAGAGTCGTCTGCGTATGAATGGATTTGACTGGAGGTGCAGTTGAGAAGGTAATTTATGAAAATTTAAAAGAGAATGGAAGATAGGACAGAATCCTGAGGAACACCAGAGTTGATAGAATGAGGAAGTGAGCGATGACCGTCCACAACCGCAGCTATGGAATGACAGGAAAGGAAATTAGAGACAAAGGCACAGATGGAGGGATAGAAACCAAAGGAGGGTAGTTTAGAAATTAAAGATTTGTGCCAGACTCTATCGAAGGCCTTTGATGTGTCTAGCACAATAGAAATGGTTTCACCGAAGTCCCGAAAGGAGGATGACCAAGAGTTAGTAATATATGAAAGAAGATGGCCAGTAGAGCGACCCTTTAGGAAGCCATACTGGCAATCTGAGAGTAGATTATGAGAAGAGAAATGCTTAAGAAATTTGGAAGTAAGAATAGTTTCAAAAACTTTAAGAGATACAAGAGATGAGAGCAATTGGACGATAGTTGGAGGGTTGAGAGCAGTCACCCTTCGTTTGGGATAGGTTGAATCATTTGAATGAGAGAAAACTTCCAACAAGAAGGGAAGACGTTAGAGGAGAGACAGAGACGAAAGAGTTTGCCAAGGTAGGGAGTCAGCACGGAAGCACAGTTTTTGAGTACAAAAGGAAGAACACCATCCGGACTGAACGCCTTCGTAGTATTAAGCCAAGAAAGGGTAGAAAATACATCTTTACAAGAGATTAGGATATTAGGCATAAGTAGGAGAAAGGTGGGTGGAATGGGAGGAATAGCACCTTAATCATCCTAGATGGAGTTTCTAGCAAAAGTTTGAGCAAAGAGTTCAGCTTTGTCAGAGTGATGGTTGTGCCATCAGAGAGGAAAAGGAGAGGGAAAGACTAGAAAGAAAAATTGTGTGGAGAGGTTTTTTGCTAGATGCCAGAAAGCTTGGGAAGAGGTAGAGTTGGATAATGCAATGCATTTATTATTGATGAAAGAGTGTTTGGTAAGTCGAACAACAGATTTGGCTTGATTCCGGGCAGAAACATAGGAGGAATGAGATTTTTGAGTTTTAATGTGTCGGTACCGTTTGAATGCTTCCTCCTTATTGTGTGAGTAAACCAAAACAAAATTGCATTAATCTGAGAGAAAGAAAATGGAATGTATGCCTCCATACCCGATAGGATTACCCCAGTAATTCGTTCAGCACTCTCCGATGGTCCCCGGCCACAGAAGCAAAAATCATTCCATGGGAAAGCAAAGAAGTACTGCCGGAGCCTCCCAGTCGGTGACAAAGTGCCACAAGAGCCACCGGGTAGGAGGATCGTGTGGCCGTACTGGAGAGATAGGACAGGTGACAGAGGTAAGCTTATGGTCGGAGGAGCCCAAAGAAGAGAAACAATTGACAGTATAAGAAGGGTTAGAAGTTAGAAACAAGTCAAGAATGTTGGGCCGGTCTCCGAAGCGTTCCAGGATATGGATGGGTTGTTGAACCAACTGCTGTAGGTCATTTAGGATAGAAAAGACATAGGCTTGTTCACCAGGTTGGTCAGTAGTATGAGAGGAGAGCTAATGGTGGTAGTGTATGTTGAAATCTCCTAAGATGGAGATTTCTGAGAAAGGAGAGATGGATAGAATGTGTTCCACTTTAGAGTTTAGAGTTTAGTCAGTAGAGTTAGGGGGTAAGATAGACAGCACAGACATATTAAGTCTGAGAATGACAGGATAGTTTGAGCCATAATGTTGAGAATTCAGAGGAGTCAAAATCAGGAACCGAAGAGCAAGTGAGTTTGTTGTGCACATATGCACATCATCTGCCTTTGGCTTTGAAACTAGGATAAAGAAAGTAGGAGGATACAGAGAAGGGGCTTCTGGCAGTTGCTTCAGACACCTGAGTTTCAGTGAGGAAAAGAAGATCAGGTTTGTAGGAGGAGTGATGGTGTTCAACAGAGGGAACATTAGAGGAAAGGCCGCGAATGTTGCAAAAGTTGATTGTAAGAGTAACAGGTCGAGATCCAAAGGGGAGATCCTTGAGGACGCCGAGGCTGGGCTATTATTCATAATTTTACAAAATTTAATTGTGGAAAAAGGAAGTGTGGTGTGCATGTTTAGTGTAGTCAAGTAGATAGGAGGAAGAGGTGTTTGTGAGAGCGAGCTGGATTACTATCAGTGTAAGTGAGGCACAAAGAAAATTAGTAAGAGAAGCCAATCAAATGAAACAGGAGTTGCAGCGCATCCTTATCAAATACCTATAGCATCTTCAGGCTCTAGCAATATTCGATTGGTGCCTACAATCTCCCCCTATCGACTTGCAAGTTTCAAGGTTGGTGATGGTTCTGTTCTGTTTTGAAGTGAATGTAAGTATCTCATTATATATATATATATATATATATATATATATATATATATATATATATAGAGTGGTCTTGCTACTGGACAGGTAATCCAATAGGACCCGGGTTCGAATCCCGATATGTCAATGGGAAGATATTATTGGGATGGAATTTGTGCTGTACCTAGTATCAGTGCATTACCACAAAGCCCACCAAAACTCCAAATGAATACCCACATTGTTCCCTGATTAAATAGCACTATACAAATATTCATTGCTCAATAGGTAGAGTTCTGAGAGTGAGGGTCGGAGTCTAGGAGGTGAGACAGTGAAGCACTGGAGTGAGGCAGCTTCAGAGATGAGGCTGCTTCGAGCAGCGAGTGAGCAATTAAGCCCCATGCATCCTGCGAAGGCAAGATGGCAGGGACTGGTTGCAGCTAAAAAATGCTTCACATGTCTCACCCCCTAGGCTGGAACGAGACCTCACACGCTTCAACGTTCAATGTAGAACGGTTGAATGTACAGGCTCTCAGCCTATGCCAGAGGGAGTAGTTTAAATATAGAAAACAAAAATAAATAAAATATATATATACTGTATATATATATATATATTTATTGTTACGAGAGGGAGGCCGCAATCCAGACTGTGTCTAGACTTTTGAAACTGGCTGTGCTGGTTTGCTGGTCAGCTGTGCACCAGTGACGTGGAGCTGGTGATGGCCTTTTATTAGTAGTCGAATCGCTTCCTTTCCCCCCATTGTCCAGCCGTATGTGAGGTGGGGTAAAGCAAGGGGCTCGACACCAATGGTTATTTGGCAGCGACACCAATGGTTATTTGGCAGCGACGGGTAGAGGTTGTGTGTGTGGACGCCAGGGTTTCAGGCCGGGAGACTCGTTATTTTTTGTTGTTGTGAGGGCCTGTATTGTATGGACCATTCTGGGAGTCATCGGTTAGCTCAGCTGGTGATATACTAGTATCTTTGTGAGATCACTATCCTTGTCAGATCCAGGTGGTTTGAGGATGCATTATGTATAACTTTATTGAGTGTGTGTATGGGCTATTTAATTGTGTTGCCATTTTCTTGACTTTAATTATTTGATAGTAGCATTGATTAAGGTGTTTGGACTTTAATTCCCGAGTGGTGTGTATGAGCTATTCACTGTGATGCTACTGTATTACTTTAAACAAATATAGAGTGGTATTAGGGGTTTGGACATTTATGTAGGAGTGATGTATATATGTTTATTCACTTGGGTGTTACTTTAGGCATGGTCATTATAGGTGTGGTTTGGGCCTGTGAAGGGTTTGGTGGTGGTAGAAGTTTATAATAAAACATATTTTAATTACAGTCTTTCCCTTTACCTGTAGTGTTCATTTACTGGTTTCAACCCTTGCCATATTAGAGACCTCTCTTTCATTAATTATGCATCACTTAGATTGTTTGGGTGACCTTAGTGACCGCCATGCTGTTCTGGTATCCGTTAAACAGTTTTGTTCAGCTTACTAAGGAGGTCCTCAGTATAGCAGGGGTTGATTATCCTGTTCTTGATTGGTGTTGGTGTGGATGATATCAAAACTGCTCCAAGGATAACTAGTTGAACAAGCAGTACAAATTGAGTAACTAATTGTGACTGGGTGTATTTTCTAGGTATTTTGAGTGGGATAATCAATGGTACCCTGGAGTTATAAGAGTATATATTTATATACAGTATATATATATATATATATATATATATATATATATTTATAATATATATACTGTATATAATATATATATATATATATATATATATATATATATATATGTATATCTATCTATTACCTGATGCCGTGATCCCCGAAGGGGTGGCCAAGAATGAACCGCCCCATGCACCTCTGTCCCCAGTCAGTGGATGCCCCTCCTCCCAACCAGCACCGCCTCATCCATATACTTCCACATCTCTTTCGGTTTACCTCTCCCTCTCTGTCCTTCCACCTCGGTCTCGTACATCCTCTTAGTCATTCTCTCGCTTCCCATACGTTCCATATGGCCGAACCATCTCAAGGTGTTCCTTTTAACACTTTCCAGCACATCTACCTCCACACCACACCTCCTTCTTACTTTCTCATTCGTCTGTCTATCCCTCCACCTAACTCTGCACGTACTTCTCAAGTAACACATTTCCACCCCTCTCACTCTTGGTCTGAGTCTCTCAACCAACTCTCAACCAACGTCCATGCTTCGCTTCCGTAAGTCTGTGTCGGGATTACCACACTGTCATGCCAGGACTTCTTCACTTCCATACAGACCGCCCTATTTCTCCTTCCTTTTCTGCCATTCAAAACCACACCGAATCATCTGATCACCCCATAAAACCCTCCGATTTTTCAATTCTCACCACTGCCCCAAACACAGTCACACGATTCCTATCTGAGACCCTACTCACCCAGTTACATAAACCCAGACTGGGTGTGCACGCCTCCTCTACTGTGTTTCTAATAATTATGTAAAGGTTAGTTCTTGTATTTATGAAAACATTTATGTTATTAACTTTCCTCCCCCCCTCCTTTTATTGCTCACACAATGTTTCTTCCTCTCTCATTTTATTCTTTTATTTTGCTAATTCTAATATGTATTAGGTTATTTTTATAACTATTAATATTAAGTTGTATTACAGATTTCAAAAAATGTAGTCAATAATATGTATATTAAAATTAGAAAACTACTCAGCCGCTCATATGGGCTTTTATTTCATTTCAGTTTAGGTCTGAAGATGGTTTATACTTAAATCGAAACGTTACCACAATAAAGATGTTCGTACCAGCGCTGGTGTTGATTTGTATCATCCGACTCCAGTTCCCGCAACAAGAGAGTATTGTTTATATATATATATACACAGAGCAAACCTGAAAAAATTACCCATAGGGATTTCCCATGTATTTTATTATAAGAAATAGTACCAAATAAACACTACTACTATCACCATCATCACTACTACTATATAATGAAATCTATGGGAAATCCCTATGGGCAATTGTTTAAAGATCGCACTGTATATATATGCTCAGGCCCAATCCCCAGGTTTCCTATTTTTATTTTGTATTTTCTATTTTATTTTGTTTTACTATTTTTTTTTTTTTGGGGGGGGGCCGACTCAAGGCAGAGCAAGAACCATAAAACAACGAACAAACACAGATAAAACACAAATTCACAGACACCTAGGTCACCCAGGAGAAGACCCAGAGACCAGGGTCACCAAGGATGCTCCAGCACTCCCTCGGCCCCCGATCACCCGGAGAGGTTCCGATCTCGGCAGACAGACATGCAGCGGAGCCGAAGCCACAAGCCCGCCCACCACACTTCCAGGCGCACTCTTCATATTAATCGTCTCCCCGGGCCAGGCGCCTGGACTATTATCTAGTCCAACTTGCGCGACCCCTTCCCCCAAATGACCACGTGTTCACTCAACTATTCACAAGCATTCTCCATTCATTCCTGTTTATTACCACTTCCTTTGCCTGATCTATATTCATTCCTCTATCATCCAAAGCTTGTCTTACGCAGTCCCTCCATCTCAATGGGGGTCTTCCTGTCCTTCTATCTCCCCTTGTATCTGACTCACATATTCTCTTTGTAAGCTTTTCATCTCCCATTCGTTCAACATGATCATACCAGCTCAGCACCCTTCTGTCCACTCCGGCTGACAAATGGTCCTGCTGCCCAACTCCCCTACATATCTCTTCATTCCTCAATCCGTCTCTACGAGTAACTCCACACATACTCCTCAAGCAGCTCATCTCCATCACATCCAGCTTTCTTCTCTCCTTATTCTTCAGAGCCAATGTCTCAGCCCCATACATCACTGTTTGCACAACAATTCCTCGATACATTGTACTTTTTACTTTTTTTCCGAGATTTCTCGTCTTCCACATACTTCCCATTGCTCCGATATATATATATATATATATATATATATATTCTCTTTTAAACAGACGAGGTTAAAAGCAATAGCAGTTTCAGCATTCAGGATTTTATTGTTACAGCTTTCAATAGTTCTAACAATTTTCCTCTGGGGTTCAGAGATGAGGTACAACAGGTTAGCAAAATTCATGGTGGATCCAACGTTTCACAAGTAAACATCTTGCATCTTCAGGGAATGGAGAGGTAATGATTAGAATAGGGACAAAGCATCATATTTATACAAAATTCGAGGATCAAGGAGAGGGAGGTGGGCGGAGCTACTGGGTGTGTGGTGGCTGTTCATTGGTGGAAGGCGGTCTATTCGCGAGACGGGCACTAAATCTTATCGGTGGTTGGTTGTTGGCTGTGGGTGGCTGTGATTGGTTGGTGTTGTCAGTTGTGTGCTGAGCGCGGAAGCGTAAGGGAGGGGGGCACGGGGCGAGAGGAAGGGGGGCAGCATGCCTGTAGCGCTTGCCTGAAGGAAGAATTTGAAGGTCTTGTGTTTGGTTGTTGATGCTGGGGTTGAGTGTTTGGATGTATAGAGCTTCTAAAATAGCTAGTCTTCTGGGGTCTGACTCTTTGTCGAGTATGGTGGTTTGTTTGTCTAGGTCGGTGCGAGTTAGGGCAAGATGGTGGGGGGCTTGATAGTGATCTTTTATAGCGCCAGATTGAAGGTGGAGGGTTAGTCGACGGGAAAGGCGAGTCTGTGTCATTCCAACATAGGATAGGGGTCCACAGTCCCCAGAGGTGCAAATATGCTGGTATATCACATGATCGTCTTTCGGTTGGTTGGTGGAAATTGGGCGGTTACGGAGGACAAGGTTGGAGGTCTTAGAAGATTTGTAGTAAATAACGAGTTTTATTTTATTGTCAGGGTTGGTGGGGAGGACGTTTTTGTGAATTATTTCTTTCATAATGGATTCGTCTGTTGTGTGGTCGGAAGACATGTAGTTTCTGTAGAAAAATGTAATGTCATTGGCCGGGTTGGTGCTAGGGGGGTCTAGTTTGTATCATTTTTCTAGGTGGTGGTTGATGGCATTGGTGACGTCAGCGTTGGAATACCCATTGTTGACTAGGACCTGGGTGACCCTTTCCAGTTCATTGTGTGTGTCATTCCAGGTGGTGCAATGGGTGAGGGCTCTCCTGACATAGGTGGCGATGGTGGACTGATGGTATCGTTTAGGACATTCACTTTCCCCATTAAGACATTGGCCATTGTTAGTAGGTTTGGTGTACACTGTAGTTTTGAAGCCGTGGTTGTGGAGGGAGACAAGGAGGTCGAGGAAGGGTAGATGTCCATCGGTGGTTTCTTCGTATGTGAAGTTGAGTCCGGAGGCGTCCATGAAGCGCTGCTGGATGTCCCTCAGTTCTTGTGAAACGTTGTGAAACGTTGGATCCACCATGAATTTTGCTAACCTGTTGTACCTCATCTCTGAACCCCATGCAATATTGATGATCTAGCTCTAGCTGAGTTTGGGCTTGTTGTGCCTGGGCCTGGGCTTGTTGTGCCTTGGCCTGTGCCTGCATTTGGGTTTGTTGTGACTGTGCTTGCAGCTGAGCGTCTGCCTGGGCAGCATTTAACCTAGCTAAATCAAGATATTGCTCAGGGGTAAATCCCTCTGGCAAATGCTCACCAAACCGCATCTGTATCCCATTACCGAGTCCTCCACCAGCCGCTCCATTTGGCTCACCGCCCTCGGCTCCGTCATGCTCACTGCCCTCGTCTTCGTTATGCTCACCGCCCTCGTGAATCCCAAATAATTCTGACTTTATGATCTGTGCTATTTCAGGTTTTGAAAAGTCCGAGACCGTTAGCTCAAGATACGAGGCTAGTACTATTAACTCTGCCTTGGACAAGTGATCGATGTCATCGGCAACGGGTGACGATTCTAAGAAATTCTTAACATCTTCCTTATTAATAATTTCAGGCATGATTATGATACGATATAAACTTAGTGAAACTAATACAAAACGTATCCTGGCGAGGTCGCCAGTTAATCTGTCACGTATCTTGATTTAGAAGTGGTTAACTAAATAAATGAAGACAGAACAGTTAATATGAAAGTGTAGCAATACAGTTGAAGGCCAAAAGAACGTAAAATATTAAAGCTAGTTCTGTTGTCATTTGCTTTCCCTCAGTTGTTGGGACAGTTATCCTTTATACTCTGATACACTTCAATTATATTTAATCAGTAAACTATTAAAAGTTACATTGAATGTTTAATATGATATAGGCTATTTATTACGAATACAAAAGTTCGGTATGTAAGCAAAGTTTTAAGACACTAGAATATCTCAATTAATCTTGATTATAAGCAAAGTATTAAGATCTTTTATATATATTTAATTTCAGTTTGTTAACCCTTTAAAGATTGTTTTAATCTTTATATTATCTCTTTATTCTTAGTTGTTGTTGTTGTTGTTGTTCCCTAAGCTGCCTGGCCGAACAGCCCCGAGCCCCTGAGGAAGGCCATGGCCACGATCGGGCTTTCCCACAGAACCCTCATTGAGTATAGATTGTGTTGTTGGCGTAAGTGGTTGTGTGAAATGTAGTCTTCTATGATGTTTAATGGTATGGGGTGCTGTGTTACATCCCGGGCAGGTGTCGACAACAGAGTCATCCAGTCTCTTCTGATAGCTCAGGAGAGCTGGATGGTGTCCGCATCTCAGCCTGGCCAGGTGGACTCTGTCCTCGCGAGGAAGGGAGGATTCGGAAGGATGGATTTCGGGAGGTCGTGCTTGCAGCTGCGTGTTGTCTGTGAGTGAGTGGATGGATCGGCGAGAGATATGAGTATGGATGTGCTTCTGGAAGTTGGTTCCGGGTGGGCAGGGAGGGAGAGAGGACAGTAATTGTGTGTGATACCGTGTGCTGGGTGTTGTTTTGATATTTCTTGGTGTCTGTGGGTGAGTTGCCATGTAGTTTAGTGAGTGGTCCTGGTTCGTGGAGGCTGCTGCCAGGAATTGAGTGCCTCTCATGTCCAGATGGTCTTTGACTTTAAGGATTTTGGTTTCTTGATGTAGGTGATCTGTGGGTGCAGTAGCTGTGCAGCCTGTAATGATCTTCAGGGCTTTGTTTTGATTAGTCTGCAAGGTCTTATGATGTGTTTCAGCTAGGTTAGAGGCCCAGGCTGGGCTTGCGTATTCCATCACTGATCTTATGTATTGTTTATATACTGTGGTGGTAGTTTCTTTGTTGTGTCCAAATTTTGTGTGAGCAAGTGACCTGAGGGCGTTAAGTCTGGGTGTCAGTTTCTTTTTAATGTTTGTGGTGTGCTGTTTGAATGTCATATGAGTAGCATATGTTACTCCTAGGATTTTGGGTGTGTGTGTATGTGTTAGGGGTGTGTTGTTTATGGTGAGTTGAGGGATGTATTCGTGTTCTCCTGTCCAGCTTGTGAGCAGGTTTGCGGTGGATTTGGCTGGGGCTAGATTAAGTCTGTTTGTAGTGCACCAGCCATGTAGTGTGTTGAGATAGGGTTGATGGAGATCTGTTGCTCTTTTTCGGTCATGGTGTGTGCATGTGAGTGTTGTGTCATCTGCATAGGAGGCTAAGTTTATTTGGGGCGTATTGGGTGTAGTTATATCGTGCATGTACAGATTGAAGAGTGCGGGCGATAGGACGGATCCTTGTGGGACTCCGTTTGGAAAGTTTCTGATTCTAGATGACTGACCAGCAAAAGATACGTGTGCACATCTGCCTGCTAGGAAGTTGGCCAGCCACCTTTTTGTGTTGTTGTGCATGTTTGTGTTGTAGATTTTGTTTGTTAGGTTGTGGCGGGGGATGGCATCGAAGGCTTTACTAATGTCGAGTGTGGCTAATAGTGATCTGTGTGGTGGTCTAGCTGAGTTGATGCCGTCAAAAGCTCTTTGTGAAAGGTCTGTGAGAAGAGTGTTTGTGGAGTGCAGTGGCCTAAAGCCATGTTGTGTTGGAGCTAGGGGTAGGTCGGGTGTAATTAGTTGTAATACTAGGCGTTCCATGACTTTGGAGGGGGAGCAAAGGAGTGTGATGGGGCGGTGCGAGGAGGGTAGCGTGGGGTCTTTGTTGGGTTTGGGGAATGTGGTGATGATACCATGCTTCCAAATGTCTGGTATTGTGTTGTGTGAATAACTGTAGTTTGATATGTTAGTGAGTGCTTGTATGCCTTGTGGTCCCAGGTGTCTGAGGTGTATGTTGCTTATGTTGTCTAGGCCACAAGCGGGTGAGTGCTTGAGATTGTTGATGATATGCTTTGTCTGGTGATTGGTGAAGGGTGTATAGTCAGGGTCTGTGGGGAATTGTCTCTTACGTCGGATGACACGTCGGTCGTCTCTATGAGGTTTTAGGTGGCTGACATATGTTTATTCTTAGTTTATTATTATTATTCTCCTTTAGTATTTTATCTTATTTATTCTTATTACTGAAAGACATTTGACTAAATAAAAATGGTAGGGAAATATTATAAAGTCACATATAAAAGGGAATTGTATTTATCAACGTAATAAAGGTATTTTACATTTAATCAAAATAATAAGCAATGAAAGTTATGATAGAGTTCAGGATCGTTTTACATACGTTCTGATTTCACTAAAGTACAAATTAAAGTTTAGTAGGCTTAGGCCTTTACAATGCCTATTCCGAATAATAGTCAGGTAAGTATTTAACTTATACAAGGCTTAATAATTAATTAAGCATGACAATCGCTTTACATTAAGTTAGTTAATAGTTAATAAGTAAATTAGAATATTCAATCACAAAATTAATCATCTCTGAATCAAACCTTAATTCTAAACACCAAAAGTAAACAGTAATTCAAAATATATCTCTCTCCAATTAAATTAAGCATATAGGATTCTCCAATCCAACCTATATGATTTCTCCAATTAAATTAAACATATATGATTTCTCCAATTATCATCTATGATTCTCTAATCACAAAATCTTAAAGCAAATTAGTATGTTTTCGACATACCTCTGGTTAATTAATAGTCACAAATAATCCCTAACTAATGTGCAAGAGGTCACTATGGGACACAAATTAACACATAATAATATACAAACCTGTTCTCTCCATGCAGCTCTTTCCACCTCCCAGCTTAGAATGTGTCTAATTTGAATTATCAAATCCCCGGCTTATATATCGTTCCCTGGACCTAGCTACTCCAATCCGGAGGTAGGAAACAGGTGCCGGAACCAGTAAGAAGGCAGGAAACACGTCGACCAGTTACAGGTGAGACGCAGGTGTGGTGTAGCCAATCCAGGTGTTAGAAGCTCACCATGTCACAGGTGCCCCACCCTCCACGCGCAGATTTGGCGGGAAAGCGAGGAATGAGAAGGAATGCAGGAAGTTGCTGGGCCGCTCTCCCCCTCTCTCTCTCTCTTTCTCTCTCTCTCTCTCTCTCTCACACTTAAGCAGGATTGAGTTATTGCCACGCGGTTGTAGCTGTAAAGTCACGTTCAACAGGTTGGTCTGGTCACATGACATCCGGTAGGTACGGATGTTACAATATATATGTATATACATATACTCCCAGTCGGACTCGAACCACCAACAGTCAGGACGAGTGTCCACACTTTAATCCACTATACCATGGCATGTTAGAGAATACATATGTGTAGTGGATTAAACCATGGACACTCGTCCTGACTGTCGGTGGTTCGAGTCACACTGGGAGTATATATATATATATATATATATATATATATATATATATATATATATATATACACTATATGCTGTATATAATTCAATTTATGTTCACATTGTATCTTAACAATTGGAATATTTATCTATTATTTGGTCAGCGTAACACTATTTTGTAGCATTATGAATATGGTGTAATTCAAATTTAAAATATATAAAAAATAAATAAATAGTGACCATAATCTGTGACCTTCACCATTCACCTTGACCTTTGAATAACAAAAACACCATATTTGGACAATCGTTGCATTGACCAACCGAATTTGCCAGCAAAATTTGGTGATAATACATTAACCCGTTTAGAACAGTTCTGTCTTTTTCCTTTCATACTGGATAATAATAGACGACTTATGCAGTTTAAGAAGGGCCTCCAGAAAATTAGCAGGCTTTCACCTATCTTAACTAACCCTTTTTACTACCACAGATCCTTCGTAAGCTCCACAAAATCGTCTAATTATAGCTAGAATAAAAAAAAAAAAAAAAAAACGTTGCCTGTACAGAAAGGGTTAAACAGTCTAGGAAGAGTTTAGGGAAAATTATTGACACTCTTGTTTTGATCTTTGACATTGACCTTTAACCTTAAGTATTATATATATATAATATTGATATATACTGTATGTTATTTAATTAAAATGCAACTAACAGTCAGCTTATCGAAAATTGAGTATTTGTGTATGATGAAGGTTAACTTTTGGCCTTGACCTGTGACCTTGACCTGTATGTTAGATTACATTGTTTGCTTTGATGTAATCCTGGAAAATCAAATAAGTGTGCCAAATCTTATTAAAAGATCAACATTATCTAATGGAATAGTTGACCTTGACCTTTGCCCTTTATCTTGAACTTCATGATGTCTGAAAATGTAACCTTTTAATTTTTATTTAAAGCACAACTGTCTCAACAAAAATTGTGAAGTTTACATGAATAGTAAAAACATAGCATATTGACCTTCTATTTGACCTTGAACTGTGACCTTGACTATCAAATGAAATTATTTGTATTCACTTATGACCTTGGTATTCTGAAAATACATGATATACCTAGTAAGATCTTACAGTAAATATGAAATATTAGTAAAAATCTTATTCTGACCGTTGACCTTGACCTTTGACTTCGACCTTCGACCTTAAAAATTATTATTGAAAATTGAGTTAGCTTAACACCAATGTTAGTATTAACTAGCATTATGAATATGGTGTAATTCATATAAACATTTATAGGTAAGACATATTGACCTTATCTTGTAACCTTGACCTTTGACTAAAACAAATTAACATATATTTGAATGGTCGTTGCATCGACCAACTGAATTTGCTTGAACAATTTCGTGACACTACATTAAACAGTCTATGAGTAGTTTAGGGAAAGTGACAAACACTCTTGTTTTGACCTTGACCTTTGACCTTAAGTATTACTATATTTATGTGAAATTTGATATACATGTTATTTAAGTAATAAGCAAGTAACACGGCCAGTTTTCCAAAATTTGAGTAATATGTTTTAATTAGTAATAAAAGTTGACCTTTGACCTTGACCTTTATGCAAGATTACATATTTGTTTGCGTTAACATTGCCCAGGAAAATCAAATATGAATGCCAAATTTCATTAAAACCCATCAGTTAGTTTCATATATATTTATAAATAGTTGATCTTCACCTTTGAACTTTATCTTGACCTTTATGATATGTATCTCAAAATATGTATTTTTCCTTTTCATTTAAAGGGCAACTCTCTCACCAAATGTTGTGAAGTTTGCATGACAAGTAGAGAGAATAGTATATAGACCTTTATTTGACCTTGACCTGTGACCTTGACCTTTCATGTGGAATTGTATAGTTTCTTGTATGACCTTAGCCTAGGTATTCCGAATATATTTGGTAAGCCTAGTGGTAATCTAACATTTAGTATAAGAGATACTAATACAAACTTATTTTGACTTTTGACCTTGACCTTTGACCTTACCCATTATATTTATTTAAAATTTGGGCAATACGATATCAAGGTTACCAGTAACTTGTATAGTGAAAATAAAGACATTTGAGAAAAAAATAAAAATATATAGTATAAGTTGACCTTTGACCTTGACCTGTGACCTTTACCTAAAGTATATGTAAGAGTAAATTGTTTGTTTTCATTGAAATTGCCCTGGAAAATCAAATAAGCATGCCTAATTAGTAGGGTCATTTGCTTGGAATCCGTGACCATTTTGTTCCTACCTTTTTCTCTCGATGGATTTGACAACCTGAACCATTTTAAAGGAAAATTAGCTCCTATGCCCCTCTGAAAAATGACAGCTAACTCTGCTAGAGCCCTATATTCAAAATGGCCACCAACGCCATCTTGAAAAACATGAAATGTAATATCTCTGGCATCAGATGAGCTACAAGGACGAATGAGGTGTCCTTTTTCACTAATTCTGGCATTACAAATCCACTGGAATGGTTATTGTATTGTATTGTATTGTATTGTATATTGTATTGTTATTGTATTGTATTATACTAATTGTACATACTAATCTGCCACTTCACTGTCACTACATGATTCACTGTATGAGCCACTATCAGAATCACTGTCCTCACTTTCGCTGCTATCATCACTGTTGTTCTCTGCCTGCGGATTTGTAGGTAGTGGTATGGATGGGGGAAGTGGGGGCTAGGTTGAACGGACAGGCAGACATAGGCCATTTACAAGATGCCATCCATGGCCGATCGGTGAGGGGTGACTTTGGAGCTGGTAATGCTTTTGCAAATATGCAAGATAGTTTGCACGCTCCAAGTGTGGACGGAGACTGTCCAAGTCAGGCACAAGTCGGATAGTGTTTTTTTCTTCTGAGTTCTCCACTTCGCTGCCCTCGCATCTCCCAGAGTCTTGCTTTTGGTATCACCATAGACATATCGAATGACAAACCGCTCCAAATCACTGATGACCTGTTCTGTGACTAGGAGATGTGTACCACATGCTGCTAGCAGGTCGTGTGCCTCTTTAGACTTCTCCAGACGATCTCCGATGAGCTTCTTGCTTGCTCCATAGAAGCCAGAGTTGTGGTCACACCCAGTGAGGACATGAAGTGGTATGATGGATGCAGCCATTGCCTCACTGCACAAACATTGGGCATCGATAAGCTGACGTTTGCGTTTCACACACAGGATTCCTGTTGTCTTCTGAGCAACATATGCCGCTTGCACGTAGTTGTCTGTGTCCTCTGTGTCAAGAACGACAGCTGCTGTGTAGCTGTCTGACCGGAGCACACTATATATGGTGAGCATTGCCGTATCTGCCTCTGCATGGGAGCATGTGAGCTCTGGCGCAAGCTTGCCTGTGTTGAGAGTCTTTGCAGTGCTGCGAACTACACAGTAGATGATCTCGGTGCTACTTGTTGCTGCTGTTCTCTGGAATTCCGTTTGAAGAAATGCCTGAAGGCGGATTTTGTTCTCAGGTTTACCCAGGAGAGCATGGAAAACTTTACTAGAAGGAAATTTATCTTCTGTCTTCATCAAGACATTGCTGATTGGCAGTTTTTTTTGGCGCAGTATTCTCTCACTGTCCTTGATCGTGTAATTCTGATCATATGAATCATTGACGCAAATGATGCGCTCAGCATGCTTGTGTCTCGTTAGAACGAAGTGCACCAACTTCTCTGCATAATCTCCCCAGGTATACTTGGTACCGTCTCCCTTCTCTCTGTCTTCAATGGTAGGAGTTGTTAGGCGCCAGATGAGGCCCATATCAATAATAGACGTGTATACATCAGGCTCTGGAATGACAGTCATAGTTAGTTTTTGTTGAAGCTTGCTTTTCTGTGCCTTACGGATGGTTCCATTGACTTTGAAGATGGAAAGGCACTCGGCTGTAACACGATACTGCAAGTTTGAGGGCACCACTCGTTTCAACCAGTCCGAGAACAGAGGCCAAGGCATTACGCTCCATTTCCTCAGTCTTTCCCTTCAGGTTCTCACCATCTGCTTTCTTCAATTCCTGAGTTGAAAAGTTCAAACGCTTGCTACGGGGAACTCTGTCGTTGAGAGACTTGGTCTTGGAATACACTCTCTCATTCAAGAACTGCTTCAGTTTGCTTGTGCCATCCTCCTTTGCCGATTTCAAGTAGGCAGCGAGAGCGTCTGACGCTGGGATTCCTGACTGTAGGGATCGAAGTATCTTGTTTGTATGGTCAAATGCTTCACACTTGAATTCAGTGAGACATGCGCTTATATCTTGTACAGCTTGTTCATCCTTCTTCATTTTACTCGACGAGCAATCAGCATGCTTCCCTTTTCCTTGTTTCTTGCGATTAGCATGGCGATGGACCTTTGTTCTCACCCGATTGATGCTATTCACATTCCGAGTGTTTGAAAGGAGCTGCTTTTCATTGTTCAGAATGGCCAACCAACCAGACTTCAGCTTAGAGCCCTTATTCATTGTTGACTCTATCCATATGTCGAGGGCGACACACGAATATGGTTTTCCTCTCATTGACTGTGCAAACATACCACTCTCCATGAATGCAGCCTGATCGACAGGAAGGGTATCAAGCACTGCGGTGAAATCGGGGAGATGCCGACCATACTTATTATTATCATAGATTTGCATCAAAGGAAGCATGAGCTTGAGTGAGGACTTGAACTCAGTCCAGTTGCTTGTTCTGATTGCATGGATATTTTGAGTTAGAACCTCAACCATTTCCATGAAGGACATCCAGTATTCAGCTTCTGGGGCACCCTCAAAGTCCTTGAAGAGAGCATTAACGAGGTCCTTCAGCTCAGCATTTCTCTCTAGCTCTGCATGTTCATCTGCAAGTTCCTGTGCATCAATCGGATGTCGAAGCTTGGCAAGGGATGCCTTTACTTCTTCAGATAGAGGGGAATCTTCCAAACGTTTGTCTATGACATGGTGGACCAGAGTCTCGTAGAATAGTCGCAAGCAGCGAACCCCACGCTTAACATGTTTTCCACGAAGGGCCTGATCAACAGGCCTGTCTGCTATAACACCAGCTGCCACCAACACCTCTGAGATGCCAGATCCCTTAAACCTCTTGTATATAGTGTAGATGAACGACATTTGTATGTGGAAGGGTGCCATGAATGGTAAGATTTTGCTGAACAGCTCAGCATTCTCACTTTTCAACTCTAGCATGAGCACGTAGACAGGATGATCACCAACAATTATTGCAAAAGGCATATTTTTTCTTCAATTGATTTTGCAAGCTTACACATCACATCATTGAGAATTTTCTTACGGGGTGGGTTGGGATAGGTCATGTGGTATATTGCTTGACTCTTCTCATCTGCATTTGACATGCTGGCGTGAAACCCTGAAAACTCAGGCACAGTCTGTTCTTCTGGCTTAGGTCTCGTTTGGTCATCTTGCGCCCTGGCCAATGCATGGATCACACCACGAATTCTTTGCACCGATGTGTCAGGAGGAGGAGTACTTTGATCAGCTGGTGTCTTCCTGAGAGGTGGTTCCCCACGCTTCGCTGTCTTGTATGGGTTGACTTTTTGCATTTCACTTCCGAGCTCTTTGAGAGTTGTCGAGAGGTTTGATGCAAAGTTGGCACCGGGAACTGGTCTATCCTCGTGATTCTCGGAAGGAAGTTCTGTATCAAATGATTCTGGCTTCACAAACATGACATTAGTGCAGTGTAACTGGCCAACACCGGTCAGTGTGTCGTCCTTGAAGCGACACACTGACCGGTGCTGGCCATCTCGCAGCATAAGTACGTCATTGTAACTGATGCCCAGTCCATCTTTGTGCATTATGTCGACTATCTCCCTACTCTTGGTCAGTCCATGTAGCAAGACAGAGAGATTTATCTCAAATGCAGTGCATTTTCCAGTGATGTAGCTTGTGAGGATAGATGCAATCGATCGGACGGATGGACTGTCATCAATTGCAGACTTATTTGGGTGTTTCAGCCATGTGAGCAGCTTCAGGAGGAGCTCACTGAGGTCTTCTTCTCTCTCCAACTCGTGTATAATTATGGGAGCCAGGGAATAGTATTTGTCCTGATGACTTGCTCTTTGAGTCGTGCCGCAACATTCATCACCAACTGATCATTGCTGACACCCAATGAAGATATTGCCGCCTCGATGTATGTACCTGCTGCTGTTGTATCATATACCAGTTCACTCACATTCTTTTGAATGCGTTCATGAAATCCGATGTCTTCCCCAAATTCATTGACGAGAATTTCCTTTAAGTAGCTGGATTTTACTACTGAGTTATGTCCGTGATTTGAGATAATGTGCTTATAGTCCTGCAGCAGGCCTTGCAGTGTGCGAATTTCATGGTCTTTGAAGATGACTTGACGAATATGATGAAAGAAGAGAGCTTGGGCCTCTCGGAGGTTTACACGCTACAGATGTTGAGTGCTTTCATCTGAAAGGGGCTTGTGGTCGCTTACATATTTGCGCCAGCACGCGCGATGGTAGCGGATTTCCAACCCAAATGCTGTTTGACTATCTAGGATGGATGTAATCAGAGTGTCAAGTCTCAATCTCATGACCTCATCTTCCAGACGGACAGTATGTAACTTGAATTTAGTCCAGGCATCTACTGTTGATAGGAGTAAAATCTGCTTGTCACGATCACTACTCTTGTATGCCCCTTTCATGCACCACACACATAGAGTCTTATCGTGAAGGACACCCATACTGGAGCGGAGCCTTTTAGGTGCACTGGCCTCTGGGGAAGGGTCTTGTTGATCTGATGCTTCATCTCTTTCAAGACGTTCCTCGGATTTGTGTTTGCGTTTTTCGGCTTGAGAGAGCTTGCGCTTGCTGGATAATGATGCGTAACAAGTGCTATGCATGTCGTGACCCTTTGGTCCCTTCTCCCAATCCACATTTTCATGTATATGTTGAAACTTATCAAGTTCTTTCCATTGTAAAGACTTTTCCCGGATGGATTCCCACTTCTCAGGTGTAATGTTTTCCAAACGATCATCTGCAGTACATCGCTTACCACAGAGTAAAATGCACTTGTATTCATTTAATGTCTTGTCTGGTAACTCTTCACTCTCTCTTCTATTATCCATTATTTCGGTCACTTCACAAGTCGGCGATTTTCATCAGATGGGCATGCGATCCATCTGAAACAGTAAAAAAGTAATATTAGATATACACCTTACCTTATCTTATGATGTGTTCGCCACTCTTCTAGCGGCACCAAGGAGCGTGACGCCCCTCGTTATGGGTGGTGATTTGGTGCAGTAGACTGTTTGAAGCGACAGCTCGCTCCCTTGCGAGGATGGGCTCGTCTGGCACCTTTTGCAGTTCGACATCCAGGGCTCTCTTGAAGCTGTCTAACGAGACGTCACTCATGTCTCTTACTCGCCGTGGGAGTTTGTTGAAGAGACGTGGGCCTCTGTGTGATAACCAGCCCTCTCGCAGACAGCCCATAGCACCCCTGTTATTCATCCGGGGGATTTCGCATTCCCAGCCTCTCCTATCACTGAATTTCATGACTATCGGAGTATGTAGGTTTGGTACTAAACCCTCTGCGATTTTCCACGTGTATATTATTAGGTAACGTTCTCTTCTACGTTCCAGTGAGTACAGATTGAGTGCTCTTAAACGCTCCCAATAGTGTAGCTGTTTTATCGAACTTATATGCGAAGTGAAAAATTTGTGTACACTCTCTACGTCATTTATTTCACCTGCTTTGTATGGGGATGTTAATACGCTACAGTATAGTACAGTACAGTACAGTACAGTACAGTACAGTACAGTACAGCAGGCAGAGAACAACAGTGATGATAGCAGCGAAAGTGAGGACAGTGATTCTGATAGTGGCTCATACAGTGAATCATGTAATGACAGTGAAGTGGCAGATTAGTATGTACAATTAGTATAATACAATACAATAACAATACAACATACAATACAATACAATACAATAACCATTCCAGTGGATTTGTAATGCCAGAAATATTACATTTCATGTTTTTCAAGATGGCGTTGGCGGCCATTTTGAATACTTGGCTCTAGCAGAGTTAGCCGTCATTTTTCAGAGGGGCATAGGAGCTAATTTTCCTTTAAAATGGTTCAGGTTGTCAAATCCATCGAGAGAAAAAGGTAGGAACAAAATGGTCACGGATTCCAAGCAAATGACCCTACTATAATGTCATTAAAACCCATCATTTATTTTCATATAGATTATTAGAATAGTTGACCTTGACCTTTATCTTGACCTTTATGGTATGTGTCTCAAAATGTGTTTTTTTCCTTTACATTTAAAGTGCAACTATCTCACCAAATGTGAAGTTTGCATGACAAGTAAAGAAAATAGGATAGTGACCATATATCTGACCTTGACCTGTGACCTTGATCTTTTATGTGGAATTTTATAGTTTCTTCTATGACCTTGGCCTAGGTATTCCGAGTATATTTGGTAAGCCTAGTGAGAATCTAACAGTATAAGAAATACTAGTGAAACACTTATTTTGACCTTTGACCTTACCCTTTACAATATTTTCCTAAAATTTGGCCAATGCGATATCAAGGTTAGCAGTAACTTGTATAGTGAAAATGAAGACATTTGAGTACAAACTAAAAAATATGAAATATGGACATTATTTTTAACCTTCACCTTTGACCTTAACTTTTAAGTTAAATGGAATACTTCTTTTTGACTGACCTTCGCATTGACCAAATTAATATACCTGTGAAATTTGGTTAAAATCCATCGAACGGTTTAGGAGGATTTTCCGGACAGACAGACGGACGATGACGACGACTACGACAACGACGGACGACGACGACGACAGACAAGCTGACGACTGATGGTGCACAGTATAGGGGTGGGATCTGTGTGTGATACCACTCTGCTTCACAGAGTTGATAATTATGATATTTCTAGTTAATTGAACGTAAAATGAACGATAGATAAAACAAATCTCCCTCCTCACAAACACACAGAAAATCTTCAAATAGATCGTTAACCCCAATAACATTGGCAGAAGATTCAACTCCAAATGAAATTAATAAAAGCATGTGAGAGGGTTAGCTGAGATAGCATTTACCCTTTTAATACTCACATATCCTTCCTAAGTTGTACGAAATCGTTTAATGTTAGCCACAATATACTATAAAAATGCATCCTATTCCTCAAGGGGATAATCACACATACAAAACACTAGAGGGGCACTGAGGACTACGCTGGCGGAGATATAGGCTCTACCGATAGCCTCCAAAATGGAATCACTTCTTCCTTGGCGCATAACCTATCTAGCTACCAAACTTCGTGAAAATCGGAGCATAGCTTTGTGAGATATCTTGTTTCAAAACAAAAATACACACAAACAAACGGAGGCATGAACATAACATCCATCCAACTTCGTTGGTAGAAGTAGTAACATCGACATACTAAGAAGACGGGCGAGGAGGAAAGAGGGAAGTGGGTAAGAAAGAAGGGAGTATGGAAATTATGTAATAAGCGAGGATAGAAGGGGAATATAATGAAGTATGAGAGCAGGGTAGGAAGGGAGGTGGCCAAGAAGACAAAGAATCAATTTACAGTATAACATAAACAAATTGTATACATTTTGTTTGATAGAGGAATAACACATACTGCAGGGAGAAAAATAAGATAGGGGGAACGAGGGAAGGAAAGTGGTGAGTGGTGTGGAGGGAAATAGGGAGGTAAACAAGGCTGGGGGGGGGGGGGGACAAGGGGCAGGCGGACGTGGTGAGAATAGGCCATATATAATAATAAAGAAGTGTTGGACAGATAAAAGCAAGATACAAGGGTGCTATGTGGGTAGAAAAGCTGGAGGGATTAAGTGGGAGGGAGGCGACGTATCAGCGAGGAAACTTGATACGGGAAAAAGAGACCAACACGCCGAGTTGAACCAAGCCATATAATCACACTCACCCTACACCCTCGTCTTAATTATATCCCCTCTTTCCTCAGTGCCCCTCACGGACTATATCAATGTTTCACTCACTACGAATCACGAACACAAACACAGAATAACGAAGGAACCGCACCAGGCGCCCACCTCCGCCGGGCACAAAGGATGGAAACTGGGAAGTGAGTAAGGGTTGCCAACTTTCAGGTCACGTAACTTGCCGCAGGTGGCAATGGACACTTATCTAGAGACCAAATGTTTCGTTTTATTCAGGGATGTTTTTATATATAATATTAACGATCTAAAGTTAATGAAAAGGTATTGGAAGTGGACATAGGGAGATGCTTGACACATGTGCAAACATTGAATTTAATCATAGATAACGCAGCAGATTCAATTGTGATTTATTCCATATCATGTATTGCAATCAGAAGGGCATATTTGCCCAAATGTTACCAAACCAAACTATAATCTTGTGTAATGTAGCTTCTGGTATGTACAGGTTACCCTAACTTAATCAGACCTCATATACCGAAACACTATTTAACCTCAGTGTGACAAAAAGGCTTGTCGGTGAATTGGCCGGTAACCAAGACACACGCCGTGGTTTTCATCTGGTTTCCTCTGCCACTGTGCATGAAAATATTACCCTGGAAACTTAGTCGGGTGATGAGAGAGGAAACGTCTTGGTAAAAACTGAGTAAACATGTGTGGTCAGACGAGATGGGGTCTGGGTGAAGGTGGCGGTGACAAAGACGGTTTTCTCATCTGATGGAATAATGACGTAAGAAGGCAGGATGGGATAAACCCAACGCCAGTATCAAGCCATCTCTTGTGAAGGAGAATGAGGATAAGGGGTTATACCATGCAGTAATAATTCACGGATTGACTGAAACTTGACCCTGTGATGCAATGATTTTAGCTCACAACCGAGCTATGGTGGCCACCTTTCAGTAAACGATAACACATATTTCATAAATAATGATACATGGTTGTTTTTAATCTCGCTCTTCTTAATAATTGAAATGTTAGCCCCATATTTTAAGATTTCACTAAAGTGCTTACCAAAATGTTCATAAACCAAATAAGCAGAAACAAATAGCGATCTTTCTGAAGCTGGATGGTATTTAGTCTCTTATCACACATTAATATGCAATCCATTATCTTCGTCCATTATAGTGTTGGTAGCATCCCACTTACAGTACATGTTTAAAAAATAGGAGGGTTAGTCACATATCCAAATTCTATTGAGGAATACTGAAGGTTATTTTCTATCTAACAAGTAAACAACAGAGTGATTTAACTAGTAACTTAGGAAACCATACCATTATAATATATATAATCGCTTAACCCTTTGCCTGAGGGAGACTTTCCGGAACGCCATGGCAATTTACAGCAATTTATAGGCTTTTAACCCTGCTCAGGCATATTTGTTCCATATGGGGTCTGCGCGCATGCGTAAAACACGATTTTCGCGAATATTTCACAGCCGGAGGCCGATGGCAAGAAGTTACGACGACGAGCAGTCAGTCTGCATCGTCCTACGACTGGGAGAGGGTGTGAGCCGCCGCTCTCTCTCCTCCCCTTTCCTGTACCAACCTGTCAGGTCACCATATGGGGTTCATAATCCCAAATTTGTACTACAAATTTCCCCTTTGTATCAATTTGTTGTTTAGCCCCCGAGTTCTGCCTTGTTGTCACCCTAGACCCTCAGCCATCCCCTCCACAGCCCTGCAACCTAATTAATCCAGCTTATGTAATGTATGAGATATGCCTCACTTGTTTTGACCCTTTTTTCATTTTTTATTTATTTTCATAGACTTAATATTTACAGTAGTGTAATTTGCTCTTAACATAATATTAAGCATTAATTGTAGTTTCTATTGGTAACAAGACAATAAAAATCCATCAATTAGTTTTCGGGTGAGAGCCGTTTAAAGTGCCGGTAACCATATGGGGCCACATTGCTAATTTCGCCACACTTCTGGGAAATTACCTGAGCAGGGTTAAAGCCTGTAGAATCGAGTGCAAGGGAGCGGGAGCACAACAGGCCACACGTTCTTCCCCCAGCCAGCTGGCCGCGGCACTGAGGGCTCTGAGTTAGAGTCTCGCGAGATATACAGAGCTGACAAAGGCAAATGTAGGGCGACATTAGCGATAATTTGCTCATTGTCTATGGAAGCGCTATGGGTGAAGCCCACGAGCTACGATGCTCGTTTTGGTGTCATTTTAAAGCTATTTCCTTCTAGTTTTTGGCTGACTACATTTAATTTCATTCAGACACTTGCCCTATCAATCAGGAGTGCCTGAATGAGACCTAATATGGCGGAAATATGCCCGCAGCCAAAGTTTAACCAATAATAATTCGACATATAATGTCTATATTATATATACATCACTAAACATTATGTTTAACGTATTGGAAGTTTTCCAGTACAAAGGAGTACAAAGGCAATCAAGCAACAACAGGTCTTGTGACCCCTCTAGGCTGCTTGTCCTCCAAAACACTGAGGATCCAGTGTCCAAACAGTGGGTTAGAGTTGGTAAGGAAAAATTGGAATGGGAAATACTGCCCTGGAGCTAATGTCCGTGGCAGGATTAGGATGTTAGTAGGGGACAGATGGGTTAGTAACATAACACAGTAATGGACTGCCACATGTATTTGTTGATTTCATTAATTGAGTTTAGGAGTAAAGTCGGTTGGTGGAGGGAACATAATAATACATGATCTTTCATATATCTGGGAAAAAAAAGAGTAACGTCTTAATAATATATATAGGCAATAATCCTTGATGAATCTGAGGGGGGAATAAAATATAGTTATTCATTTACAAACGCAGTAATTTGCAGGTTTGAGACAAGATATTTGTCTAGGCGAAGTATAAAAAAATCAACGGTGCTGCAGTCTATGACGTATTGAGGAAGCCCATTCCGCAAGTTGACAACTCGATTGAAGAAGAATTTTTTAGATTCGTGTGAGTTATAAGATATACCAATAATTGTGCAACCGTTTTCCTGCGTGTAATTAGATTGGTCGATAGTGAAGTACTTACTACTGTTCATATTGTCGATGCCTTTGATGATTTTGAACAATTGAATCAAGTCGCCTCTTAATCTACGCTGGGTTAAAGGAAATAGATTTAATTATCTAAGACGCTCCTCGTATGGTTTGTTCTTTAGGCTACGAATCATTTTGGTAACTCTACGTTAACTTGTTCTATTATATCATGTGATTATGAAGTTAACAACTTAGGGAAGCTATTTGTTAACATTAATTGATAGTATCTATAACTTGAGACGAATTAGAAGAAGTATTCGACCATTGTATTGAATGACATTGACCCCAGAACATTGGCACTGACATATCAATAAGAGCATTGCTTGAGAACAACTGTATTGGAGGGATTTCTGGAGCTTGAAAGTGGCAAGATGAATGAACGGACAGAGAAGACGGATAGGCAGCACCACTTGCACATTAGATTAACAGATTTCGAGGTGATCATGAACTCTGTAACTAATGTAGCTGCAACGAGTTTCACTGAATAAGCTTAATCATATTTCATTAAAACTATAATATTTTCCTTTGATCATGACATTTTCCCTAGTGATGTAGGTTTTATCGATGCTAGAAATGGCTGACATAGGTAATACAGTTATGCACAACATTAATGCTAAACCTCCATAATATATAATTATATTAGAACTCTAACCCAAACCATACAATTTGTATTCCCTCTCAGTTCATTTGTGTTTACTTTGATTTGCTTGTCAAAGATAGGAACTCATAAAACTGAAGGTATGGTAAGAGTTAAAGCGTGACATGAGAGTGATTTAATGTCCATGTCAAATGTGTTTTATGTATTGCTTGGATATTTCTGTACAAAACGGTTTCTTTGCATCTGTCTCTGTTCCAGCTTATAAGTGTACATATCGATGAACGAAAGCAACAATTATACCTAGTATGTTACTTAGAGGTTCTTAGCTGTGTGTAATATAATTATTTCTGAAACTGGAGCTTCAAAGATATGTCTTTGGGAAACTTAATCACTGGTGGAAGAGGGAAAAGTCATGGGCGAGTTATAATATGTCCCTATTGTTTTCTTTCATATTATTATAATACACTTAGTCGCATACAGAAGAAGTTTACACATCGAGAACCGAGTGATAAGTGCCTGCCGTTTGAGTAACCTGAGTGAATGAATGATTGCACAGGTTGAGTGAATGAATAGTGAATGCAACACTACAGCAATTCAATTAAGGGTAACGAGACTAAATAATTAACATACCAGGAGTCCCACAAATAATACTTCTTTGGCAACAATTTTCAGAAACTTTCAAAATCAAGCAACGATATTGCAAATGTTGGCCAAAATCGCAATTTTTTTATTTTGTTTTAGCTTTTTTTGCTATGGGTAACGCTGCATTGATGTGACAGTTATGTCAGTGCATGCCCAGCCATGGTGGGTGACGGACTAAGGGGTCCTGCACTGCCTGCACTCCCTTGCCTCACTCCCAGGACACATAATAAGTGGATTAGACGGGCACTGCCGGGAAGCAGTTAAACATCACTTTATGCATAATATACATGCATTAATATTGGTACAGATTATATAGTTTGGTTTATGGATCTAAGTATTTTATATGTTCACAAATATAATACCACCTCATTGCTTGATAATTTAATCACTGCACCAAAATGGTTCTAATGGAAAAGTTGACCGATCTCTCTTACCACAGAATTTTTCGTTAGGACCTGTACTTTCACCAAGTCTTAAGATCATTTGCTCCGTCAATGAGAGTTTGCCTTCTGTCTTTTCATAGCTAGCAGATCTCTAGAAACAAATGAATATTGGAGAGATTTAAGTGTTACTTGGCCATTAATATAGTTTGTGCCATTCATTGAACATTATACGCTTAGGTTAACATTGGATAACAATCTCCCGCAGTCCCTCTCATCGACACTTTAATTATGTTTATTTTCATTCATTCCTTCTCACCCAGGTCTCTTCTTTCAAAATTTACATTTATCTCTGATTGTGTTCTTATCATCATAATAGTCTCTGCATTCACTTCTACCATATCCATTTCCTCTAATTCAGTCTTGACGTTTCTCTTTATCCTCTCTCATCCACTTGTTATAATTATATTTCTTAACGTATCTCTGTTTCCTTCACTGCTCTCTAATTCTGCTTCTCTTATACGCTCTTCTCACCTCCTCAACTGTATCTTCTTCCCACTATAGTTTCAGCGCCGGGCTCCTTCCCTCCCCATCCACTTCTCTCCTCTCGGCTCGGATGTGCATCCCGTCCTTATCTTGGCTTAAATTTATTATAATGACCCTTCGCACGGCTCCCCTTTATATTACCTTACAACACCTGGGGCTGGAAGGTTGACGTATACATAGGGCAGTAGTTTACCATATTTCTGCTTACCTCTACACAGATTTTTGGTTCTGCATAATGTTGTCTCACATGTGTATTTCGTAGCGAGGGCGGTCTATATGATCTGTGCCCCATGAATATTCTTTCCTCTCACTTAAACATTAGACTACCATGGTGCAGTGGGAGTATGAACATGATTAGATTAATATCCAGTATTCGAGAATGGATAATAAGTCGTAGGCATGTGCATAAACCTTTAACCGTCTTGATGGTGTAATGGTTAAGGTGTCAACAATCTGTGTGTGATAACCCGGGTTCGAATCCTGGTGGATCGCACATGTGCTTTCATTAATTTCAATGGAGGTGTTTGGTGAAGTTAATAAAAATAGATTATGTTATTGTTTATATAATCTGGGGAAATATATGGAATAAAGAAGACACCAAAAATATGCTTCTCTTAGTCGCACAACACGTATGTTTAGTTTCATATATACATAACACAGTTATTACATGGGTGTGTTAAAATGCAAGCTAATATAACTTTAAGACCAATACAGCTAAGTCAGTATCAGTGAATAAATTGATAAAGTCTTACTATTATTAATTGACCTTTCCAATAATATAGCTAGAGCCAATCATGTGAAGTGATGATAGAACTATTTTTACAAACCAAGGAGTTTTAGTATACCAATATTTATATCCTTCATCAAACTGTATATCCAGGTATGAATATATTGACACTTACAGTCGTAATTCGGAATGTATGGACAATATCTGGAGGAACAAGTAGGATACATTGGCGAGCTATTTTGAAAAACTACTCGAAACATAAAGATTACATTACTGAGGTTCACTACGTAATGCTCACAGTCTTGTTTTTATCATCAGGAGTTGTTCAAATATATATGTCTCCACATTCCATTATTGTTTTCCCGCCATTCCCATGAACACTTAAGCTTTAATTAATTCAAGATATATATTGAGATAAATATACAAAACTTTGAACTGCAGACGTCCATCTATAATAATGATATAATCCTGCCCCGAGAGAATAATATATTACAGTTGTTACGGCTGGATCGGCAATACATATTCGGGATTCTTGATCGTAGGACAGAAATGGCTTAAGTGACAACGACACGCTCGATTCCAGTCCCAAATACTATATGCTCCAGACAACAAAAGCACCAACGCCCTACAGAGTTATCGTCTACGGTAACGAGGTACCTTAACTCGGCGAAAGTGTACAACAGGGGTAGGCTATGAGGCTAAACTCCCTCAGACATTTATAGGTTACGTTATTACTAAAGAAATGCAATACTCAAGAAACTACGTTAATATTAAGCCTCTAATAATGTAGAATAGAAGCAGGCTAAAGGTATGACAGTGGTAAATGACAAATGTACACGCCTACTTGAAAGCGCGTGCACTACACTAACTGTCCCCTACTAACATGCACTAGCATGTAGCATACAAGATGTTCATGATCCAGTAGATACCTAATAATACACATGGGAGGAACATAAATAGTAGTCACTTATTATAATAATGAATCTATACTTGGAATAACTAAAAGGTTGCAGGCAACAGTACTGCGCCGGTAGCCTACTACCGCATAGGCTACTTCGCTTCTCTCACTCTGTCTCCCCTCCGAGTCCGTATGCGCCCTACGCAACAGAACTCCGGACACAGCAGCAAAACGACAGTGCAGTTAATTGATACATGAAAGTATTAATAGTGTTGTCTTGTGTGTGAGTAATGTGTATTGTAAAGTGTTATAGATATATACTTAAAGAGAGCTGCAATGCATAGTAAAATAAAGATATATCCCACTCATCATCCCCATGTGTTCTAGCTAGCAGGCCAAGTCACAGGAACAACGAGTCCCAGCACCGAAAGCGAGAACCCAGGAGAAGACTGTAGAGAACACAAGGGCAGATAAATTACGTTACTCTACTATACCGGCACTACGAGCGAGCTGTAGTCTCGGGTGCTACACTCGCTCCTGGCTCGGTATGCAAATCAAGGCTAAGTCCTCGTCCCTCTACAGACAACTCCTGGGCATGGTCGGGCTCTTACACATGGCACCAGTCTAGTCACAAATGGGATGATGAGCGGGGCATATAACTCGTGAACATGTAGAACGTTCACCAACTATCCTCATCAAGAAGATCGCTGTTCACATTAACCCCTTAAATCTAATACATGTAAATATATGCTTGTCCTAAGAGTAATACGAGAGGTGAGTGCTGAAACTCCTTTAGGACCTCTAGGGAAGGTTATGCATTTAAATAGAGAGAAGAATGAAATGAGAGTAATGTCGTCAGAGAGAAAGAGTGCAACAGTGAGAAGTTGGGAGAGAGGGCAAGGGATGTTAGAATCTCAAAGGTTCTAGGCAACCTGGTCATAGAACACGCAGCCAACCTCCAGGCAGTGTGCTGTACGACAACATGGGCCCAGCCCAGGCAGGCAACAATGGACTACCAACCCTATCGCGCCTAGCTATAAGGGCAAGGCTGCCAACCAGTCCATACGTCTGGCAACCACCCGGCCGGCAGCGCGGCGCGTTGCTACCCTCTTGCTCTGAAGCCTAACTCACTCTCTCTCTCTGAACTCTCATTGTCTTATCTATCAACTTCTCTATTGATACTACATATTAAATGGAAGGTCTCGACATGGCTTAAAACAAAACCCACCACTGGTTAGCACATGACGAGACCTTTGCAGAGATACAAAGAACATAGTTATAAGTTGTCACACTCAATATACATAGCGGCTGACGGTAGCCAGATCACGGGCGGTACAGTGGAGTACCAAGGAGTACAATCAGGTTGCGTTGCCCAGCACTGGGGTGCGTCACACAGTGTTACCAGTTCTGACTGAGATTAGGCTTCATCTAGTTGTGCTAACAAAGTTGGCCATTGTTGTATGTCTGGGGCGGCGGGGTCTGTTAGTGACCTGAAGAAGCTATCTGCGAAACGTTGTCAATAAACTGCTCCTCCTCATGTGGTGTTTAAATTCACAAGTTCTGACCTTTTACTGTTTTTTCTTCTGATTATTTATGACCGTATTTGTGAATTCATTGCTCAATAGGTGGCGTTCTGAGAGTGAGGGTCCGAATCTAGGAAGAGACAGAGAAGCACTGGAGCGAGGCAGCTTCAGAGATGGAGCTGCTTTGAGCAGTGAGTGAGCAACTGAGCCCCATGCATCCATCGAAGGCAAGATGGCAGGGGCTGGTTGCAGCTAAAAAGTGTTTCACATGTCTCACCCCTAGACTGGAACAAGACCTCAAAGGCTTCTTCGTTCAATGTAGAATGGTTGAATGTACTGTACAGGCTCTCAGCCTATGCCCGAGAGGGAGTAGTTGGAATATAGAATAAACAAATAGATACATAAATAAATAAATCAATTACTATCCAGTTTCTATAATCCAGAGTTTTAATGATTCAGCTTTCTTTTGAAGCGAAAAGGGTTATGCAATTATATGGTTGTTCAAGTGAACAATTTTAATCAATAGGCGACATGCTAAAGTTTTATGAACTAGAACATAGTAAGTGTGACATAACTCAATGTTATCATTTATATATACTTCGCTTGAAATACTATGTAAGCAAACATGATAATTAATGTGTAGACATGTGTATCAGCCTGCTAATGTATTCCAATATGTTCTCTTAGTTATGATGTTATGAAGCATAACAGTGAATGTGCGGATATTCCAATATATTTGTCCATCCAATGTTTTTGAGATCTGGTACGGCTCTAATATCTAACACACACATACACACACACACACACACACACAAAACGGACCCGATCGGAGGACCTTATGCAGAAATACCGGAAGCAGATCAAATCGTACAAGAAAAGTCGCAAAAGATCATCGTATCAGGGTTTGTCCCGAGGATCGGTGTAGAGACCGGTTCTTCAACATAGCCCCCAGTATATATCGTCGTCTTGTGAATCTCTGCAGGGAAGAGAACATCGGTTTTGTCAGCACCTGGGACTCATTCTTCCACGAAGATAATTGATTCTCAGATAATGGGGTCCATCTGAACCAGGTGGGAGCAGCGCGACTCAGTCGCCTGCTAAACAATGCCGTAAAGGATTTTCGGACACGATCCGAAGTCAACAAGGACAGCCTGGGATGCGGATCTAGGACAGCGAGGACCGAGGACAGCCAGAGATGTAAACGGATATCCACCAACATTCTACAACATAATATACTCCGGAAATCAAGCAAATTCGCAAATCAACTGCAACAACTCTCTCCAGGGTATTAATGTATTTTTTGTAAAACCATCTATAGATAACATTGACATAATTCATGTTAATTTGAAAAATACGTTTTAAGAAAAGATAACCCTTGGACTAATATATCGCCCCCCTGGACAATCAACCTTGTTGACAGGAAAATCTATGACCAAATTTCTTAAATTAGTGATAACGATAAGGTCGTACTTTTTGAAGACTTCAACTTGACAGTAGCTCAATGGGGTGAATCTCTAACATCTAACACAGGATCGTACCTGTACTCGAATCTGCTAGAAAGTTCATTATTGCAATTTCTTCAATATCCAACACAGGGTAACAACATTCTTGATCCAATCTTTGCGACTAAAGACGACTTATTAAACCAAGTGAGAGTAGGAAATGAATTTAGTACAATTGATCATCGTTCAATCACATTCAACATCTAATTCCAAATCAATAAATCAATGGAGAGTAACGAAAAGGTACCCAAATACATAAACAAAAAAAAATATCAATAAACTACGGACTATTTCTGCCAAACAGATTGCAACTTCATAAACCACATCTGTGATGGTAATGAGATATGGAACACCTCAGAAATATATAATAATGCCATTATTTCTTGCATCCCTATGACAAATTGACGCACAACTCGAAACAATAAGACTAAATGGTGGAACACCCAAATTAAAAGTTGTCTAAATGCCAAAGAAAATGGCCACAATACTTTCAATATAACGAATAATGAATCAGAGAGGTTAATCTATCTTACTTTCCGACGGAATGACACAACACTGATTAAACGAAGTCTGAACAATTTGGAATCCCGTATTGCAAGCTTAAGTAAGTAAAATCCAAAATAATTCTATGTATATAGTCAGTATTAGGAGCAAAAAGGTGATAACATTTCATACCGGACCACTTACTAATTAAAATCTTGTCGATGATGAACTCCAGATGAGTAATAGTGTCAATAACTGTTTTGCGTCAGTCTTTACCGAAGAAAATCTTAATTAAATTCCTCATGCCACACCATCTATAATAAACAATAATGATGTTGTAAGTGATATCGTAATCAAGGAAGTAGATATAATAAACAGCATAAACAAACTAAAGTCTGAGATATCAAAACCATTAGCACTACTTTTTAACAATACAATGTGAAGTGGCATTGTCCCCATTGAATGGAAATTAGCTAATGTAAAGCTTGTTTTCATAAAAGGAAACAAATCACTACCTTGTAACTACCGTACGATAAGTTCATTTCTTAATTTATATTAATGACATCGATGACGATCTTTCATATACTATTTCAAAATTTGCAGATGATATCAAAATAGTGAACATAGTAATATCTCCCTTGCATGTTCAACAGATCCAAAATGATTTAGATAAAATAGCAAATTGAGCCCAAACCTGGCAAATGAGTTTCAGTGCCAACAAATGTAAAGTATTACATAAAGGATACAAACATGAAAATCCAAACTACTCAATGAATGGTAGTCAACTCAAAATACTGATAAAGAAACTGACTTAGGAGAAATAATATCAAGTACTTTTCAGCCCAGCCAACAATATACCGAAGTAGTTAAGAAAACAAACACAATTATTGGCTTCATTGGAAGATCGTTTGAATAAAAATCTAAAAATATATTTCTCACCTTATATCATTATTTGGTTCCCCCATCTGGAAAACTGTGTACAATTTTGGTGTCCATATTATGAAAATGACATAGATAAACTGGAAATAATACATCGGAGAGCGACACAACAGTAATAATATTATGAAGAATGTCTAACAAAGCGCAGGCTGAGAGGGGACGTAAGTTAAGTGTTTAAAATTATTAAAGGTATTGACAATATGGATGTCAACAAATATTTCACAATCGATCATTCGAATGACACTAGAGGAAATGGTTGCAAGATAATCGGAAAGCAGTTTGGCTCCCATGAGGCAAAGCATTTAATTTTCAATTGAGTGGTAGACCTATGGAATGGACTACCCAGCCATTTAATTTAATGCAGTACTGTTAAACCTTTCAAAATACGCCTAGATACATAATTATATCGCTCTTAATCCACGATTAAATGCCTTTACAAACGAATAGCAGCACTATGTATTGAGCTACCGTTATATTTTGCTCACATAGGTTAGGTAGGCTACAAGCAGCCTCGAAAGGATTAATATATATGTTGCTAATTGTTTCCTTTGTACTCCTTCTAACCTCTTCCCCTTCCCTTCCTCCACATTCCTGCCTTCATGTACGCTCACTTATATAAATTCGTGGGCATCCTATTGGAATATGATTTTTGGATGGAACCAGCTTTTCAATATATAAAGTGTTGTATAGTTAATGTATAGAACACTATATTCATAAATTCGGTTCCCAAGATATACTTCCACACATACAAATATGAAAGGTCCAGGATTGTTTATGAGCGCCGGTACAGTAGTTTGCAGTGAAAGGTGGTTCATATTTTACTCAACAATATTTGATAAGCTCATGGAATATTTTTGAAACATTCCCTTCAAACATGTGCGTATATCGGTGTTTCTCTCATTCACTGTTCTATGTTTTAATGATATCACATTGTTGTGCACCATAAATTTGTGCAGGCGAATGTACAGTCAACTTGTTTAATCCGCAGTCTCAGAAATTGCAATTATCGCAATATTTGTGTTTTGCAGATTATTGTACGAAACAGTATTATATCGTTTATATATATATTTCTAGATTCATCCCTTTTCCATTGTATATATTGCAAACTTATTTCATGCATTAACTGTTAAGCTTTTTTAAACTTACAAATATTCTGAGTAGCTGCGGATTAAAGGAGTTGACTGTACACCTACCTTGCTGTCCTGCACTTCCCTCCCCTCACCTTACTACCCCTGTCTACTACACTCCCACCCTCCCCAGATCCTCCTCTCACTCTCACTCCCACCGTCCCCAGATCCTCCTCTCACTCTCACTCCCACCCTCCCCAAATCCTCCTCTCACTCCCACTTCCACCCTCCCCAGATCCTCCTCTCACTTTCACTTCCACCCTCCCCAGATCCTCCTTTCACTCTCACTCCCACCTTCCCCAGAGCCTCCTCTCACTCTCACTTCCACCCTCCCCAGATCCTCCTCTCACTCTCACTTCCACTCTCCCCAGATCCTCCTCTCCCTTTCACTTCCACCCTCCCCAGATCCTCCTCTCACTCCCACTTCCACCCTCCCCAGATCCTCCTCTCACTTTCACTTCCACCCTCCCCAGATCCTTCTCTCACTTTCACTTCCACCCTCCCCAGATCCTCCTCTCACTCTCACTTCCACCCTCCCCAGATCCTTCTCTCACTTTCACTTCCACCCTCCCCAGATCCTCCTCTCACTTTCACTTCCACCCTCCCCAGATCCTCCTCTCACTCCCACTTCCACCCTCCCCAGATCCTCCTCTCACTTTCACTTCCACCCTCCCCAGATCCTCCTCTCACTTTCACTCCCACCCTCCCCAGATCCTCCTCTCACTCTCACTTCCACCCTCCCCAGATCCTCCTCTCACTCTCACTTCCACCCTCCCCAGATCCTCCTCTCAGTCTCACTTCCACCCTCCCCAAATCCTCCTCTCACTCTCACTTCCACCCTCCCCAAATCCTTCTCTCACTCTCACTTCCACTCTCTGCTCCCAACTTGTATCAGGTCTAATGTTTATGTGTGGGCCAAACCTGTGCCCGACTCAATAGTCCCCAACTTTATCAGGGCCCTGCAGGAAATGGTCGGAATCATAAAGTGGAACGCCAAACTTCAGTATAGCTTGCGCCTTAACCAAATATAAATCGGATCGTTCTGGGGTCGTCCAAAAAACGTATAATCACGTAGATACTGATGTGTGTTGTACATTATTGTCAGAGTATGATTATCATTCCTAATATATCACATGTTTGCTTGCATTGGTTACAGATTCACTCCACACCCTTAAGCATTTCAATAATTCAATAATATCCCAGAAGCAAATGGCACAATGCACCAACATTTTCCAAGTCATACTAAACCCATTTGGTGAAATACAAAGATTGTTAAAATCTAGTTGAAGGTAGGCCGGTCTTACAGTAGAACAATACGCCTGTTGTGATTATAATTAATATAATCAAGGGCATGACAAATAGAAATCCTAAGTTATCTCTCTCTCTCTCTCTCTCTCTCTCTCATCATTATATTTAACTCATCACTACAGCAGGGTTGCGTCCCTAATGATTGGAAAACTGCCAACATTACACCCATTCACAAGAAGGGTGATCGAGCCTAACCTAGTAATTTCAGACCTAAGGCGCTTGACATAGTCTACCTAGATTTTCAAAAGGCGTTTGAAAAGGTACCTCGCAATAAATCATTTGACAAATAAGAAATACTCAAAATATAGGGTAATAAATATCAATGGATTACAAGCTGGCTTGCAAACAGAAAGCAAAGAGTTTTTATTATTATTAATATTATTATTATTATTATTATATGAGATGCCGAAGTCTCCAACCAGGGTGCAAAAATACCAGCAAGATTAATCCACACAAAACACCCGGAGGCACTGGAGAGAGACTACAGCAACTTAGGACAAAAAAATATATATATATATATATTAATGGTATAGCATCAGATTGGGTGCCTGTTACCAGCGGTGTGCTTCAGGGATCGGTCCTCGGTCCTGTTTTATTTATCATATACAGTATATATATAGGCTAATATTGATGTAGGTCTGAATAACTTTATCTCCAAATTTGCTGACGATACAAAAATAGGGAACATAGTTTTGAGTGAGGAAGGCAGCAATAGCTTACAGTCCGACTTAAGTAAAATAGTGGATTGGTCAGAAAAGTGGCAAATGGCCTTTAACCCTTTACGAGCGGCCTATGCGGTTCATTTATATGTACCGCCCAGCGGGGTGTTTTTAGCCAAAATAGGGCTGTTTACGTGATAATTTTCATGCCTAAATAAGACCCAGAACGTAAAACAAGTATCTATCCCTGAAAGGGCATAAACAGAGCTTTCGAATGACACCATAACGATCCTTTTATGATGGCTAGTTTTCTTGCAATAACCGTGCAACGCGAGTGCAAAAAGCAGGTAATTAGCCACTTTCCCGATACAATTCCGTATATAGCGAGTGAGAGAGGTAGGAGGGAGGTGAGATTCGTGTCAGTAGGTTCGCCGCGGTGGTCTGGAGCAGTCATACACTCGCTACTCTCCTGCCACCACTTGTCTCTCTCTCTCAGCAACATTACGTGCTGAAATTGCCACTCGAGTTATGTCGAGCGCCGCCACATAGTCCAGCTTTATTTAACTCGACTTATGTGGTGAGCCGTTTTTTAAGGGTTAATGTTGACAAAATAATTTCAAATTTTGTCCGTTGGTTCAAAAAACTAAAATTGTGATTATCAAATGAAAAGCCAACCAATAATAGCAGAATTAAAGGTTAAAGATCTCAGGGTTATAATATCAGAAAACATAAAATCCTCAGAGCAATGTGCGGCTGCGGCAAATAAACCTAACTAAGCCTTGGGAATTATCAAAAGAAATTTTACCTATAAAAAACGAAAGCATTATTTTGCAGTTATTCAAAAGCATTGTTAGACCCCATCTTGAATATGGCGTTCAGTTCTGGTCTGCGTATCTCAAGAAAGACATTAAACAACTGGAATATGTGCAGCGTAGAGCAACTAAACTAATTCCCTCTCTGGAAATCATGCCATATTATAAAAGATTACTGAAATTTGATTTGTTCTCGCTAAAAAAAAGGAGGTTGCGAGGCCAAATTATCAAGTGTATTGTATTAAGATACTTAAAGGATTTGACAGAGTAGATGTCAGTTCACTGTTCACGATTAATAACAATTCTGCAACCTGAGGTAATGGAATTAGATTAATTAGAAAAAAAGGCATCCTTAGATGTGACACAACATTTCTTCACATACAATGGGGTTAAAGAGTGGAATAGTTTACCAAGGGAGGTGCTCGCCTGTACAGGTATGTGTCAATTGTGTATCGAACTGTGTTCCACTTGCTTATGGGCGTGGCCTTCATGTGTCATTCATTTATTATATTAATATATCTTGTGTTTAACTTGCTTAGACGTCCGAAAAGTAGCCATGTTTGACCAAGCGAACAGTAAACATCTAGTGGCGAGTAAGGAGCAGGTTTTGGATAATACATACGCTTAGTTGGTGTTGTGGTGAGTAATTTGTAAATAGACAGTGCCTGCTTCACATAGTGATTGCATATAGTGAGTGTTTGGGAACAGATATATGAGGATATATAGCGTAGGAGATGTCAGAAAAACAGTTTGGATTGATGATGCCTACTTTGAGTTTATTTGGTCAACAATGGACGATTACTGCAGCTTAAGAAGGATATGTGGATAACAGAGTGTTAATAGAGATAATAAAAAGCCCTTTGATTCCCAGAGTTACTTCTTAAACTGAAAGTAATGGACTTGTGTTAGCCAGAGTCAAATTAAAATGATGTCATCGTTTATTGAAGGGCTTAATGACATTTGCTAAGCTAATTTGACAATAGTGGCGACTCCAGTCCGGTAATGTAATGTAATACTATTAGTGAATATGCATAAACCGTTCTATCAAAAAATAACTGATACAAACAATTAAATGTGTAGCAATACATCTGGACAAATTAAACTCGCATATTGAAAACCGTTTTGTATTGTAGAGAGACGACAGTTTCGGCTCATATTGAGCCCTCTTCAGGTTAATTTACAATAAATAACAAATGTACTATTGAGATTATCACAATAAACCTTGGAGGGGACACTTGTTATAGGTAGTTTTTCCTTTTGTCTCCTTCTTACACATTATTTAATACAGAAAAGAAATAAAGGTAAACGTGTCATAAAGGATCAGGAAGAAAATCCTGTTTTTATATAAAAGGAAAGCTATAGTGGGTAATGGCTAAAGTTGAAGAGGCAAAGTAAATCCAATGAAGCAGACGGAAAGGATTTATATGACGTCTATTAATGCCAATGGAGGCCAGAGAAAGAGCAAACCACTGGAAAAAGAAAAGTGGGTACACACAGAGGAAGGCATTTCTTGGGATCTCTCTCTCTCTCCTAAGCATAATCACTACCAGATACACACCCACACCTGCTCTCGAATAAGAAATATAGAAGAAATGGGAAACAAAACGAGACTGGGACTGGAAAATATGAACCCAGAGCAACACATGTCAGTATACTCGCAACTTTCATTTATTTACATTTAACCCGGGAACTGGGTCAATCATGTTTTTTTAAAGTGCTGCCAGTGCGAAAGATTTAGCTTCAATTCTGACAAAACATGTTGTATTTACCATATAAAGCATTAATACTGCTCCATATGTACATATTTTACTTATATAATATTAGAACATATGAACATTTAAGAACCAGAACATAGGTGAAAAGAGCAAATATCCAGTGAAAAACTGTATTATTGTGATAGGAAATTAGGGGGGGAGGTGTATGAGGGAGCGGAACATAGGTGTGCCGTCATTGCTTGCCTGAGGCATACTGACTCCACCAGCTGTCTACCACATGTAAGGGGGAGGAGGGAGGTGGGGTGAGTGTAGGGGAGGGTGAGCGGATGTATTTCAGGCAGGAGGTAGGAAGTAAGAGTAAAATTGAGGCGATAAATTACAATAAAGGAGGAGGGAGAAAAAGGTGGGTGGGGGGAGAGGAAGGAGAGGTTTTACACACATGGAAGGGGAAGGCAGGAGGTAGTGGAAATGAAACATTAATATATATATATATATATATATATATATATATATATACAGTATATATACGGTGTATATATATATATATATATATATATATATATATATATATATATATATATATATATATATATATATATATTTATATACAGTACACTATATACTGTATACACGTATATACTGTATACACGTATATATATATATATATTTTTTTTTTTATTATTATGTTTGAATTTACTTATTCTATTTGTTTATATGGTCGGTCTTCTGGATGGATCATCACATTCGCCCAGTAGAGCATTCCGAAAGGAACTTCGCCATTCTTTGGTTAAAGCAATCATAAATGTTGTACATTGAAAGTTGATGGATAATTACTTGGATACAAATATTTGTGGAACTAAGGTTTTAAAAATACGAATGGAAGAAAGGCAATTCAATGTAAATGTTTTATGCAAAGTATAAAGTACTATGCAATACAATAATATTAAATACACATAACTAAACATAAAGTGTTTCATAAGGCGCTCATTTGTACCATACATGTCTTGGGCAAAGTTAACCATGCAAATAAATACAATTTTACCAATATTTTATGTGTGAATTCCTTGGACAACGTAGCACTGTGAATATCATGAACACCGATCAAAAGCTTCCAATAATCATCTTTGGTTGGCTTATATAGCGGGGAGCAGATTATCATCACAATCTGACAAAATAAAATTACCGTAGTTTCTAGCCCAGAACAATTTGAAGGTATAGACACATTTATATCAGAATGTTCCTATAAACGTCTTTATTTATCCTGTTTACAAACATAACATACACAACATTAGAACATATAATAACGATCACATAATTTCCGCGACACAACATTAATGAAAACAAAAATGTAAAACTGCTAAACAGAACTTTGAAGAAAGCAGGTCCGATAAAGTTTCTGACCACCAGCTAACCTCCTGCCAAAAGAGCCAGCCCAGGAAATTGATGATCCCCTGGCGATCTCGTAAACTCATTTCCTTCCTCGCTTCTTCCACCCACAACGTGGAGCTTTCATATCTGGCCACACACAGTCACATATACCGTACAGTTACCTACACGTCCGACTGTTACATAGCTATTTGTATTTATGCTGTTGAAGGTAGTTGTGGTTATATATTTAAAAATTAAATACACAGCCTTGAACTGTTCTATTTACTGTTAAAGGTATCATTGAGTTTACCATTTTGATATTGATATCCAGCTAAAATAACACAATTAAAGCTACCTAGGTAACAACTAGACGTGCAGACAACTATCCATACACACATAAACAGGCACACGATAACAAACAAGAAGACAAGGGGAGGTGTGGCAGAGTGGTCTTGCCACTGGACTGGTAATCCAATGGACCTGGGTTCGAATCCCAATATGTCAATGGGAAGATATTATTGGGATGGAATTTGTGCTGTACCTAGTTTCAGTGCATTACCACAGCACACCGAAATGCTAAAAAAATACCCTCAGTGTTCCCTGATTAAATAGCATTGTATGAATATTCCCATATTCAAAATATGTTACTCATAAAATATGTTAACTCACCTAGTGAGTTAATTGCTCAGTAGGTGGCGTTCTGAGAGTGAGGGTCCGAGTGTGAGGGATGAGACGGTGAAGCGCAGGGGCGAAGCGGCTTCAGAGATGGAGTTGCTTTGAAACGGGGTGCTTCGCATGTCTCACTCCCTAAACTGGAACAAGACCTCACGGGCCTCACCGTGTTCAGCGGTGTAGTGTAAAGAGAGGGAGTAGTTGGAATATAGAAAAGAAAAAAAAACATACATCAAACCCTCCAGTGTGAAAGGGAACAACTTGAGATGGTTCGGCCATATGGAACGTATGGAAAGCGAGAGAATGACTAAGAGGGTGTACGAGAGCGAGGTGGAGGGACAGAGGGGGAGAGGTAGACCGAATATGAGGTGGAAGGATGGAGTGAGGAAGTACATGAACGAAGGCGGTGCTGGTTGGGGGGAGGGGCGTCGACTGACTGGGGACAGAGGTGCATGGGGGCGGTTCGTTCGTGGCCACCCCTTCGGGGATCACGGCGTCAGGCAATAGATAGATAGATAGAAACCCTCCAGCCCCGGCTATGTATTATATATATATTCCTCGAAACCCGGGTGTTTTGGCCGAAAAACGTCTAGGCTAGGCTACCGTATACTCGTTAATCAGACTGCTTCCCGCATTCCCGCGCATACCCAAGCGTAGCTGTGTTATTTACCTGTAGAATGGCATTAAGTAGAGCTCTCTAAGTCAACTGGTTGAGCTGTGATGATGATTTCATTGGAGATAACTTTATGGCCAAAACAGCCACTTTACACCACTTTTCGATACTTAACAACAACATACAGGCACACACGAACAAGCGACGCTCTCCTTCTTGTGGCCGGAGATGCGGAGCGTCGGTCCAGCCGGCTGTTGTTTACATGCGTCGGACCGACGCCTCGCACACCAAGCTCACAGGCTTTGACCTCATGGGTGTTTAAGAGCCCTTCCGGGCAGCTCGTGTATGCTTTTTTATGGGCGTTCAAGAGCCCTTCCGGGAACAGAGACTGTTATATAACGTCTTAAAAAATATAGTACATACATGATTATATGGGGAATGGTATTCGTTATTTATTTAATTTGGAAGTAAGTAGTAGAAAGCTTGAATAAGTACATGATCAATTATTTACAGTTTTGCAGGTTCCTAATATTTGTAGGCTTTTATGCATTGTTCTGGTTGTTTGATAGAATATTCTGGTTGTAATTGTTTTCCCTTTTTGCGGTAGTAATGGTAGGTATTTCCGTTTGGGTATATGGACGGAAACGGAAGTGGCTGATGTCATAATTCCATAAAGTAGGACTCATCATAATCCAAGTCCGGCTCAGGTTGGGCATTCTGATCCGTTGATGAGGGCGGCCATTTTTTATCTAGCTCCTAGGGGTCATTAACGAGAGGATGTGGGCCGTAAACGGATACGTATCCTAAGGGCCAGGTGAATCTCGTGTTCTACCTGGGTTTTCTAGGGGCGACTGGTGCAGGTGGTTCTTGGTTTTGAGGGCAGACTTATTCCTGGTTCTTCTCCTGTTTGTTATGGCCGCTATTCTACAAGTTGATATTTGGGGCTCTTCTGGTTGTGGGAACGGGTTCTTTATTTCTTTTGGCATATCTTCTTTCAGCCCCGTCTTCTCATTAGTAGTGCCGGTAATATTAGTATTAGCAGGCCTAGAACTTGTATTAATTTTAACTCAAGTTAGGATTCATCTGTAGTAACACAGTTGGTTATTGTGTGGCCAGATAAGACAGCAACTTAAAGAAATATACCTTATATAGCTATAATGTGTGTGTATATATGGGTGTGTATGTAAGACTGCAGTTCTGCTAGCCGCCAGCATGATTAACTTCATTGAGAATGCCTATAAAGATAAACTTCATATCTCTGAAACCTATGTGTGGAGTGACAGTCAAATTACGCTACACTGGATTCACAGTCAAAATAAACTGCCAGTGTATGTCACTAACCGCATCGACGAGATACAGGCCCTAGTCCCGACTGCTTATTTCCGGTATGTGTCGACTAAAGAGAACCCAAGTGATATGGTATCTCGAGGCGTGTCTGCTAAATGTTTGAGTTCTTCTGCGTTGTGGTGGAATGGGCCTACTTGGCTCCCGAAACCCGATGGATGGCCAGAGAATATAGATCTCTAACAGCAGCCCGCTGGTATCGTGACCCAAATTGTAGGCACGGTGCCCCAAGATGACACACAGTTATGGGACTGGCACAAATATAGCAGCTATGAAAGATTGCAGCGTGTCACAGCATGGGTGATACGTTTCGTAAATAATTTGAAGGCAAAAAGAAATAGCCTGCCCCCCACAGGTAGTGCTCATCTCAACGTACATGTAATTAGAGCTGCAGATAATGTTTTACTTAAATTATGCCAAAAAGACCCCTATTCGCAGAACTTGAAATAATGGTGAAGGGTAAACAGTCCAGAAATAACTTAATCAACTAGTTAGGACTACACCTGAAGGGAGGTATAATTCATTGTGGAGGCAGATTGAGGTTAGCGGCTATCTCAGAATCATGCAAGTATCCTAAACTTCTGCCCTCCAAACATCCCTTGACCCGCCTGATAATTGATCGGTGCCATCGGCTCTGTTGCCATGACGGGGTCGGTCACGTGGTTACCTACGTTCGTCAAAAATGGTGGGTGCCTAAACTCAGGCAGGTGGTGAAAAGCGTACTGGGTAAATGTCTGAAATGTCGTCGGGTAAAAGGTAAGCCCTACGACTATGCAGGACTGCCACCTTTACCAGCCCTGCGGACCACCCCTGGAGACCCGTATAAGGTCACTGGGGTGGACTATAGCGGAGCAATCCCGATCAAGGACTCGCCGACTATAAAGGCTTACATGCTTTTATTTTTTACGCGGTCACCAGAGTGATTCACATCGAAATAGTCACCAACCTCACTTGTGACAGTTTCCTCCATGCATTCAGTAGGTTCTGTAGTCGACAGGGATTTCCCCGGATCATTTTAAGTGACAATGCCAGCACTTTTGTTGGGGCCTCTGGGTACTTATCGGACATTTGTAATTACTCTAAAGTTCAGTCCCACCTTGGCAGTGTTCAATGTGAGTGGCGGTTTTTCCCGGCTAGGGCGCCGTGGTTTGGTGCTATATGGGAAAGGGCCATCGGCATTGTCAAGGCGGGGTTGAAGAAGGTGTTGGGACGTGCCTTAATTTCCTTGGAGGAATTGACTACTCTACTGTTGGAAATTGAGGCCACTATCAATGATCGTCCCTTATATTATGCTTCCGGCGACCTAGGGGATCTTACCCAAATAACACCCTCTGTGTTGGTGCGGGGTCATCGGATCTTCCTGATGATAATGAAGTGGAGGATGGGTTGGAAGATCCAGACTACATAAATTATTATGTCATTTCAGCCAGATATCAATATATTCGCAAACTATCAAAAGATATCTAAGCTGGTCTAACGAGTATCTGGTGACCCTCAGAGAGGCGCATAAGTGTAAGCTGAGAGCAATAAATGGTCGGTGGCCAGGTATCGGTGATGTCGTCATCATCCATGATGAGGGTCTACGTGCTTTTTGGAAGTTGGGCCGTATTGTCGAGTTATTACCCGGTCGAGACGGAGAAGTCCGAGTGGCTAGAGTACGGATGAAGACGGGAACATATACGCGGCTGACTGTCCGTCTGTACCCTCTTGAGGGGGACAAAGAGTGCAAAGAGTGCAAAGAGGACTCCTCGGAGACGCCTGGAGACATTCCCACAGTGGCTACCTCGACCGATCAACCGGTCGACGTACCCAGTGGACGTCCTAGTCGATAGGCGGCTCAAGCCTCCTCCCAATCATGGCGGAATAAAATAGCCTCCGGGCTTTTGTAGATACTGTATTATATAAACCTGGTGGCGGGAATGTGTCCAAACTCTGATATGGACAGTCTTACTTTAAGTATTACATTAAGTTTCTAGTATTAAGTTTGTGGGATCAATAATTATATAGAATAATTAATTATGTTCTGTATTGGATATTGGGTAATCTATCATTCCTATGAACTTAGGTAATTATAATTGGGTGGGAAAATATATACCTACCCATTCGCGCATGCGTGATATTGCCGGACCTCCCGCAAATATTGTGAGGGTCCTGCACACTCTCTCCCTAGCCGCCGCAACTACCAGACCGTCTGCCTACGCTCTCGTGTTTTCACCTCACCTTTCGCCCCATTAGTGATAGTACTTAGCTCATTAATTCTCCATCTATCCATACTAATCCATAGATCATTAATCATCATTCCCATCAATCATTAAGTATAGTGGCCCCCTTCTTTATTCATCAACTCTATCCTATTAGCTAACACTTCCGTTTCCCACACGCCATCTTGTAACAACGCCATGGTTCAACAGGTCAACTAGGCCCTACAGCACTAGTTCCAGTATTCAGGTGATATCAACTATTGTATGGTAATTTTATACAGTCCACTATATAATCCTAACTACGAATATTCATAGGTATATATGTCCTATACGGTAATTATTTACACATATACATTTATTGACGGTGCAGAAGGTTAGTATGGTGCTAGTGAACAAAAATAATAATACCGGTAAATTAATGTCGACAATTTCAGCTAACTTGCCATCATGAAAACCATACTATTAACACATAATTTATTTCTCCAATAGATAATTGTTGAGCTTACGTTGAAAAGTAAATAATGAGCATTGATGAACAATTATTTCTAAAACTCTATTCCAAATATTTATTCCATTATGCCTAAATGATCTATATACCATTGATGTTCTGCCTATGGGTAAATTAATTTGTGCTCTTTGTCTTGTCATATAATGATGAATTTCTTCGTTTGTATTGAACATATTTAAATTGCAGGCAAAATCTTCTTCATGAATTTTAACATAATATTAGCTATACACGTATACAGTATTCATATAATTTTGAAAAAGGCAATATTCTCAATGATATAAAAATCGGTGCAGTATGATCCCTACTTCCTTTGTATGCTAACATTGTTATGACTCGTTTTTGAAGGATAGTGATACTCTTAATGAAACAGTCACTTGCTGAACCCCAGACTTCTATGCCATAAGTTAAGTAAGGAAGAATAAAGCTGTTATAAAGTGTAAGTAAAGTCGAAGTATTTAATGATTTCCTAGCTTTACTCAATATCCCAATACCCTTTGCAATTTTACCCTTTACTGTATATGTGTTATATGTTCATTCCAATTTAGCTTGGCATCAATAATCACACCCAATAATTTTGTGCGCTCTACCCTTCTTAATTTTTCATTTTGTATTTTAACGCATAGATGAGTGGTTGTAGTGTTTTTGGTACATTTAATGATTAGAATTTACCCACTCAAACATTTTGTTTCTATTTCAGTATTAATTGAATTTATTAGATCATAAATATTGTTTCCACTAAGAAATATATTTGTATTGTCGGCAAACAATATTGGTACCAGAGATGATGAAACATTAATCATATCATTGATATAAAGAAGAAACAACAAGGGGCTGAAGATAGATCCTTGTGGAACTCCACATATAATAAGACATTTATCAGAGTCTTTTTCATTAAATTAAATGTATTGTGATCTATTGCTTAGGTAGCTCTTAAACCAGTAGTAGGCAACCACCCTAATTCCATAATTATACAATTTAGTAAGTCAAATTTAGTGATTTATGGTATCAAAGGCTCAGCCAGTTAAATCAAGAAATACCCCCAATACATAATTACCTGCATCCAATGTTTTTGTAATATTGTCCAATAATTTGATTAATGCTAAGTGTGTTCCATAGTTCTTGCGGAAGCCAAACTGGTATTTATATAACAAGTTATTTTGATCAATGAAAGACCTTACTCTTTTATGCATTATGCGTTCATAAAGTTTTGAAAATATTGACAAAAAGGATACGGGGCAATAATTATTAAGTTGCGTTGGGTCTATTATTATTATTATATGAGATGCCGAAGTCTCCAACCAGGGTGCAGAAACACCATCAAGATCAATCCACACAAAACACCCGGAGGCACTGGAGAGAGACTATGGCAACTTAGGAAAAAATATAAACATACACTGTATACTGTACCGTACACATACACATATTAAACACAGATAACATATTATGCAGTGGAGGATATCAAGCTTAAATATAATACAATAAAATAGAATAAAATAAGTTACTCCAGACTTAAAAATGGAGATATTTGCTGATATTCTCCTCCCTTAAAAAGAGGAATAACTTTGGCAAGCTTTAATTCTGATGGAAAAACACCTTGGGTTAGAGATAAGTTAATTAAATGTACCAAAACATCAATAAACACTGGACTAGTTTGCTTAATGATATTTGCAGTTACTGCGTCCCAACCTGGACTTTTGTTCTTTTGAGCATTACTAATATCCTGAAGCTCATGTCTATTAGTTGGCTGGATAAATATTGCATTATGACAGGGTGGCGACATAAAGTAGGACAAATCTTTGTTGGTGGGTGGAATATAGTCATTGATTTTTGATCCAACATCTGCAAAAAATGTATTAAACCCATTTACAATAACGTTTATATCTGATAATATTTTACCTTCCACTACAAACTTATTTTGCGATTGAGATGCTTTCTTGTTCTCTTTGATAACTTCTTCAATAATCTCCCACGATTTCTTAATATTTCCCATGTTCTTTTGAAATAATTCCTGATAATGATTTCGCTCGGCTTTTCGTAGCAAACTCTGCAAGGCCTCTTATATCTATTATATTTATTTTTATTTTCCATTGTTGCATTCTTTATTAATATTACATACAGTTTATTTTTAATTTTGATAGAATTCTTCAATCCTGGTGTTAACCATGTTTTTCTGTTTCTATAGCCAAGCTTTATTTTGATAAGTGGGAAGCTTTCATTAAAATGTTCACAACATTTCCTACGAAACAATGAAAATGCCTCTTGACAAGAATGAGTATTAATAATATTTATCCAGTCAACTGTGTCTAGCTTGTCACGAAAATGTTGCAAATTATTTTGATTAAATACTCTCTTTGTTATATATTATTTACAACTTTTATTATAGTTATCAAAATCTATAAAAATAATAGGAAAATGGTCCGATATATCTGTACAAAGGATACCAATAAGCAAACTCCTTTCACAAGTTTTGTTACAAAACATATTATCTATAAGAGTTTTAGAATATTTGTTTATTCTTGTGGGGTTATTGATCATGGGTAAAAAGGAGTATGAAAACATAGTTTCGATAAAAGTAGAGGTCAGTCTATATTGCTTTGTTTTCAACAGATTTAAATTGAAATCACCCATTGTATATATGGACTTATTTTCTTGTTGAAGTTTTAGCAATGTTTCATTCAGAGCATTTACAGATAATTCTGTGCATGCATTAGGTGGTCGATATATGACACCAACTATAGTATTCTTCTTTTGTACCTTATTCCCTCTAATCTCTACAAACAAAGACTCAATATTATCATTCATTACGCTTAAAAAGTATAAGTGTAGAAGATAGATAGTTTCGTATATAAAGTGAAACTCCTCCACCTTTCTTTTTTTTTATTTTGTCTAAATTGTTCATGTACATTATAATCTATAAGGTTGTACCTATTGTGACTAAATCCTGTTGTCCAAGTTTCTGTTAAACCTATTGCGTCAAATTTGATATCAAGATTGAATAATGTAGTTAATAAGGTCGAGATTAATACACGTTGCTTAGCAGCCACACTCATTAACAAACCTTCTCTCAGTAATCTCGTTGTCTCCTTGTCTTCTGATCTCACTTGGAAAGATCATAATTATTACCACCCTTGTTAAAACAGCTTCCCAGAAGATGAGTGTGTTCAATCGTCTCCGGAGGTTCTTTACCCCTGCACAGCTTCTTGCTCTGTAAAGGGGCACAGTGCATACATGTATTGAGCATTGTTCGCATGCATACCTTACCTGACCTATGTAGTATTGTTCATTAATGTAATATAATCAAATACATTATGTTTGGAGGTACCGGTATCTTTAAAATGTGTGGTGGCTGAATCTACTTTTACATATAAACCTACGCATATTGAGACATCTGTACCCATGAACTCACCGATACTTGTAAACACACACATTCACACACGTACGTGCAGCGGGCTAGGCATGTGTGCATAGCAGTGTTTGTATTTTATTGATTGGACCAGATAATGGCAAAAAGCAACAACGGTAACACTAGATCCAACCCCTGCCTTAAACACTGGAAAACAAAACACCATTACCGCCCTGAGTCGTGCCTGGACAACGAGGTATCCTATGACTCGGTAACTGGTGCACACACACTAGGCTGACGCTCAATGAAACAGCCTATTCTCAAACAGTAAAAGATTACTCGATTATGTTACACAAAGAAAAGATAGTTAACGTGATTAATTAACGTTACGGTAGATACTCAAATAACTGGCACTCCTGTATTAAAGAAAGTGCAATGCTAGTCCTGCAACATCAACTGGAAACTTCTGAAATAAGTCTGATGCTGGGAAGATGTTCGTAAAGAATCTTGAACAATTATAATGCAGAATACGGGTCACAATAAATGCTAGGACATATAGTAATAATAGGCAGGCGAATAATAAAGACTGCGCAAAGGTAGTAATGCTCGACAACTAAAGAAATGCTTTGTGACGCAACGCACAGCCTACTCGGGTTGTGCAACTCAACAACAACCTCGGCTCAAAAGTGCAGTGAATAATAATGCTGCATACATATAATAATGGGGCTTACCTCTAACCAGTGTCTGCTCAGTTAATAAAGTCTAGCTGGGGTATCAAGGCAGGGCAACAATGGGCGAGCATGCGGCTCGTAGCCTAACGTTGTCCGAGGGTGGTATAATGAAGATTACGTTATATGACGGGGATGCTCTCTTGATAAATCTAGGTCTCTAGTACCTAGCTCTATCCTGGCGATCCCTCAGAAGTCAACACAAAGAGGCAGTACTATGTTGTGAGGGATAGGCTATGGCCCTCTCACACCACAGCGCTGTGCTCGCAAAGTAAACCAACCCGAAGACAACTTAGGCTCCCACAGTACCTGTCGATGTCGTGCAGAGCTTAGCTAACACTGCACACCTCGGAGACAACGACACAGTAACCTTACCCCCAGTCTAGATTTAGATAACCAAGCAGAATCACTCAACACCTTGCAAGGGAGACATATACCGGTCTACAAACTTCCCGAGAAAGGACACATACGGAAAAGTCCGTCTCTCTAAACCTCACTAAAGCATAATACCTCCTCAACCTAATACATGGAAATATCTGAGAGCTTCGCGTACAATACGACTGGTCGACGGTGAACGTCTATGCTGAAACCAGAAGGGATGTTGAGTTTAATAAAGATTAGAGAATGAGAAAGGAGAAGTCGAGAGAGAGCAATAGTATGCAAAGTAGCGAGTATGGGGGACAGAATTGCAATGGATGTAGGCGATACACGTGTCAGGCAAGCTCTGAGCTGGTAAAAAACACGAGGCCGCGACGGGAAGGGACTAGTTGACCACACGGCCGCCAACGCCGTCAGCGCCCAAGCGAGCCGCGTCATAGCTCACCTCGCTGCCGGGTGTACTCCCTCACACTCTCTCGCTCGCCTCCCACACAAGCAACATTTATATTATAGCGAATATATAATATAAGGCGCGGTCACAGACCAAAACAAAGACCATTTCTAGACTGTCTGTGGCAACACGACACTAATGAAATAAAGCAGATCATTCTAGGACAACTGTAGCCTATCCCCCCATCCTGGCGAGCGCTAGCGAGCTGCAATGCCCCACGCAACCATTCTGCTAACGCCGGGAGGCGTCACACCTGTAGGTGTAGGTGTGTGGGTGTAGGTGTGTGTGTGTGTGTGTGTCTTTAGGTATGTGGTGCCCTGTATGAAGCTGATGTGTTCGTGGAGATGTGTAGGTCAGTTTATATAATTGTGTGTGTTAACAACAAATATATATTTTCCTATATTGTAATGGTAGCTGATCACAAATCCATGTCTTAGGAAATAACCAGAACAAAGATAAATTGAGAATCAGTGCACTGGCAATCCACGTACGTGAAATCTGTGACGCCTGCCAGCGTTGGCAGAATCGCCTCCCGGTAGCCACTAGCACTCGCCAGGGCAGTGAAATGGGCTACAGTCTGTCTACAATGTTGTACTTTCTTTCTTGTGAATCGTCATGTCACAGGCAGGGTAGAAGTGGTCTTTGTTTTCGCCTGTGACAATGCATTGTATTTTGTATCATGAGTTGAACGTAGGATGCATTGTAGTGAAGGAGAGAGAGAGAGCGAGCGAGCAGGGTGGAGGAAGTGAGTGTTGCTTTTCCTCCTCCTCCCTCCTCCCTCCCGGAGGAGTTGTTCGCCCGCGTGGTCTTTTCTCTCGGTTTTGATTGGCTGGTGGTTCCTGGCGCCTTCTGCAGGCCTGCTGCCGGGTGACGTAGCGGCCTATGATTGGCTGACCACCGTGCCTTTGTGTGGGATCCTGGAGGGGTCCAGAGGAGCTATTCTCCTCAGAGCTTTCCTGACTAGCATTGCCTTCACATGTCCCTTGCATGTCACATGTCTCCCGACTTCTACCTATAGAGCACTTTCTCTCTCTCTCAACTTCTTACCTCTCATTCTTCTACTCTATTTAATATCATAACTTCCCTTTGGTTCTGCACGATTTCATATATCGGCCATCGTATTATATGCTGAAGCTCTCAGATAACACATGTTTAGTTAGGCATTTTGGAAGGGTTACCAATTTTGTCTGTAGAGGTTGACACACTCACGGTGTCTCCCGTCCTGTATCTTGGTGGCCTGCTGGGGGATTTAATGCTAGACTGGGATAAGGCTACTGGTGTTGTGATTTCTATGTGTACTAGGTTTTGTTGAACCTGTACAATCGCAACGGAGACGTGGGAATCCTAGGTGGTCTTTCTGACTGTGTACCTTGTGAGTTTAGCACTGTGTTGCGAGTGAGGGCTTTTGCCTCTGCCACCCAACACTGTGCTAACTCGTTTGCTTTGACTTTGAGAGGGTCGCCAGGAGAGAACCAGATACTAGCGATCTGGATCTCTCAAGAGAGCACCCCGTCAATTAACGTAATTTGGCCGCACAGCCTTAAGGACTTCGCTAGGCTACGAGCCGCTTGCTCAGCCATTGTTTCCTAGCCTACTACATCCCAGTTAGACTTTATTCGCCTAGCAGACACCAGATTTAGATTATAAACTCTTTCTGTTATGTATGCATTATTATTCACGGCATTTATTAGTCTAGGTTGTTGTTGAGTTGCACAACCCTAGCAGGCTGTTTCGTTGATGAGGAAGTACTTCTTTTGCTGTTTGAGTTCCTACTATTGCGCAGTTATTATTCCCGTGCCAGTTAACCCTATATGTCCTTACAATTGTCATATCCTGTTCCTGCTTTATACTACAGTTCAAAATCCGATACGATCATCTTAACCTAGCATCAGACTTTCTTCAGAAGATTCCTGCTCGATGCTTTGGGACTTTCGTTCACTTTCTTTAGTATAGGAGTGACAGTTCATTATTGTTTAGAGTAACTTTAAATATACTTTCTTCTAGTTTGCATTAAATCATTGGAGTGATTTAATTAAGATCTCTATCTTTTCCTAGTATACCTTATTACCGTAATTGTATGTTGTTGTGATCAGGCTGTATCAGAGATCATCAGCCTGTAGTAGTAGTGCACTTATACTGAGTTATAGGATACCCTGTTAACGCAGATTTAACTCTGGAGGGTATAGGTGTTTTTGTGCGCCGGCATTATAAGTTCAGGGGTTGGATCTAGTGTTACCGTTGTGGCTGTGTGCTTTCCTAGTCTAATGATTAAGAGCCCTTGTTTTATACGAGCCCTGGTCGTAACAGATCATAATATTATTAGTCTAACTGCAGATAAACATTTGTACTATACTGTAGTTGAAAATGGAACCATCCCGCACAGCAAAACGTTGAGTGAGAAAACACACCATTGTCACGGCAATGTTTGATAGCACCTTATTATAGCAACACATCAGGGCTCTTCTTGCACTAGAATCGGCAACCAGACTGACAGTAGCTTATCATGCTGGAGTATTATAGAAAATTAATCCACTAACAGGTAAATGCTAATTTCTTAAAAAAATACCGGGAAAACAGTTGCAGTATATTGCCTACTGAACTGTACATTATAGTTCTTTAGCAATGAGAGATCAATTGTAAGCTAAATGTTTCGCATTGAAAGTTGCTCACAAAACACCCAAATTTGCTGCAGGTAACTGAAAGCAACATGCACTTCAGTGCAAGAACGTTCTTCCAGTTTATTATTGTTATAACTTGGTTTCAATTCTACTTAATTAAGAACGATTGTCTCAGTGTAGCAAACTGCAGTATCTAACTAAATATATTCAAATTTGACTGCTATAGAAATGTGATAAGTATTACGTCCATTCAGAGTAATAGATAAAGGTCGTTGCACACTGACACGACAGCCCCTTCAAGACTGGCACGAACGCCCACGACACCTACAAATCCTGTGTCTTGCGGCGAAAATGGCTGGCATCGTTAGAGTCGTATCTCTGCCGTATCTCTACCGTACCTCTTCCGCACGACTTGATAAGACTCTAGCGATGCCGATACGGTGGAGAAACGAATGCTACGAAGAAGATAGGAAAAGTCGTGCGAAGGGTACATGACTAGTCCACGGAACTGATACGACCAAAAAGACTGCGATACAACTCAGAAGAATCGTATCGACGCCGTGAGACGTGCAACCAGATTGAGGCTAGACGCGCGGTTGCCAACTCGACCTTTGCCAATTTTTACGCACGGAAGAGATATGGTCCGCACTGCAGGCTTACGCACAAGACAACGTTGATACGGGCCATACGGCGTCGATACGGGCCATACGGCTTTGATACGGACACATGTCTTTGATACGGACCACATGTCTTTGATACGGACAGCACGATTGTGATACGGTGAGTTCGTGATGGAGACCAGACTTAGACGATTTTTTACAGTTGCCGGGGGATTCCCTAGAACTTTTGAACAGCTCAAAATCTCGTATCGACCCCCGATACGTTGCTTGGACTGTGAGAGTCACCCACGGCAAATTTCCGATATCCACGATTATGTGTCCAATTCGCCGTATTAGGCTGAAATTTCGAGTCGTGAACTCGCCTGGAAGGCCCTTCGTGTCAGTGTGCAACGACCTCAACTTATGAGTTGTAGAGTTATTGAATAATTGTCTAGCCATCTACTCATATACATATATCCAGAAGGTTGTATATACGTGTGGGGGAAAATGTTTGTCTTCATCATTCTGCAATAAAAATATAGACATGTTAATGGCACAACGCCTTGTGAATAGCAAACGCTATATTTACTAAGTTTCCTTTAAAATCCTATGTCTTTCTTTTTTCAAACTTGGTGAACAATATGTATTTGATTGATTTAATTCTTGAAAGCAGATATTCTCCATTCAATAAAACATATTAAAAATTACGAATTTGATGAAGAATACATACACATAAACAAGTAAAAGCGTTCTATAATAAAATTCGCTTCTCTGAATAATAACAAACTTGCTTTACTGAAAACGTATTCCAGTTGCTAATACGAAATCAGTTTTGTTCGTGCCTCCTTACTTCATATACTCGGAAAAGCACATTTCAGAGAGGACATATATAATGCAGAAACAAATGAAAGTGTGCAGGTTCGTATAACCAATCGCATGTAAGCTTTGTGTAGATATTGTCCTTCGCTCGTGTCCTTGATTATAATTTCAATAATATATACTCTTATATCTTAAAAGCTCAAAACATTCAAAATATCACATCACAGGTTTGGTTTTCGCATGTCTCTATTTTCCTGTATAAATACCCGAAATACTATATTTAGATAGTATTAAATATTATTCTAAAATATCCGTGTTGGGACAAATCACGTAGGTAAGCTTTTTGCAATAATAAATGTGTATACATATATTTATAATATGATTCATACGATAGCGAATGTTACATATACATAACACCATAGATAACAGGAGAACTGGATTTGACACGAAAATGGCCACTTTGCAGTAAGGGACCCAAAGCTGGAAAATGGACCTTTAACTTCAATCCTCAAAATCTCGGCTCATAACCCACATAAATTGATGAAACTCATGGTGAAGTCAGCTAATTCAATGTCTATTTTAATGTCTGAAAGTGGTATCTAAATCCGTCCACTTGTTTCTTTGCACCGCTGGATTATACAAGTCAAACATGAGAATTTGTATAATCTATATTTTATTAATTTCACCACAACACCAAACACCCCCAATGAAATTAATTAAAGTATATAATTATGATCCGCCGGGATTCGAACCCGGGTTATCACACACAGATTTTATAACGGCTGGCTATATAAGTACAACCTCAATCATACATAGTTATATTTCTAGTCAACAGATTTACAAACGCAAGCCAATGTACACAAAAATACTAATTTTATATCAATCTTCAAATAGATCACTGTACATACCTTTGACAGTCCACTTACACAGCTCCTTTTCATACCTGTGAGCTTGTGCCTATTGTCGTCATTTTGTGACCTTGTGTCAGCCACTGTGGTAGCACCAGGATTGCACTTGGCGTGGACATTACAGTTGATGTCGCGCACCATGTTGCCGGCAAACAGATTGAAAAGGGCTCCAGCCATTTGTCGCATGAGCTTGTCCACCAAGCTGTGTCCCTCAGAACAGGAGGCCCCGGTCAGCTGGGAGTTCTCGCTCAATGAACACCTTCCTGGGAAGGTCACACTGTAGCAGCTTGAGCCGGTTGGTCTCCTCCATCACCAGGAACCTCCAGATATGACAGATGTCAATCGTGACAGTAATGGCAGTGGAGGATGGAGCCAGGAGCTTGCCACGGTCCAACAGCTCCGTGAAGGACCTGTAAATGGCCTCCACCTGCTCGCCATGGTTCTCTTCAAACCTGGCTTCCAACGGTGCAGCCTCTCTGTCGATCAGCAGGTCAGCACAGGCACCACACTTGTTGCCCCTAGTTGCCGAACCTTCCAGGGAACATTTCTTTGAGGATTTTGTAGGAGCACCCGGTTCTGGCCATAGTAATATTAGCAGTAACACTCCCTGCATACTAAATAAAGTGCTTTCATAATGCAGAAAGATAAAGTGATCCTACTTAAAGTATGATATATTTATGTGTGCATTTCAAAGTTTTAGGAGTTTTTAGCAATATCTACTATTTTTAAACAATATTTGAAGACGTCCATCGACGCTATCGCCGACAAGTAGTTTAACCACGCACACACCGTTTTCTGTAGACCCATTTTCTTACGATGTGCAATTTTGGGTTTGTTTGTCACTCTCCCGCAGTAATATTTAGTTGTTTGACGTCTTCATAACCATTTTAGGAGCCCCCAAGTTAGTTATGGTTGTCAGGTAAGGTTAGTAGCACTATTGTTGTCGGAGGAGGAAGCAGGTGCTTACCTAATCGTAATTAGTGGGGGAGTATGAAGAAGCCTTCTTGTATAGACCCACACCTCTAATATTTAGTTATTTCAAGTTAAAGCCTCCCAAAATTGGAGGTGGGTTTGTTTACGCTCCGCCGCAAGTGCAGCCTAGCCGAGTCGCATTATCAATGGAAGCATTAACCTAACCTGACAATTTAAACTAACCTGAGAGTTGCCGCCACCATACCCCTGCTGCTGCCCGCACATCAGTAGTAGGGCTTCTTAAATAACATAAGACTAAAACAAAACTAATTTCCAGTAATGATCATTATTATAGAAAGATTATAAACCTAAAATAATAACAAATCCAAAAAATAAATAAATTAAAATTGCTGTGGTCCGTTTCCTTAACACGTAGGCTGCGGCCATATTTCCGCCATATTAGGGCTCATTCAGGCACTCCTGAATGATTATGCAAGTGTCTGAATGAAATTAAATGTACCGGTTTTCAGCCAAAAACTAGAAGAAACTTGCTTCAAAATGATACCAAAACGAGCTTCGTAGCTCGCGGGATTCACCCGCAGCACTACCATAGGCATTCGCTAAAATGAGCAATTATCGCTATGTCGCGCTACATTTGCCTTTGGCAGCGCTATATATCTCGCGACAGCATGACTCCGATTCCTCAGTGCCACGGCCGGCTGGCTGGAGGAAGGAATGTGGCCTGTCGTGCTCCCGCTCCCTCGCACACAGTTCTATAGGCTTTAACCCGGGAACGGCTAGGGGGGGGGGGCGGTAATGAACTAGCTCCCCATGGGCAAGCATATGGGCTCCATTCAGGCCTATAATCGTCATTTTACGATAAATATCGTTATTACCTATTCATATGAGCCTATTTTACCTTCACTATGAAGATAGTATCCTGTAACAACAATAAAACAAGTGAAAATATAATTTTTCTGGTCAAAATTGCGAATATAGATGGACCAGCCCATTCATGAATTATGGAGAAAATTGAGGCAACCCCTCCCTCCACGAGGCCTCAAGCCACACTGAGCCTACTCATACACACACTCGGTTGTGTAACACACCCGCTAGGCACGTAAGCACATCCCCCACACAGTGTTTCTAATGTTAGCACAAAAATATACCAACAAATTAGGGAATAACAGGGAAAATAGGTGAGGGGGAGGGGAAAGGGAGGAAGGAGGGGATGTGGAGGAGTGATATGAGGTATAGGAAAAAAACAAAACAATTATTTAGTGCTGTTTAAATGGTATTTTTAGGCCTCCCTCTTAAGAGCTTTGCCGCCGTCGCCCAGTAAAACCTCTTAAGAGCTTTGCCGCCGTTTACGGGTTAACATCGGTGCGAGCATATTTCCGCCTATTTCCGCCATATTAGGGATCATTCAGGCACTCCTGATTGATTAGGCAAGTGTCTGAATGAAATATAATGTATTCAGCCGAAAACAAGAAGAAAATAGTTTCAAAATGACACCAAAACCAGCTTCGTAACTCGCGGGGTTCACCTGCAGTGCTAACATAGACATTCGCTAAACTTAGCAATTCTCGCTAATGTCTCGCTACATTTGCCTTTGGCAGCACTGTATATCTCGCGAAACTCTGACTCAGAGCCTTCAGTCTGCACGGCCGCTTGGCTGGGAGATGGACGTGTGGCCTGTCGCGCTTCTGCTCTTAGAGGCTTTTAAAGCCTTTAAATTGAGGTAAATTGCCATGGCGTTCGGGAAAGTCTCCTGCAGGGAAAGGGTTAAGAGGCTTTAAAAGCCTGTAAATTGCTCTAAATTGCCATGGCGTTCTGGAACGTCTCCTGCAGGCAGTTGGTTAATATTGACCAAAAAGGATTCTCCAAGGAAATTAACGAAACCGCGTACTGATACAAAGCTCGAGGGGTAGCGTCGTCGGACGTCTTGGATATATTTGTTCAAATATTGCTTAAAAATAGCCTAGTAAATATTGTTAACCCTTCTGGCCTGGCCCGTCCTCCTAAGGACATTGTTGAGGCCCGGGTGATTTGGCCGAAAAACATCTAGGCCTAGGCTACCGTATCTTTGTTATTTTAACTGCTAGAAACTGCCCCACACATCTCTAAACATACCGTTGTTTCCAATTTGTAGACTGGCGTTAAGTAGAGCTCTCCAAGTCAACTGGTTCAGTTGTGAGGACGATTTCCGTGGAGCGTACTTTTCCGCGATTTTAGCAATATGACACACTTTTCAAGACTAAATCTGTTTTAGCAGACCACAAAACAACAAAGCTCCGACGTCAGCTTGCTTTCGGAAGTGCGCACATCGCCTCCGACAGGCTTTGTTTACATACGTCGGATGCGTGGCTTTCAAAACAAGCTTAATAGGCTTTCAAGCTTACGGATTTTAAAATGCTGCCCGGGCTCCTGCCCAGCTTCCGCGGTGTCATTTTAAAATGCTGCCCGGGCGGGAAGGGCTAAAAACGATAATTATTTAGAAAAGGCTCGCCGCCTTATTATAAATAATTTATTAGGGACAATGCAGGTCTATGGAATCCTTATACAGTACTCATGTATAATCCACTGTGGAAGAATAATGTTTATCATATTTATATAACCCGATATTAGTGGAAAAAAGTCCTATCACTCTCAGAGCTCCTTCGGACATCCTCACTATTTACAAACTTCTTCAGTATGGAGTATAATCGATATTTATCCCCTGCTGGTAACACAGATGATGATTTCAATAAGTCATGGGGGGCTTCGCCCCCCCTCAACCTATCCTGTATCCCACATTGGAAATATAGGGAACTAAAACCATGAAACACTCATTTCTCAAAATCTGGAGGAAAAAAACATGAAAAATAAGGGTGAGAGCCTTTTTCCTATAATCACCTTAACAACTATTAAAACCTTGAAATGCATCTACAAATAAACCATTCTTCAAATAGGATGGGTTACTCTTTCTGTATTTTGCAAGTGTTTCGTTTAATAGGTGTGGAGTGTTACTGCTGCTATTACTGTTATGGGTAGCCTAGCCTATCAAGGAATTGTCTTAGGTGTTAAATTTTCACATAGCCTAGCCTAGATATTTAAAAAAATACCATAGATTTTCATGGAAAGCTTATTATAAAGATAAATCAAATATTCGTAAGTAGGCTAAGTTATTTTACAAGATCCAGCATTATTGTTGGTGTTAAATTAAACTGTCTCTGGTGTCACTACTGTTTCGGCTAACTGCTTCCACATCACTTCCATTTATCGCCTTTAACATCATTGGTGCCTTCATCAGTCATCATTATGCCTTTCACCACTTTTAGGATAGTATGTGGGATCGACAGCATTTCTGCCATCACTGGAGTTATGCTACTAGAAACACTTGGAATCCAACGAGGAATATAATTTGTTTTAGCCTAGCCCTGATAAAAAGACGAAACGCTTCTTTTTTCCGCTGATCGAAGGCCAGCTAGAGTAACTACAGGCTACCAGTAACTCACATTCTCATCACTTGTACATTCTGCCATTGTTGTGTTAAATCAGAGGAACATTAAACCACTTAAACATGATAAATCACTGGAAATAATGCGCAGTTCAGCAGAGTCGGCCACACTCTGGGAGTGTAAACTTTTAAATAAACAATGAGGTGTGCAGGGTGCGGGAAGCGAGATGTTTGGTGGCTCAGTTATTTCGTATTTGTTTACGTTTTTCGTTATTCCAGTGACTTATCCTTATTGTCCAATAATACTCTAATATTTTATACATTGTTTACCTTACTGTATGTACTTCAACAGCTATCTTATAGCTGTGGTGGTTTTGGGAATCGAGAAACCTGCGCTACGTAGCTCACCACAACAGCTTGGTAATATGGATATTCGTATTAGCTAGCACTAAAAACGCCTACAAAATGGACACTTTCAAAGCATTTTGCATTTTTAATAATTACAAAATGATAATACTTCACAAAATCTAAACAGAGAGCACCACTTCAACTAAACAGAGTTGGGGTCCATTACTGCAGCTGCAGGTCGACTTCCCTGTCCGTGTCAAATCCAGTTCTCCTGTTATCTATGATAACAATTATCAAATATTCATATTAATGAAGGAGAACCCTAACTTCGGCTATGTACCAGGAACTTCTGACGTAAAAGGGAAAATATCAAACAAGGTTCACTGACATCCGAGCTGCTGATATTGGTTGATAATAATCAAATGCAATGTGTGTTAGGTAGGAGTAACATATTTCAAGAAAACAATCTGTGAAAATGGTCCTTTCATAAAGCAAGGTTGGATTGAATGACATTATCACAATCTTGTTGTATATTTGTGGCCTATTTTCTCATTGCGTATCTCTTACTGTTCATATGTCATTGTCTCTTAAAAAAAAAAAAAAAAAAAAAAATTAAGTTCGAATAGCTTACATAATCCAAATGAAAAGTGCTTATCCCCAGTGGAATCATCTACAACAATTTAATCAGTTGGCGGTGTATGTGTAGGCTGAACAGCGAAACAGTAATCTGGCGCGCATATTTGATTAATTAGGAGAAAGCCACTTAAACCATCGTACTATCAACACTTAACGATATGTTTAGTCTGACTGCTTCAGACTATAAGATGAATACAATTTGAATCCATTACACATAGACTTCCTTTGGTCTAATTATCAAGACCATTGACAAATAGCCCGGAAATACTATCTGAAAATATTGCGAATCAAGTATTATATTTGACGATGATGATGATGGCTGGAGTAAAGTAGGAGAGTAGAGTAATTGGATAGAGTAAATACAAGTTGAAAAGTGAGAAGTAAAGTAGAAGATAAAGAGTGATCGGGCTTAACCAAGTTGCTCCATTGTCTATTATATTTGGGTATCTACAGTATACTACACTGTATTTATGATGACGAACTTGAGGTTTCAATTATATTTAATTAAGAACGATTGTCTCGGTGTAGCAAACTACAGTAGCTAAGTAAAAATATCCACATTTGACTGCTATATACATATGATAAGTATTACGGTAATTCACTGTAATAGATATCTTATGAGTTATCGAGTTATTGAATAATTGTCTAGCCATTTACTCATACACATATATCCGTAAGGTTGAATATATGTGCTGGGGGAAAACTTCTTTCTGTATCATTCTGCAAATAAAAATAGACATGTTAATGGCACAATGCCTTGTGAATAGTAAACACTATATGTACTACCTTTCCTTTAACCCTTCTTTAGCGGCGCGCAACATAAGTCGAGTTAAATACATTTGGACTATGTGGCGGCTCATAACCTAAGTCGTGTGGCAATTTCAGCATGTAATGTTGCTGAGAGAGAGAGACAAGTGGTGGCAGGAGAGTAGCGAGCGTATGACTGCTCCAGACCACCGCGGCGGGCCTACTGACACGAATCCCACCCTTCTCCACCCTCTCACACTCGCTACATACTGAAATGTATGGGGAAAGTACCGAATTACATGGTTTTTGGACTCGTGTTGCGCGGTTGTTGCACGAAAACTAGCGGTCATACAAGGATCGTTGTGGTGTCATTGGAAAGCTCTGTTTATGCCCTTTCAGGGATAGATGCTTGTTTTACGCTCTGGGTCTTATTTAGGCATGAAAATGATCACGTAAACAGCCCTATTTTGGCTAAAAACACCCCGCTGGTGGCTACATATTATTTACCGCCTAGGCCGCTCGTTAGGTGTTAAAATCCTATGTCTTCCTTTTTCAAAGTTGGTGAACAATATATATTTTATTGATTTAATTATAGAAAGCAGATATTCTCCAGTGAATATTAACATATTAAGAATTACGAGTTTAATGAAGAATACATTAACATAGAAAAGCTAAACGTTTGCGTTCAATTAAATAATTCGCTCCTCTGAATAACAACAATGTTGTTTTGCTGAAAACGTGTTCCAGTTGCAAATACGAAATCAGTTTTGTTTGTGCCTCCTTACTCACATACTATATACTCGGAAAAACAAATTTCAGAGGATAGAAATAATGCCGACAAACTGAATGTGTGCAGGTTAAAATAACCAATCGTATGTAAGCTTTGTGTAAATATTGTCCTTCGCTCGTGTCCTTAATTATTATTAATTAGTATTATAAACAAGGTCAGTTTATATTTATTATGAAATACCCAACTGTGCATAATAACAATATCATTATCACGACACAATGGATCAATAACTATTACCTTGTTTTTTTGTCTCTTAAATTACTATTGGATTCAAGAATCTACAATAACATTTATTAATGATCATAATTGATATTTAATATGATTGCAATAATATATACAGTAATATATATATATATCTCAAAAGCTCAACACATTAAATATATCACATCACAGGTTTTTGTTTGCAAGTCTGTATTATCATGTATAAATACCCAAAATAGTATATTTAGATAGTATTTAAACCTATTCTAAAATATCCGTGTTGGGAAAAATCACGTAGGTAAGCTTTTTGCAATAATACATTTATACATCATCTATTTATGATATGATTCTTACGATAACGAATTTTACATATACAGTACACAACACTTATCAAATATTCATATTAATAAATGAGAACCCTAATTTCGACCTTGTACCAGGAACTTCTGACATAAAAGGGGAAGATAAAATATAAGGAATGAGCAGGTGTGCAAAAGAAAAATGTAATGAACATTTTCATCATCAGTATTTCCAAGTAATAATAAACGAGTTCATTGACATCCGAGCTGCTGATATTGGTTGATAATCAAATGAAATGTGTGTTAGGTAGGAGCAACACATTTCAAGAAAACACTGTGCAAATGGTCATTTCATACAGCAAGCTTGGATTGAATAACATATAACAATGTTGTTGTCCATTTGTGGCCTATTTTCTCATTGTGTATCTCTCACTTTCATATGTTAATTTCGAATAGCTGACATAATCCAATTGAAAAGTGCTTATCCTCTTGTGGAATCATCTACAACAATTTAATCAGTTGGCGGGCGTATGTGTAGGCCGGACAGCGAAACAGTAATCTGGCGTGCATATTTGATTAATTAGGAGAAAATCTCTTAACCCACTGAGCCCCAGCGACGCACTGTTTGTGTCGGCAATGTATGTAACGCTGAACCCCAGCGACGCGAACATTGCGTTAGCCACTAAAACCTCTATTATTCGGCTTGTATGGTAGAAAATGGCTTGAGAATGGTAGGGGATATACCGTAGATTGTTGCCGAACATTGGCGGTACGCGGCAACCGCCCAGGCAGGTCGCGCGGGTGGTGGTGGGCAGATTAGTGGCGCCACTTTACCCACTTACTTCATCGCGACTTTCGACCTTATTTACTCCTGTCGTATGGGAGCTATAGGCTTGAAATTTGTGTGAGATACACTTTAGGATGTACACATTACTTGACCATACTCAGCTATCCCCCAAGTCCTGCTGGGCGGGTGGTCATGCGGGGGAGGTGATGAAAAACACTGTACCCACTTATCTCCCAACAACTTTCGACCTTATTTACTCTTGTCCTATGGTAGCTATAGGCTTGATATTTGTGTGGGATATTCCTTAGGATGTAGGCAATGTATGGCAACCCCCAAATCTAGGTTTGTTGGGACAAGGGACGTGCGTGACAAAGGAAAGTCAGTTTACCCATACATCTCGCAAGTGCAACACCATGTCGGATTTACCACGTCGTTACCCACGCAGGGGAATATCCCTTGACGACGCCATGGCCATACTTGAAGAGAGTGATGTGCCTGATAGTGACACTGGATCGTCAAATTACGATTCAGAGGACGAATATAGTCCCACTTTGGCCGAGATAGAGGACATGCATGAGGAGGAACCCTATGTCCCCATCTCTCATCGGTACGCCATGTTACAAGAAAGGGAGGAGATTAGCTATCGTTCCCCCATCGCTCCCCGTGACATAGTGGACTCCCCAGCAAGTGGGGAAGAGCATAATGAGGATGAGGCAGATGACCTAGACCCCATGGCCTTCCTCAACATTCCACCTTCTCATCGTAGGGCTGCGAAGAGAAGAGGTGAGGAAGAGGAGGAGGAGGAGGAGGATGAGATGGGTCAAGGTCAGACACCACACGTGCCTCGCCGTGGTGCTTCCCCGCGTTTGACTTCCCCATCACCCCGCATTGCCTCTGCACTAAAAGCGCCAACCCCTAACACTTTCTATGGGTTGCGCAATCTTAGCAGCACAGCCATTGACTTCTTCAGAAGAAACAGATGAGGATATGCCTGCCCTAGAATCATCTCCACCACGACTCCCATGCCACCCCACACGCCGCCTGTTTCCCTCATCAGCCCAGATTGACTCGCCCCCACCATCACCTCTCAGACCACTACCATACTCACCTGTACCTTCTCCTCAGCCTGGGACCTCCTACAGACACGACACTCAGACACCATCACCGCCTGCGTCGCCACAACGCCCTGATAGTGCGCAATGCTCTATCAGCATATGTGGGCGTGCCCTTGGTCCTGTGCATGGGCGTGGCCGAAGGGTTCTAAGGTGACCCTAATACGACACCCCACCCCTGGCGGTGCGAGAGCAAGGGCTGGGTCGGCTCGACCAAGGCCGAGGTTGAGGGCAGGGGCAAGAGGCAGGGCAATGCCCTCCCACCACCCTGATGGTGACTCCCCTCCTGACGACTCTGGCGACGAAGGTGCCACTCAACCCGACGTGTGGGATTGGGTTGATGGAGAAAACTTTGTGCCCACCGACTACAACTTTGTGGGCGCTGGGATTGCCGGCCCTACGCTCCTAAACCAGCGGCGCCAGACCACGAGACTTGAAATCTTCAAGCAGTTTTTTACTACAAATCTCGTGGCTCTAATTGTTGACCAGACCAACTGGTACAATTATTATTTCAAGGCTGGGAAGGTGCAGCTCAAATACTCTGCAAGGCAGTCATGGTCCGCCCTAGATGTCCCAGAGTGTTACACATTCTTGGGCATTGTCATCCTGATGGGGGTCACAAAGAAATCTTCCATAAAAAAGTACTGGTCCTGGGATCCCCTCGTCCGAACCCCTATTTTTGACCAAATAATGAGCAGAAATAGGTTCACGGCCATAATGGGGAACCTACATTTCATTTGACAGCCTGGCAGCCCACGCCAGAAATCAAAGTCAACCAAGAGCAATGAAGGACCCTATGGAGAGGATAAGACCCATCTTCGAGTGCATGAAGGTGAAGTTTGCTGCCGCCTTCAAACCCCATCAGAAGCTCATTATTGATGAGAGTTTGCTGCTGTGGAGGGGGAATATTGGCATCCGGCAGTACATTCCCAGCAAACGACATCGATATGGGCTGAAGACCTTCGTGATGTGTGACTGTCAAACCGGTTACATCCAGGACCTAATTCTGTATATGAGCAAGAAAACAGAATTGGTGGATACGAGGACATACGAAATTTCTGGGGCCGTCGTCATCACCATGATGCAGGGCTACCTGGACAGGGGCCACATACTGTACCTGGACAACTGGTACACCAGCCCCTCCCTTGCCAAGTTCCTGCATAGCCGCACTACAGGAGTCTGTGGCACAGTCAGGAGGAATCGGATCTTCATGCCCGAACTACCACCCAGGCGGGAAAAGGGCTCCATCATCTACAAGCAGGCTAACAATGTCCTCATGTTGTCCTGGATGGATAACCGGGATGTGAACGTCCTCACAACAGTCCACCGTCCCATCTTCCAAGACAGCAGACGTCGTGACAGAGCAAAAGGCGAAATTATCAAGAAACCTTTGGCCATCTGTGATTATAACATCAACATGCGGCTGGTGGACAAATCAGATGCTGTCATCTCGTCAGTTGAGTGTGCGAGGAAGTCGATGAGGTGGTATAAGAAGTTATTCTTCCACCTCCTCGATATCACAATCTATAACAGCCACATCCTCCACGCAACAATCACTGGCAAAACGATGGAGAACTTCTGCATCGAGTTTTCCAGGGAGATGTTGAGGGAATACATGACTGCCCCCATGTCCAGCAACCCCCCGCCCATTGACGGCCAGCAGCAGAAGGGATTGCCAGGCTGACACAACGCCACTTCCCTAAATGTACCGCCCACAGAACACAATGAAAAACCCCGAAGACGGTGTCATGCGTGCCGGAACACGACACAGAGGGACCCTGCGAGATCAGATACCAGGTATATGTGCCGAGAATGTGATGTTGGACTGGGTTTCCCGGACTGCTTCCGGGAGTATCACACCCTTGAGCATTTCTAAAAGAGTGTACTCAAAGACTGCGATAAAAGACGCTATGAAATGTGAAGTGTGTGTGTATATAAACCTAGTGTAAATAATAAATATATACAAAGTGCCGAACACAATAATTATGTAAGTGAGATTGACACTCAAATATACGTAAAACAATGACGGACACCAATAAGTGAAATATAGCATATTTCTAAGTCAAAAGTGATGAAACAATGAGTGAAACTCATATTATAACTATAAAACATATCATAAGGTATAAACTGAATAAAGAGGGGGAGTGACAGTATAAATTGAATAAAGAGGGGGAGTGTGTCAGTCAGCTGGGTGTGTGTACGTACGTGCGTTCTGTTATTGTCTGAGACCATGATGGCCGCCAGTCTCCATGGCAAAGGGGACGCGCTATGGTCTTGCCACTCGTGATCACTTATAAAACTTATATCTAAGCACTTATCACACTATTACTTCACTTATAATGACAGTATGTGATACATGTTGGTAGTGTGACGTTAACCACTCCGTTAGAACCGCATGGCTTGTCCTACAGTGACTCGCTAGGATCGCCAGGGCAGTGGATGGGGCTACAGTTTATGTATTAGAGTGTGCTTTATTTCATATGAAAGCTTGTATCATGGGCAGTCCAGAAAGGCTCTTTGTTTTCACCCATGTCAAGGCTTTATATATTTAATTGTAAAGTATATGTTTTATCATTAACTAGTAATGATGGGATCTGGGAGAGAGAGAGAGAGTAGAACAGAGTGAGAGGGAGCGCGCAGTGTTTTTGTCCCGCTCGATGACGTCACGGCTGGCTGCCTCGTGAGGGTTGGTTGAGAGAGGTCCTTACCATGTTGCTAGCTCCCTTGCTAGTGGCTAGAGGACTTGTAACCGCTTTTTTCCCACGCGGCTCGAGCTAGTGCGAGTATATATACAGTTCCTCGCCACTCTCTCCCTCAGATCTGGTTTCTAGAACGCATCCATCTTTATCCCTTGCTACCTGTTCCCCGCTCCGCACCTGAGAATCTTTTCCTCTGCCTACCTCTCTCTTTTTTCATATCTTTCACCACCTTTTATTAATATTATACCCCCTCTGGTTAACTCTGCAAAATCAGCTTCATGCTGGCCAGTTGTATTGTGCGTTAAGGTCTGATATAACCTATGTATGTTTAGTTGTTAAGATAAGTTGATCACGAAGCATTGGTTGGCTTTAATATTGCCGCTTCCTATAACTATTAGTGTTCTGCTGGATTAGATAATGCTAGACTAGGGGTCTGATATTATAAGGTATTGTTTCCTATGGGTGCTGGCTTTAGTTAAAAGCTGCACGACATACCTGAGAACTGGAGTTGATTGGGTAAATTCTAGTCTGTGTGCCATTGAGAATAGAGCATGCACGAATGAGGGCTTTTTGCCTATACCATTCTGCACTGTTCTAGTCTCGATTGTTTGTCTTTGAGGTACGCCAGGAGAACGCTTGATACTTCGGTATTAAGGTTTCTCAAGAGAGCTACCCTTCCCTATAACGTAATATTTGACGCACAGACTTGAGATTTGCACTAGGCTATGCGGAATGCCATGCGCACCAGTATCTCGTATCATTGACTCTAGCTAGACTTTGTCAGTCACAGTAGACATTAAGTATATTAACCTAATTACTCTTTTTATGCATACCCATTTATGATTACACAAGCATTTCGCAGCCTAGTTTGATGTATGGAGACACAAACGACTTAGGCTCTTTTTGTTGATAGGAATACTGCATTGTCGTGGCGATTATTATTGTTGTAGTGTTTAGGATATTCTTGGCTCCGACGGCATTATATATTCTGCCTTTTTGTGTGCATAACCTGCACGAGCATTGTTCCGCTGCCTGCCTTTTTGGGTTCCATTTCCGATACGAGCATCTTTATAGCATCTAACATTTAAAGAAGATTCCTTGTTGGTGTTGAAGGACTTTAGTGCACTTTCTTTCATGCAGGAGTGCCTGACATTTATTGATTAAAGTAACGTAAGCTGTAACTTCTCTTACCACCTTACTTTGCATACCATAACCAAGCACCTTCGGTTATAGGTAGTAATAGCCTGTTTTCACATAACATTAAGTCTAGAGTAGACGCACATTTATTGAGAGTTTGATAGCCTATTATTGCATATAGAACTCTGTAGAGTATTTGTATTCTTTGTTCACTGGGAATATACATCAGAGGTTGGATCTAGCGCTTTCCGTTGTAGCATTTATGCCATTACTAGTCCAATGAATAAGAGCCCTGATATATTTAAACCCCAGTCGTAACAGTAGTATATGAACTATGAAGGCACACATAATGATCGGGTGGTGTAAATAACCGTCACTCGAAAACTGGATACATCGTACATCTGCCATACTGCCGCGCTCAGCTGTGGCTGGCCGGGCGGGATCTTTGAAGGCCGCCCGGCCTTAGCTGATGTCTGAGGCTGCCCCCCCCCCCCAACGACCCCCAAATGCCCGAGGTGAGTGTTTTTTCTTTATTCCTGACCTTTTTCTGCCATTTAAGAAAAAACAAACAAAATTTGGCCAAATCGGCCGGTCTCTCGATGTACTTTTATTTATAATTAGCTGGTGCTCAATGGGTTAAAGTAATAAACCATTGTACTGTCAACACTTAACGATAGTTTGAGTCTGGCTGCTTCAGACTATAAGATGAATACATTTGAATCCATTACACACAAACTTCCTTAGGTCTAATTATCAATATCATTGAGAAATAGCCCTGGTATATTGTCTGACAATATTGGGAATCAATTTGATTTGGGTTTCTACAGTATACTATTTATGGTGAAATTTCAGCTCACGGTAGGAAAATAATAATGCAGCCAATTAATTGATGTTTCCAATTATTTATACAGGAGAGTAATATGTGTGCCAACAAAATATTGTCAGAGACTATAGAAAATTATTCTAGAAAAACACTTAACAATTACCAATGAAGATGAATGCAAAGAAACCAAAGCCCGATATGCATATACTATATTGACAGAATCAGCTAAAACTAATTATGACCATTATGCAAGCAAAGTGAGTTCATATAAATTATATTGGTTTATCACTTCATATTTCATCAACCAAATAAGAAGCAAGACTTCGCTAAATTCGTGAACCTTAGTATTTCTGCGATGAATTCCCGTCCGCGTGATCCAAACCATGTCGTTAAATATAGTAACCTCCCTTATCATCCCCCTCCCCCGAACATATGTATAGAATTCCACCCTTTTTTCGGGGCCTATGAATGCTAAACTTGGAGACACTGCTAGATACACTTGTTACTAAATGCTTGTTTTATGTTTATGCAAGGAGCTTCTCACGTTGCCAATATCCCCCTCTCATATTTGCAAATGGATGCCACTAGACATTTTGTATGTGACAAGTTATTGGCGACATAATTGTTGATCGAATGTACAATTTGTTAATTTGTCTGCCTGTCAACCTGTGTGCCATTCTCTCGAATTGTGTCCATCCGTCCGTTCGCTCGATCGCGTCGTCCAACAAATCATCGATGTCAGGTGTGTCGGCATTGGGACTGATCTCCAGCTCCTGGCTTGCCTGGCTATTCTCTCGGCATTGGGACTGATCTCCAGCTCCTGGCTTGCCTGGCTATCCTCTCGTGTCTCACCAACAGTTGCTTGGCTATCAGGTATAATTTCCTGACCGTCATCTTCCTCGGCAACTGGTCTTGGTGTTGGTTTGATGACCTTCCTGGGGCTGGCACTGCTCTTGGATTGGCTCTTGGGCATGGTGGTGGTGTGGGGTATGGTTGAGCGGGTGCTTAGGGTAAAATACTGTATGTTTTATATATATGTATATGTATATTTTGTAGGTAGTAGGGGTAGGCAGCCCCGCCCAGGGAAGTACTACCGCCAAGGTTTCGGGAGACTCAGGGAATAGCCTGAATTCCATTTTCTCTCCCAGGCCTTGGTAGCTGGATACATATCTTTCTGCCTCACACATCAGGGGTATCAGGAAAACCCTCTTTATATAACATACACATCCAACTTCACGACATTGCCCTACATCGCTATCCTCTATCCATAAATACTACTCTTCCCACTACATATCATACATGTAACACCATACACTTACCTTATAAATATGGCAGTACAATTGTTAAGAGCAAACCTGGTGGTCCCTCGGATATCCACCCCCGGCAGGGTTGGGTTATTGACACAGGGCCCTCCCGGTCGTCATCATGCGACTGTGTCAAGAGCATTGCAACGTCCCAAAGCTGCTTGTCAGTACAGCTATTTCTTTAGTAATATAAGGGGACTTCACTCTAACATCAATTCTGTACACCAATTTCTTCAAGCAGAATCCCCTACTCTCCTTTTTTTGACAGAGACTCAAGTAACATCCACATCTGACACATCTAGATTTAATTTTCCAGGTTATCAACTGCTCCAAAATTTCAGACCTAAAGGTGGTGTATGTTGCTTCGCAAAATCTGAAATTGCCCTGGAGGAGGTTACTAGTTTCAATTGTCCCTATTTTGATTATTCTATATGCAAATTAATTTCTGCTGGTAAATTTAAATACATATGTTGCATCTACCGTTCCCCAAATACTCCTCCAGAGCAAAGTCTTTTTGATTATCTGTCCTCACAACTCAGTGTCCTCAACTTAAATGCTTCTTCTGAAATCACTGTGTTGGGTGATTTTAATGTCCATAATGTTGAATGGCTCACTCATTCAGCCAGGACTGATGATGCTGGTCTTGAATGTGAGCTATTTGCAGACTCATTAATCTCATTCAACTAGTCAACCAACCCACCCGTGTACCAGATAATCCTAATCATAATTCCCACCTACTGGACTTATTTTTAACAACCAATTCAGAAAATTATGATGTTACAGTGAGGTCCCCACTTGGATCTTCTGATCACTGTCTGATACAGGCCACCTGTCTATCACCTACCACACCTTCCCACTCTGAACCTGTTTTGGTGACTAAATGGCATTACGATAGGGCAGACTGGGAGGGTCTTCAAGGTTTCTTTATTGATATTCCCTGGACCTCTTTCTTTTCTAATGATGCACACTCCACCTTGAGCCACATACAAGATTTTGTAAAAATTGGAATGGACATTTTTATTCCTCATCAAAAGTACAGTAAAAGATCTAATTCACCTAAATGGTTTGACCATAATTGTGCTAGAGTAACTGAACAAAAAGCAATAGCCTACAATGCATACACAAGATCAAAAACACATGAAGCCTTTAATTACTTTAGAAACATCAGAAATCATGCCAAAACTGTATTAAACCTAACTAAATCAAACTTTCTCCATAAGCAGGCAAATAAACTTCTAAATAATCCAAATGATAACAAAATATTTTGGTCTACTCTTAACTCATTCAAATCCAACTTCACTACTGCTTCATCCATTCCACCATTAAAATCTCCGACTGGCAATCTTGTAAGTGACCCACGAGGTAAAGCTAACCTTCTTGCAGATATTTTCTCCACCAACTCAACCTTAGATGAAATAAATCAAGATGTCCCTGTACTTAATTTTAATTCACCTGAAATTCCCTCACTTAAGATCCACACCAGACATGTCAAAACTATTTTGCAGAATCTCTCAGTAGATAAGGCTCCTGGTCCAGATGAAATTCCTCCAATAGTACTTAAGAATTGCTCCTTGGTGCTCGCTCCTGTATTGGCAAAATTTTTCCGTCTGTTTACTCATACCTCATGCTTCCCAGTACCCTGGAAAGAAGCAAACATCCATCCAGTTCCTAAAAAAGGTGCCTCTTCAGATCCATCAAACTACAGACCAATAGCTATAACTTCCACTCTTGGCAAAGTTTTTGAAATTATATTAAATAATCACATAATTAAGCATCTGGAGAATAATAAATTAATCAGTGATAGGCAATATGGTTTTAGACGATGTCGATCAACTGCAGACATTCTTTGCCTTCTTACGCATCAAATCAACCAAGCTACAGACCAACATGGTGAAACACAGAACCAACCCAAATGGATGAATAATAGACTATTAGACCTTCTAGGAAAAAAGAGAGGAATATATCGAAAAATAAAGAAAGGCGAAATTCACCTACTTGCTTACTATCAGAATCTATCAAGAGAGGTTAAAAAATGTATAAGGACAGACAAAAGAAATTATGAAATCAGGATAGCCAATGACTCAAAAAATAACCCTAAGGCTTTTTACCAGCTATATAAATCTAAAGTTAGAGATAAAATAGGCCCCCTTAAAACTTCGATAGGAGAAATGACAGAAAATGATTTAGAAATGTGCAGTACATTAAATAGTCAGTTTCTATCCGTTTTCACTAATGAAAATTTGGCACAGATTCCAGAAGTCCGTAAGGTATATAGAGATAGTATAGAAAATAGGTTAAGTACGGTTACTATAAGTAGAAATGATGTGCTTAAGGAAATTGACAGACTGAAACCTCAGAAATCGCCTGGTCCCGATGAGGTATATGCCAGAGTATTAAAAGAATGCAGAGATGAGTTAAGTTACCCATTAACATTTCTTTTTAACAATTCATTAGAAAACAGGTATAGTTCCAGAAGCTTGGAAGCTTGCAAATGTAGTTCCGATTTTCAAAAAAGGTGATAAATCAATAGCATCCAATTACCGTCCCATTAGTCTCACCTCAATCATAGGAAAGCTACTAGAGTCAATTATTGCTAGGAAAATGAGAAACCACTTAGAAACATTTAACTTAATCAATTCTCTCAGCATGAATTCACACAGGGACGTTCTTGCCTTACTAATTTGCTTAGTTTTTTCTCAGAGGTATATGAAGCAGTAGATAATGACAAGGCATACGATATTATATATTTAGATTTCAGTAAAGCTTTCGACAGAGTCCCTCATGAGAGATTGATGAGAAAGGTTGAGGCACATGGAATAGGTGGGGCGTTGTTGGGATGGATTAGGTCATGGCTAATTGGTAGGAAACAGAGAGTCAGCATAAATGGTACCAAGTCAGAGTGGGGAGCAGTCAAAAGTGGTGTCCCCCAGGGATCGGTATTAGGTCCCTGTTGTTTCTTATATACATAAATGACCTAGATTTAGGTATAACTAGTAGGATAAGTAAATTCGCAGACGATACTAAAATGGGGAGATCAATTGATTCAGATAGCGATATAGAGTGCCTCCAAAGGGATCTAGATACCTTACATGAATGGTCAGTAAATTGGCAGATGAAGTTTAACATTGACAAATGCAAGGTATTAAAGATAGGGAAGATGCAAACAAATGTTAAATATAAACTAGCTAATTTAGAATTAGAAAATTCAGACTGCGAGAAAGATCTAGGTGTGTTTGTTAGCAATGATTTGAAGCCTAGAAAACAGTGTATAGGCGTTCGTAATAAGGCAAACAGGATTCTCGGGTTCATCTCTAGGAGTGTGAGTAACAGAACTGCTGATGTTATCTTAAAACTTTACTTGTCATTAGTGAGACCCCATATGGATTATGCTGTCCAATTTTGGTGTCCTTATTACAGAATGGACATAGATTCATTGGAGAGAGTACAGCGTAGAATGACAAAAATGATCCATAATATTAGAAATCTTCCGTATGAAGAAAGGTTGAAGAAATTAGGTTTACATTCGTTAGAGAGACGCAGAGTTAGAGGGGATATGATAGAGGTGTTCAAGTGGGTTAGTGGGATTAACAAAGGGGACATGACAAATGTACTAAAGCTCAGTGATAGCGAAAGAACTCGTACCAATGGTTTCAAATTAGATAAATTTCGTTTCAGAAAAGATATAGGCAAATATTGGTTTGGTAACCGAGTTGTAGATGGGTGGAATGGACTACCATGTGCTATAGTGGGATCTAAAACTGTAGGGAGCTTTAAGATAAAATTGGATAAGCATATGGACGAGAAGGGTTGGGTGTGAAGGGGGATCAGCCGGGTTGGGCCAATCAGCGCTCTGCAGACCCCCATAATCCTGCGTTAATCTCTAACCGTTTTGGTAAGATGATCCTCAGGGTATTAGAGTGTTGAGCCTATAATTGGGCTTTGTAATTGATTTGGGGTTGTGTGGGACAGGGATCTGCCTTGCTTAGGCCAATCGGCTTTCTGCAGACTCCCATTTTCTTATGTTCTTATGTTAACACATACAATAGCACTGGATATATCAAAGGCATTTGATAGAGTCTGGCATCAATCCTTATTGTCGAAGATGTCACACTACGGCCTTGCATCATTAGTTCCACTAATTTCTTCTTATCTTCATAACAGAAAAATACGTGTAATGGTAGATGGCCTTTATTCTCAATTTCACTCAATAAATGCTGGTGTTCCCCAGGGATCAGTTTTGGCCCCAATTCTGTTCCTCATTCATATCAATGATCTCATATCTACCACTCATAATCCAATACATTCCTACGCAGATGACTCAACACTCCACAGTTCCTTCACATTTACCAATTCTTTCACCCAACCCGATCTTATAAATTCAAAAATAAACACTGCAATTTCTCTGAACCAGGACCTTTCTAGAATTAATGAATGGGGACAAGAGAATCTAGTTTCCTTTAATGCACAGAAAACCAAGTACATTCATTTTCTAACCGACAGAAATCTCACTGACTCCCATATATTTTTTAATGATGTAAATATTCCCACTTCCCCTAGTATTGACATTCTCGGTGTAACATTAACTACTAACTTGAGCTGGACACATTATGTTAGAAGCATTGCTAAGAATGCCTCTAAAAACTGGGACTCCTGTACAGAGTTCGAGAATTCTTCACTGACGAGCAGTTGGCCATAATATAAAAGTCATGTGCGCTCTCAGATGGATTACTGTTCACCTCTGTGGGGTGGAAGTGGAGTGGTTGCATTGAGGCAGTTGGACAAAATTCAAAATAAAGCTATTAGATTAATCAATAACCCTGCAATCACACAGGACCTTCCTACATTAGCCATACGAAGAAACGTTGCATCCCTTGCATTATTCTACAGATATTTCACAGCAATTGTTCCGAGGAACTTGCTTCAATTGTGCCGCCTCTCCACATCTTTCCCCGTAGAACTAGGGCAGCTGAGAGCGCCCATGAATTTACACTTTCTCCTCCACAATGCAGAACTTCTGCTTATCAGAATTCATTTATCCCCAGAGCTACTACTCTTTGGAATTCACTTCCCTCGAATTGCTTTCCACAAACTTACAATCAACAAATGTTTAAATCCAGTTGTTACAAACATTTTATGAATGGAGGATGCCTTTAGGCACATGGACCTTTTTGTTTTATCTGTGTTTTTCCTTCCTCCGTTCATTGTCTCTTAAAAAATAAAAAATAAAAAAATGTTGCAAACAATTATGGTTGCTGGTATTAGGGATATTGGACACATCTTATAAACTGCAAACAATGATATTGCGAACCTCGAAATAATTGGAATATATGTACAGTACTATCAATCATTTCAGGGGACGAACGGAGAGGTTGAAATTATTTATAATAGGTTAATGTAATAATATGACAGTAATAATAATAATAATTAAATTAATAAAAATAAATTAATAATAATAAATAATCAATCAGAATCAGACAGTGACGACGAGGCCTCTCGAAGTCAAGGGGCCTACGAACCAAATCACAGTTTCGAGTAATAAGGGGTTAAAGTCTAAGAAAGGTACTGCACTCCAAAACTATACTCCTATGACAATATTATACATCAATGGAAATCTATCGACCTGACATAAAAATTATGTTGGTGTTTTTTTCTGAAAATCTGAAAATAATAATACAACACCATAAAACACCAAGGGGTGTGTTTTTGTATATGTGTGTTTATTGTTCAATTTAAATTCAAACATAATAATTTCAGAGTACTTGATAACACTAAGAAGCAGTTCAAATTTGAAAGCAATATTCCAAAAATTGCGTGTTTTTCGTTCGACATGTTTTATGGTGTTTTATCAAAACATACAAAATGCATACAAATTATTATGGTAGTATGATCAAAAGAATGAGTGTACACATTGTAAAGAAAAATCATAGCAATGTTTTTGTGGAAATAGGTCATTATTAGGTAAAACACCAACAAACACATAGTGTTTTTTTGTATGTACCCGTAAATGTTATTAGATTACATTCATACTTGGAACATTACAACATTTTGCAATAACTAGGAGACAGCCGAATCATTTAAGCAAAATTCCAAAAATTGCGTGTTTTATGAGTGTTTTTCCATCTGCCTGTTTGGTGGTGTTTTATTAAAACATAAAAAATGCACACAAATTATATTATAGCATAATCAAAAGATAGAGTGTAAATAAATGGATGAAATCGTATCAGTGTTTGTGTGAAAATCTGTAATTCCTAAAAAACACAAACAAACACGTTATGGGTTTTTTTTTTGTGTATCCGTAATTATGGTCCGGTTTATTTCATACTCATATTTATTAATAACCATGATGTAACTAAGATTTAATCCAAATTAGAAAGCATAATTCCCATAATTACATATTATAATAATTTAATTTCATAAATTATAAGAAAAGACCTAGTTCCTTCGTGTTTGATGTGTGAACAATGGTAATAAAATCATTATAAAGTTAAATATTATTTACCTCTAAACTGCTGCCCAATCCGCTTGTCAATATGAGAGGTGGGAGGGGGGGGGGGGGGGGGGGGTTAGTAATCGAGGATGTCATCGGCGGGGTCGTCGACATCGGATTCCTCATCCCCACTGTCGTGACCACCACCACCCAATGCATCCTGGGCAGCGAAGAGTTTGGTGTAGAAGTCCTAATAGGCCTGAGGTACAAACGTGGAGAGGTACTTAATGTGATTCAGCTTTTTTTTGTTCAGCACCACTCCGTTGGGGTACCTCTTGGGCAGGGCGACCTTACAGAGGTCAAAGGTGTCCGGGTTATAGTTGTTCGAGCCCCTTGACTTCGAGAGGCCTCGTATGCCAAGAGAGGTTGTATGAGTTTGGCTTCACATAGGTTGGCAATAAGTATAAATTCGTCCACTCATCAGCAGTCATTGTTAGTTTCATGTCAAATCAACTATAGGTAGTGCTAACGAACTTGACAATAATCTTGATCCCTGACTCCTTTGTAACTCAAAAGGGCCTAGAGCAAACTGGCTGTAAATATCCACAACTATTTCCTTGTGGACTCTTCCCAAATGATAGAAACGTCACTCCGATTGCTGTCATTCATTTCGAGTTATAAGAAGTGAAGGGGTCAAGATTATTGTCAAGTTCGCTGGCGCTACCTATAGTATATGATCTTAACCAGTGTAATACCAACACAATCAATTAGTTAGTGTAAACCAATGTTAATTAAAAGGCAAACTAACCTATTTATCCTAACGCTAATAATTGTATATTTCCTTACTAAAAGATTCGCGAACACATGAATATTGTGACAATATCTTCAAATTAGTGTGGAATATTGTAAGTGAATCAAATACATAACCTTGGCATATGCCAATTGTTTACTTTCACACTTTCGTGTTTGTTTAGTGTGTGTGCTTTTTTTTTTTTTTTTTTTTTTTTTAAAGTTGAAGAACGAGCTATGTATACCATGAACACAATTTTAGAAGGGAAATATGAGACTTTTTGCCGAGATCACAGCTGCCGACATGAATCCAGTTATCCAGACTAACACAGGTTGAAGGCTGCTCTCAAAAATATAAATTGGACGATAATGGGACAATCCAAACCAGCGGACTCAAAGGGACTCACGTAATTCCACTATGTTTTTGTTTTTTCCTAGTAGGCTAGATGAATATTTGTATTTCAAAACTAATGCGGGTGTTTGTTTGTTCTAATATTATTTGAAAGTCTTTTAAGTTCAGAACACCATGACGACATTTGCATTTTATTCTGATTAACAATCTCACTCAGCTTTGGAATGGCCTTTAAGAATCAGAGGGTTTACACTAGCTGACTAGTGCACTAGTGTACTTACTAGTGTACTAATAAGCGATGTAAGTATCATTAAATGTTATAATCTTACAAAGTGTTCTATAAACGTCCAGTGTATGATGGTAGGCTAGAGTGATGCAGTGTAATAAAGTGGCAGTTTATGTCGTAGTGCATAAGTCAACATGTACAGCATGAGGTAAGTTATATACATGTGCCTTCTAAAACAATATGTGTTAGTGATGTGTGCCATTTGTTATTTGTTTATATATTCCAACTACTCCCTTTTCGGACATAAGCTGACTGAGAGCCAGTACATTCAACCGTACATTCAACAGTGAAGCCCGTGAGGTCTCGTTCCAGTCTAGGGAGTGAGGCATGTGAAGCACTTTCGGATGCAACCAGTCCCCGCAAGATGCACGGGGCCCAGTTGTCCACCCACGGCTCGAAGCAGCCCCATCTCTGAAGCTGCCTCACCCCAGTGCTTCACTATCTCACCTCCAAGACTCGTAACCTCACTTTCAGAACGCCACCTATTGAGCAATAAACTCACTAGGCATTGCCCCCCTGGAGCGAATACTCATACAGTGCTATTTAATCAAGGAACAATGAGGGCATTTTGTTGGTGGGATTTGTGGTATTGCACTTGTTTTTATATTTCAATTATTCCCTCTCGGGCATAGGCTGAGAGCCTGTACATTCTACCGCTCAACACGGTGAAGTACGAGACCAGTCTAGGGAGTGAGACATGTGAAGCGCCCACTTACGGCTCAAAGCAGCCCTATCTTTGAAGCCGTTTCGCCTTTGTGCTTCACTGTCTCATCCCCAAGACTCAGACCTTCACTCTCATAACGCCTCTATTGAGAAATAAACTCACTAGGCATTGCCCGCCTGTATTCATACAGTGCTATTTAATCAGGGAACAATGAAGGTATTTTTTTGGCGTTTCGGTGGGCTTTGTGGTAATACACTGATACTAGGTACACTCGGATACCATAGTCTCTAGCCCACTCCTCTCTGGCAAGAGTGAGGCCAGGACCCTTACTGGACGGTGGCCCACAGTGATGGTTAGGGGTGGGGTTGGGGGAAGAGGGCAACGCACACACGAACACACAGTGAAGCATTTGTGTGAAGCAATCCAGGACGCTATCTTTGTTGGTTACTTTCTTGTAGTTATTTGGTATTTGTTCCCATCATTTCGCATTATTAAAATCCTGTATTCCATACAATTGAGAATAAATATATGCAACATTTTCTTTAGCATGAATAAGTATAACTACAGGTGTGAACCATTAGTTATTATGTAGTGCAGTTCCTATTATTAGCAAAATTGAAGTTCAGGGAAGGGTTCAAAATAGATCAGTATAAAAAAAAAAAAAAAAAAAAAAAAAAAAAAGCAGACTGGAACACACACAAATAGAGAGAGAGAAGGATCGTGTGTGTGTTGGGGGGTGGGGAGAGGTGTAACAAACTGGGATGGAGAGGACGAGATGTGGTTGTGTTGGTTAGAGGCAAAGACGGAGTAAGAGTGAGATAGAGTGAAAGGAGGTGCTAGAAAGGAAATATGGAATAGGAATACGATAGAATGTCATTAGAAACATTTGTGTGTGTGT
>CM064504.1:67053646-67218692 GCA_032716605.1 Paralithodes platypus | reverse complement strand
GGAACGATTCAAAAACTTCAAAGGGTGGTGGTCAGTGTAAATCACCACGACTGGGCCAAAAGCGGGAACATACACCTCAAAGTGCCTGAGCGCCAGCACAATAGCCAGAAGCTCCTTCTCTACTACTGAATAGTTCTTTTGTGCTGAGTTGAACTTTTTCGAAAAGAAGCTTACTGGGTGTTCCACACCTTCCGTATCTGTCTGTAACAAGACGGCACTAGCCCCTACGCCGCTAGCATCTGTCGCTAGCTGAAAAGGTCTTGAAAAGTCGGGGGCTCTGAGTATGGGGTGAGTGCACAACAGATGCTTCACCAGTGAAAAAGCCTTCTCACACTCAGGTGCCCACCCAAACTTTTTTTTCTTTGCCAATAAGTCCGTCAGAGGAGCCAACACCGAGGAGTATCCGCGGATGAATCTGCGGTAATACCCAATCATGCCCAAGAACCTCATGATCTGTCTTTTGGTGGTCGGCCTGGGGAACTGGTTAATAGCCTGTATCTTGATAAGGGGGGGGGGAGGGGGGGGGGGGCACACCTGGCCTAACCCTACCACAAACCCCAGATACTGCACAGTTGCCCGAACAAAATCACATTTGCCCAGATTGACCACCAAATGAGCCTCACTAAGCTTCCTGAACAGTGCCTGAACAGTGCTCGCAATGGCTCTCAAAGTCATCGTCGTAAATTATCACATCATCAAGATAAACGGTGCAGTTAGGGATCTCCGCCACTAACTCGTTCATCAGGCATTGGAAAGTTGCAGGTGCATTCTTCAGCCCATATGGCATAACGTTGCAACGGTAAGTATTCCCATCCACCACAAACCCGCACACCTGCTTCGCCCGCTCAGACAACGGCACCTGCCAGTAACCCTTGACAAGATCCACCTTGGTGAGGTAACGTGCACACCCGATCTTATCAACACTATCATTTACGCGGGAAAGAGGGTAGGCATTGGTGGGAGTCAAACCATTCAACCGCCTGAAGTCAATGCAAACCCTGACCTTGCCATCTGGTTTGGGCTGCAGATTGACGGGAGATGACCACCTAACCGCCCCTTTTTCTATCAGTCCTCTCTCCAACACGTAGCCTAACTCCGCTCGGAGAGCCGGAAGTTTAATGGGAGGTACACGATAAGGCACTGATTTAAAGGGGAGGTGGTCTCCAACGTCCATATCATGCACCGCTGGAGTTGTGAGGCCTGGGTGCTCGGCAAACACAGTGGGGTATGAACAAAATAGGTACTGGATCGCTGCATGCTGTTGCTCAGGCAGGTGCTCTAGCGCCTCAACAGCCACCTGGTTCGTGTTCCCCGCCCACTGATCCGCCGAGACATGACAATCCCAGCTCTCCTCCACCTGTACCTCACTGCCTCCCTCTCCTTCTCCACCTTGGCCGCTGCAAGCTAACACAGGGACAGTAGGCTGCTCAGGTGGGCGCCTCACGAACTCTTTTAACAGGTTCACATGACAGAGCTGATTTTTCTTCCGCCTATCCGGAGTAGCCACAAGGTAATCTAGGTCAGACAACTTGCGCACAACCTTGTAAGGACCGACAAACTTAGCCGACAGGGGATGGCCTACTAAGGGCAATAAGACCAAAACCTCCTGTCCAACCTCAAACTCCCGGAGCTTTGCCTTAGTGTCATATCGATCCTTCATCAATGCCTGATTATCTACCAAATTTGTCCCTGCCAACTCCAGGCTCTTCAGCATCCTGTCTCTACTCTCGAGGACATACTTAATTAAAGAACATGGCTGCACAGTCCCTTCCCAGATTTCTTTAACCATGCTCAGAGGACCTCTAACCTGATGCCCGAAAACTAGCTCGTTGGGACTAAACCCAAGACTCTCCCCAGGTACCTCTCTTGCCGCAAACAAAACGTACGGTAGCCCCAGGTCCCAATCCTTGCCGTTCTCCAAACAGTAGTACCGCAACATGCTTTCCAAAGTGGAATGCCATCTTTCCAACACCCCTTGACTCTCTAGGTGATAAGCTGAAGAGACAACCGTACAAATCCCATGCTGCTGCATGGTCTGTTTGAAGAGTGTGGACGTGAAATTCGACCCTTTGGTCTGACTGGATTTCCTGCGGGTACCCGTACCTCGAGCAATACAACAGCAAATTTCGCACAACAGTTTTAGACTTGCCATTTCTCATAGGGTATGCATCAGGGTAGCGAGTGGAGACATCCATGAGGGTTAGCAAAAACCTGTTACCTGCACTAGTGGGAGGCAGAGGGCCTACCATGTCGAGTATAACCTTGCTGAAGGGCGGACCAATAGCAGGTACTGGGTGCAACGGAGCCTTAGGTATGCTCTGATTGGGCTTTCCCACCCTCTGGCAGGTACCACACATCGCCACCCATGCCGAAACTTAGGCTTTAATACCTGGCCACCAGAACAACCTAGATAACGAAGCCAACGGTTTTCTCACACCCAAGTGACCTGCCAATGGAACATCATGCGCCAACTGCAACAGGCTATCACGACACTTCTCAGGAACCACCAACTGGTCAACCACTCTTGCTCCACCATCCCAACTACGTCTGGGATCCAAAGAACGGCGGTACAGGATTCCCCCAACATGAAAAAAATCTCCCGACTTTTCATCCCCGTCCTCATCGAGTTCAATCGCCCCGTTCCCACAACTCCCAAGCCCAGGATCTTCTGCTTGCAACCTACATATATCCGAGGGTGCCAACCTATCTAAGGCTCCTGAAGCAACTTGTGGCCACCCCCAATACTATGCTGCTCAAGCCTTGCCTGCTTCGCCTGGGAACGTTTCTGTCGCGGAGTGCTATCACGCCCAACCATGTCACTAGGGGGGACAGGTTCTGGGGCCACTCCGGACCTCATAATGGGTGCAAGTACCGAGTCACTAAGGAGTGTCGCTGGATCCAAACTCTCAACCCGACCAGCCTTGACTTTCTCCTTCCGACCCTTCCTCCGCTGGCCTAGAATTTGGGTACTAGGCTGTGACACCTGAGCGGACTGAGACCGGGTGACAGCACAAGCCATCTGCGGCATCTGACACCTCTCCAGCCACTCTTGCCCCTCCCTACTCGTGTCGGCCGCCCTCTCGGCAACGACTAAGGGTGGAACCTCGGAATTGGACACCGCAAAGTCGTTGCCGAGAAGGAGGTCGACCCCCTCAACAGGCAATTTCTCCACCACACCCACATCCAACTCCCGTGTCACACCGTCTACCTCAAGCTGCACTCTGACCAGCGGGTAAGACCGCGTAGCATTGATGCCTTGAACCACCACAACCCGAGCCGCGTTAATTGGCTTGCCAGTAAAATTCTTAACAAGTGTCTGGGAAGCGCCCATATCACGCAACAACTCAAGCCTATGCCTCACACCAGCCCACCTCACAGTGCCGTTCCCCCTATGACCACAAAAAACATCACAGACGGGTGACGAGCCCTCCTGCTGCTTCTGCACCGGCGATGACTTCGCAACCGACTGTTTACCCCGGGCAAATGCGGAAGACCTCAAAGACACGCCAATGTTGCTCACTAGTGACACCACTGCTGTAGGCGGTGCGCTCGGACATGAGCGCGCAATATGCCTTCTTATGACACTTGAAACATTCCACCTCACTCTTGGACTTCCCCTGACATGGTAAGGGCCCTGGCCTTTCTTTAACGGGATGGGTTTCAACTTGGGATCATAATTGGCAACAGTACTCTTGAATGGATAATTGTTTGTGTCATTAATTCAGGGGGGTGGAGTGGTACGCCCCTTGTTACCTGCCTCAGCTCTCTGTGCAGACCCGCACCCGCGAATCAATGACAACCTGAGGTCAGCCAGCTCAGCCTCCTCTTGTAGAGTTTTCGGTCGCTTTTCTTTAAGGTTAAGAGTCAAGTCACTGCCAGTACATTTAAAAAAATTGTTCCAGCAACACTATTTGTTTTACTGAATCAAAAGTAGTTGCCTTCTCCGACCTTAACCAATTTTCAAATGCATCTGACAGCTCTCTAGCGTGTTCCTGGAAAGTACTCTCCATTCTTTTTGGAACCGCCCTAAACTTCAGCCTATAGGTCTCTGGCTGTAGCTCATACGCCCTCAGGACAGCCTCTTTCAACAACTCGTAATTCACACAGGAATCTAGGGGCAAAGCATTGTACGCCTTGAGTGCTTTCCCCGTCAATCGTGAAGAAACAAGGGCTGCCCACTTTTCCTCGGGCCATTGGTGCTCCTGCCACTTTTTCTCGAACCGGAGAAAAAATTCTGTAACTCCTGACTCATCAAACACTGGAACCAACTTAAGTAGATGCGTCAGGGACTGGTCATGGGCTCGACCCCCCTGGGCGACCCGGTTCCTCGTCACCTCTACACTAGTTTTCTCTAGGTCAACATCGGCACAATACCTCTCAGACTCAAACTTGCACTCAGACTCTCGCTCCTGCTGCTGCTGCCTGAGCTCAGCCTTATACTTTCGCTGCTCGAGCTCAGCCCTCTGCTGCTCGAGCTCAGTCTGTTGCTTAAGTTTGGCGAGCTCGAGCTGAAACAACATCTCGGCAGACAAACCTTGAGGAGGGGGTGCTACTATCGGGGACCCACCCTGTGAATCACCTAGAGGCATACCCAACCGCCAGCAGGCATCGGCCTGCGGGAACGTACTCGGCTCCGGAACCCGAGGGGGCACCACGATAGGAGTCGAGTGGAATGGGGGCTGGGCCGAAGGTGCCCCCAGCTCCCGCTCCACCCGAAGCCCCATGCACCCCACCGAGCACACAGGTAACCAGCTCACCTCTCGACAAACCGCTAGTACTGGCAAACCCTAAGACCGTGGCTACACACTGCAATCCGTACCGGTCTAGCCCCGATACACGATCCGCTGACACAGGCTCCTCCAAAAATATCCGAGCATCCTCCTCATTGTTCACTACCCGAACGCCGCTTAACAACTCCACCTTCTCCACCTCCTCGCCTGCCTCTCGCACTGTGCCCTCACTATGCTCAGACCCGTCCAGTGACATGATGGAGTCAACAACAAAAATCTCAGTCAAAACAAACTCTTGCGTAGCTTTATTCACCAAAAAATATTCGAAGATGTTCTTGAGTGCAATACTAGGTTACCAATAACTCCAACAAGTTCTATATATCTTCAAAACAATGTCTACTGCCAACAATGCGAGAAATCAATTCAACCCCAAATGGTAATAAGATTTCTCCAAAAAAAAAAAAAATGCAATATTCAGTTCACTATATTCTGGTCTAAGGTCGCCATTTGTTACGACCGGCACTACAAAATAAACAAGGGCACTTAATGATGGACTAGATGATAGGCTATATCTGCAACAACAGTACGGTAATTCCAAAACCCTCGAACTATTACGCCGGTGAACAAAAACACTTAAAACCCTTCAGAGTTAATCTACTGGATAACGGGGTATCAATTAACTAGGTTTTAGTGCACTTCTACAAAGGCTTTCCGGTGACGGTAAAGCCAACTCACAACAGGAGTACTTATGTTACGAAAATGCTCTTAAGTAATAACAATGCTTGAATAAACTATATAAGATTTAATAAAGGAGTATATGCTTACGTTAACTTTAGTGTGAGTCTGTACTCAACACTAAACTCTTCAATGCTCAATGAAAACACTGGAAGTCTAGTCCTACAGGAATCAGATAAGGAATCTTCTGAAAAGGTCTGATGCTCTAAGATGCTCATTAATATAGAACAGAACTAATGCAGGGGCAGGACACCAAAGCGTGTATCTTAAATACACCAATAAGTAGGATACATATATATAACAAAGGAGTGCAACAACTCTGTGACAGCACTAATAATAAGCACTCAAAAAACAGTACTTCCTTAGCCAATGTAACAGCCAAACTGGGTTGTGCACTATGCAACAACCTAGGCTAAAATAAGGCGTGAATAATTCCTAAAGTATACACAATGAAAGTTAATAAACACAATGCTGTCTTTCTCACTAATAAAGTCTAGCAGTGGCATAAAAGGTACTAGGAAACTAGGTAAAGCGCAAGCATGCTCGTAGCCTACTGTCTCCCCTTGAACAGATTTCCCTTATGTTACGTTAAGTGACTTGGAGGCTCTCTTGGTAAGTCCAGATCTCTAGTATCTGGTCTTGCCCTGGCGCTCCACAAAGGTCAATACAATGAGGTAGCAATCATACAGGTAAGAGTAGGCAAAAGCCCTTTACTTGTATACTGCTACACTCGCAAAGGAAAATATGCACAAGGGTTACAGGCTAGCTAGCTTCGTCAATGTTGTACAGGCTCTGACTTGCCACATACATAACTTAGACAACGACCAAAGATACCTTCCATTGTCTAGCATTAAATAATGGGAAATAACAGGTCAATAATTAGAAGCACCCCAACACTATGATACAATTTGACTATGACTCTAATAATCCCTAAAACTAGTGCAAATATATATGGAGAGCTGGTGCTGGTAATACGACTGGCCGACTATGGAAGTTGTATGCAGAATCAGAAGGGATAAGTAATTGAATAAAGAGAGAAGTATGAAAAGGAAGAAGTTCAGAGAGAGAGAAAGTAGTATAGGGGGTTATATGGGCGACAGATTGCAAAGGACATGTAGGACCAAGCACGCTGTGCCAAGCTCTGCAGGAGAAATGCGGGCAGGAGCCCCCCCAGCACTAACAAAGGCAGCAGCATCCAATCACAGACGACTGCGTCACGAGGAGCAGGCGTCACGTGACGCGTCAGGCCCGCCGACCACTCACAAGCGTGGGAAACTCCTCCGAGCGAGAGAGGCACATGTATATACACACGCACATACTACCACCTCGCTGCCTACCTTGCTCTTTCTCCTTTAACTTCACACAATGCATCTTATATTCTATCAATGATATAAAATACTTCCAAGTGTCACAGACAAGAATAAAGACCACCACTGATCTGTCTGTGACAACATGAACTCTATGAAAGGAAGAACATCGTTCTACGATTATTGTAGCCCATGATACTGCCCTGGCGAGTGCTAGCGAGTTACGAGTGCATTCTGGGAAGCTGGCCAGCGTAACAGCTGACTATCTAACTTCTCAAGTGGAACGCATTCTATCCTCTCTCCTTTCACAGAAATGTCTGTCTTAATTGATTACAACTTTCACCTTCCCCAATGGCTCTCCTCTCATTTCGCTGACCAATTTGGTGAATAAGCCCATGTCTTTTCTATCCTAAATGACCTAGAGCAGTTATTCCAACACTCTACTCAAATTCCTGACTGCCATGGAGAAGGCCCAACTTATTTTTAATCTCTAATCCTTCTACTTGCGCTGTAAACCTATTCTCTCCCAACGGATCCTCCGATCACAACCATGTCTCTCCAGTTCGGTCTTCTGATCCTTCCAGCCTGCGATGCTTGTGGCACTTTGGCGATGCCGACAGGGAAGTTCTTCGACAGTACTTCTTGATTTCTCATGGAATTATTTTTATTTCCGTGGCCAGGGACACTCGGAATGTGTCAAACGCATAACTGAGGTAATCCTCTCAGGCATGGAGGCATACATTCCATTTTTTTCTCTCAGTCCAATGCAAAAAAGTCTTGGTATATTCACGCTTGTTCTACTGCTGTACGTAATAAGAAGGAAACATTCAAACAGTACCATCGCCTTCAAACTCAATAATCTTATAATCTTTATGTTTCTACCCGGACTCAAGCCAAATCTGTTCTTTGACTAGCCAAAAACTGTTATAGCAATATCAAATGATCCAACTTTTTCCCTCCCATTTTCCACTCTGATGGCACTACCGTCACTTCTTCCCCTGACAAAGCTGAACTCTTCGCTGAAACTTCTACTTTGCATGTTTCCAGTGTTTTTCCTCCCTCTTCACCCATCTTTCATGTACTTACGCTTAACCCACTGGGCACCAGCGCCACAGCGTATGCGTCGGCAATGTATCTAACGCTAAACCCCAGTGCCGCATAGCCTTACAGAAAACAAAAATGAACACCTAGCACAGTTATTATCTTTTCCTGGCTACCTCCCTCACTGACATTAATTACCCCTCTACCTAACAGCCAAGAGATGAAAGGGCGTACGTCCAGGAGGTCCTAGGAATACCTGTAGTCCCTCTTACCCGGAAGCCAACCATCAGTAAAAATGCACCAATAGGCCTACAGGATACAGCACTAGATGAAGAAATTGTTCAGCAACTTCCCCGCTCTTTCGCTTGGTCCTCCCAGTGAAGCATACTTGCTGCATCCTCTGAGCAAGGCCCCGGTGCATGCTCCGACCAAAGAACCATTGCGTCCTTCGAATGGTTAGGATTGTTATGTTCTACGAGCCTACCTAACAAGTTGCGTTCTTCGAAGTCTAGAGATTTGCATCCTTCGAACTCTCAACTTGTGATGCATCCTCCGAGCAGTGCAGCAGTACACTAGTGCCAGATCCCAGGGAAGAAGCAGAAGAAGAGAACAAGAAACAGAAGAATAAAAAAAGGGAAAGAATAATAAGAAGAAAAAGACGAGAAATACAATTGTTACATCCTCCGAGCAAGGCACCAGTCTCTCTAGGACGGAGAAGAAGAAGAAGAAGAAAAAGAGAAGAAGAAGAAGCAGATGAAGGAGAAGAGAAGGAAGAGAAGAAGAAGAGGAATAAGAAAAGGACAAGAAGGCCTGGTCCACTCATATCTGAAGCCCCAGGGAAATCTATGTTTTCAAAGTTAAGCGTGAAGGATACAATTCTGGTACTTGCTGTTCTTCACTTTGAAGATCAATCTATTTATCTATTGCCAAACGACATGATCCCCGAAGGTGTGGCCACGAATGAATCACCCCATGCACCTCTGTCCCCCGTCAGCCGAAGCTCCTCTTCCCAACCAACACCATTTTCACGCATATACCTCTCAACTCCATCCTTCCACCTCACTCTTGGTCTGCTCTCCCTCTCTGTCCTTCCATCTCACTTTCGTACACTCTCTTAATCATTCTCTCGCTTCCCATACGTTCCACATGGCTGAACCATCTCAAGGTGTTCCTTTTCACACTTTTCAGCACATCCACATCCACACCACACAAATTTCGTACTGGCTCATTCGTCTGTGTATCCCTCCATGTAACTCCATACGCACCTCTCAAGTAACTCATTTCCACCCCTCTCACTCATGATTTATGTTTCTCCAACAATGTCCATGCTTCACTCCGGTACATCAATGTCGGGATTACCACATTATCATGCAAGGACTTTTTTACTTCCATGCTGACTACCCTATTCCTCATTACAGCGTTCCTATAATACTTCCCATCTTACACCCTCTCCCGCATTTCATCCTCCATACTCCCATATTTACTCAACACACTGTCCAAATACTTAAATGAGCTAACATTCCCTATAACCTGACTTCACACTCTGTGACTGCACTCCTTTCAAAGACTATAACCTTACTATTCCCCATCATCTACCTTCAGAATCCGTTTTTCACACATTGTTCCAAACATATTTTCCAGACCCTTCAACTCCCACTCTTTGTCTCTCATCAGAACTGTATCATTGGCAAACATCAGTACAGGCAACTTCCACTCAATTTTTTCCCTTATCAACGGTACACCAACATCCACTGCTCTTCCTTGTATGTCATTCATGACTCCATCAATATACTGTATATATATTGAACAACAATGGGGACATCACTCAACCTTTTTTAATGCAACATTCAGATAAAAGAACCCGCTCTGTTCATTCTCTACACACACTGCCGCCTTTGCACCCTCATACATGTTCTTCACCACTTTCAACAACCTGGCAGTTACTCCATAATTATATTCTCAATACTTTCCACAGACCTTCTCTATCAACTCTGTCATAGGCTTTATCTATGTCCATAAAGGCAGCAAACAACTTTTGTCCCTTCTCCAGATATTTCTCAACAACATATTTCAAACCAAAAACCTGGTCTATACACCCTCTTCCCTTCTTAAATCTTCCCTGCTCCTCACCTACCCATTTCTCCGTTCTCGCTCTCAGTCTCTCGATCATTACTTTGAAGATCCCTTCTATATAATAGTTTACATGATACACACCCTGTCCCCTTTGCCATATATTTATAGGGTTTATTTATATATAATTGTTTAACCACTTCCCCGCGGTGACCGTCACCTGACGGAAGCCGATTTCTGCCTATTATGTGGCCTGGGAGCGAAGCAAGCTGTTGCAGGTAGCGCCCATGGAGTCTGGGCATATACTGGTATGCGAGACAGCCTCTTCTCACAACATCGCAGCGTTATATATAGCGAAAACCGCTCCAAACCGCTCATTTTTAGCGATTTTGGCCGACCTATGCAATATCGTTGCAAAACAACCAGACGTCATACAGATTTGATTCAAGTGTCATTGTAAAGCTCTATTACTGTACTTTCACCAAAAATGTATAATTGTATTACAATCTGGCTCTTGCTTATGCATAAACATGAGCAGGGAATGAAGGTAATTTCAGACCATTATGCCCATTCCACATGAGTTAATAGGCGACTCCGTCCATGCTACTGAGTATTATTATACCGTAATTAATATACACAACACCACTCGTTATGAGCATTTTAGTTATCTCCATTACCTCTCTCCCCTCTACTGTATCATGTCTGTTCTCTCTTCCAGGTTCCATTGATCTGTATTTGTGCATTATATGCTCAACCCTTATATATTATTATTTGTCTATGTGATTGAGGGAGGCAAAAGGAAGAACTGCCTATAGCGAGTGCCTCCCCCATAGTTGAAAGAGTGACAGGGCCAAAATCAAGGGACGTTCGAGCCAAAATGCCTGGACACACGGAGTTTGAAGCAATTTAAGTCATAGGAAGAGGGAAAGACTGATTCTGGGAGAGAGTTCCAGAGCTCAGCTATTGAGTAGAAGAAAGACTGAGAGTAACGTTTCACTCTCGGGTTGGAGAGTTGCACAGAGTAGGGGTGGGATTGAGTTGCAAGACGGGTACCACGTGCCGTACGTAAAGGAGGTGGTATACACTGGGAAAGCTCTGAGGAACACTGATTATTATAGTAGCGATAGAATAGCGAGAGATTTGCCACATTGTTCTAAGTACTTGTATATTAACCTCACTTAACACTTATGTTTACTCTAAATGATAATCTGTAAATAATACCTTATGTACTGTGACCATGTACTTCGTTCTAGTCTTTAGTTTCCCAGTTAATATAAGTTACATCGCATCCTCAAAAGGTTATACCAGTGCTATTCCTTCCTCTCCACCCCCGTCTCACTTACTCATGACTAATATTATTATAATCTCTTCTACTTTGTGCACTCTCTGGGCTAAATACTCGTCCCAAAGAAGGGCGACTGCTCTCAACCCTCCAACTTTCGTCCATTTGCTCTCATATCTTGTACCTCTAAAGTTTTAAAATCTATTCTTACTTCAAAAGTTCTTAAACATTTATCTTCCCATATTCTTCTTTCAGATCAACAGTATGGTTTCCTTAAGGGGTACTCTACTGGTGATCTCCATTTGTACCTTACTAACTCATGGTAATTCTCCCTTTCGGACTAGACATATTGAAAGCCTTTGATAGAGTCTGGCCCAAATTACTTGTTTTCAAGCCACATCCTTTAGTTTCTATCCCTCTATTTGTGGCTTTATCTCTAATTTGCTTTCTGGTCATTCCATAGTTGCGGTTGTGGACGGCTATTGCTCACTTCCTCAGCCTATAAACTCCGGTGTTCCTGATGTTTCCGTTCCATCCCCAGTCCTACTTTTAATATTCATTAACCCTCTCGCGCATGTAAGGACGCGATCACGTCATAAGGCACTTTTGCCCTCGCGCACAGGTGGACGCGGTTGTGTCCTTAAACCTATACGAATTTGGTAAAACCGCAATAAAGTGTTTAATTTTCTTCTGATCTTTCTTGGAAAAAACATAGCACTCATGCTAAAAACAGCTAATTTAGGAGTGCTCAACTGTCTCCATGGATTCTTTACCCCCACACAGCTTCTTGTTCTATACAGGGGCACAGTGTGTCCAAGTATCGAATACTGTTCACATGTGTGAAGAGGTTCCACTCATACTGCACTTCTCGAAAGGGTAGAGTCAAAAGCATTTTGTCTCATCAATTCACCTCCTCTTACAAATCCCTATAATCTCTCACTACACACTGAAATGTTGCATATCTCTCACTCTTCTACTGCTATTACAATAATCAATGTTCTTCAGAGCTCACTCAGTGTATACCTCCTCCCACACGGGCAGTGGGTAGCGCCCCCCTTTCAACACATTCCCACCCCTACTCTATCCATCTCTCTTACCAAAGAGTAAACCGATAATCCTAAGTCTTCCTTCAACTTAACAAGTAAACTTTGGAACTCTCTCCCTCCATCTATCTTTCCCTCACCCTATAACTTAAATTGTTTAGCTCCATGTGTCCAGATATGTTGACTCTAATGTACCTTAAATTTGGCTCCCTGTCACTCTTTCAACTTAGAGGGCGACACATGTTACAGGCATTTTTTTCTTTTGTCTTTTGTCTTTTGCATACACATACAGAAATACTGCAAGTAGCTTGACAGAACACCAGGTAAGTGGCCTTTTAAATATTATGGGCACTTTGACGACCATTTTCATACCCAACATTTTTTACAGTGTACACCCTATTTGGTGCGAGGCGGATATTTTTGGACCTCCTGTTTTCATTTAACTAGTTGGATATTTTAAGATGCAACACCTCAAAATATGACGATTATAGACAATTAAAAACATTCAGTTGTTTTGTCAATCTGACCAAACGATAACGACCCTGCAATGTAGGAGAAACTGCTCTTCCGCCATGTTAATTTTCGATCAAAAAATGCCTACCTTAACAGGAGTGTGGGGGGCGTATTTATCGTGAAGGTGGTCTGGGGAGGCGGTTATATTTAGTCTAGTAGGCACACTAAATATACATTGTTCGAAACTGTCAAAAATAGTCACAGCCGCCATAACGATTAAACACAATACACATAATCCTCAAATACGTCGCACCAGATAGTGCTAAATGTGAGAAATCATTGTTTGAAACAAACCTTCTATTAATGTGTAAAATCATTGTTACTGGTGAGTTTCTTATCAGTTATTATCCTAATGATATAAGGCTGTTCACGCGTTGATATAATCTGTTAGATAACTTTTATCATACCGGGTTGAACCAACCACACTATAATAAAACAAGGGTACGAAAAAAGGTAAACACTTAACAATCATTGGGAATATTGATAGTGATAGGGCAAGAAGCTAGAAATCCTCCTCCCTCTTGTAAAATGTACCTACTAGACGAGACAGACTAAGGGAGCTTTAAATGTTTTTATTCTGGCTCTGTCTCGAGTCGGCCACCCCCAGCAATGGGGTATAACATAAGAACATAAGAACATAAGAAAATGGGAGTCTGCAGAAAGCCGATTGGCCTAAGCAAGGCAGATCCCTGTCCCACACAACCCCAATTACAAAGCCCAATTATAGGCTCAACACTCTAATACCCTGAGGATCATCTTACCAAACCGGTTAGAGATTAACGCAGGATTACGTATGTGCCTGAGTATATACATACAACTGTTGTCAGATGAGTTTATTACCACCAATACATCATTAAATTGGTAGATTATCATGGACACTTTTATTTACCCTCTTCCTGATCATAATGTGTACTGCGTTTGAAGGAGACAAACACTAAGATGCCTGTAGCAAGTGTTCCTCCCAAAGTTGAAAGAATGACAGAGAGCCAAATTCAAGGTGTGTTAGAGTCGAAGTGTCACATGTCTGGACCCACATAGCTTCAAGCAGTCTAAGTCATAGTATGAGGGAAAGTCTGATATAAGGAGATAGTTCCACAGTATACTTGTTGATAGGAAGAAAGTCTGGGAGATTTGGTTCACTCTTGGGTTAGAGAGTTGGGCAGAAGAGGTGTCAGAATGTGTTGAAAGGTAGGTGCCACCCACTCTCCGCAAGGGTGGTGGTATACATTGAGAAAGCTCTGAAGACCACTGATTAGTGTAATAACGGTAGTAAAGTAAGAGAGATGTAACATTGCGGCGTGTTGAGAGAGATTGTAGAGAGTTAGTAAGAGGAGGTGAGTTGATGAGACAACATGCTATTGACTCTACCTTTTTCAGAAGTCAAAATATATCACATGGCGTCCCTCATGGACCCATACTGGGACCATTGTTTTTTTTTACTTTATGTTAATCACATAGGAAATTCTAGCAAAGTGTTCATATTTGTTTTATTTGCAGATGATAGTACCCTCTGTGTTAGCCACCCAAACCTCGACTCCTTGGTAGATTTCGTAAAATCTAAACTAAACAGTGTAAGGAACTGGATAGGAAGTAACAAACTAACTTTAATCTTGACAACAAACAATATATATTTCACTGAAATAAAGCAACGCCCGAAAACCGACAACCAATTAAAATAGGTGCGACAGTACTGAATGAAGAGGATAACACTAAATTTCGGGGTGTCATTGTTGATAAAAGACTATCGTGGAGCGATCATGATTTATATTTACAAAACAAAATGAACAAACAATGTGGTATACTTTACCACAAAATTGTCTAAACAGAAGAGCAATGAAACATATATATCATTCCTTAATATATTCTAATATATATTTCACTACAATACAATATGCTGCAAAAAACAAACAAAATATCAGGGAAACTAATAGTAACTCAAAGGAAAATAATGTGAACAATTGCATACATTAATAAGTACGACCACACTAACGAATTACTCTCCGAATTTGGATTGCTTAAGTTTGAAGATATTTATACATACTGCTGTGCTCATTTTGTCTACAAATCCTTGAAAAAAACCCACATCGAAAATTATATCTTTGTAATTGATACTATTGTTAAAGAACGGAGTGTTACTTATAAGAACAAATGCTAGATATAATATGAGAAACACCAACCTTTTAGAAATACCACTAATCTTAACAACACAATCTCAATCATCCATAAGCTACCATGGAGTTAAGATATTGAATAGGTTACCATCTAAAATAAGAGACAAATCTAACATAGCCGATTTCAAAATATTCCTCAAACTATATATCATCCAAATACAATCACTAATAGCTTTCTTAAAATAGTAATTTTCATGGAAAAAGGTTTATAGTATATTTTTTCCAAATATCCATATACTATAAGAAATATTTTCACACCATAGCTTTTGTTTCTGTAGCCACAAACTGTCAATGTGTGCATTATTAACATTATTGATAATATATTTAAAGTATGCACAACCATCATGAATGTAGAAACTCACTCGTGTAACACAATGTTCCTTATAACCCTCTCCGACATGTGACGCGATTTTGAGCCTATTAGGGATACATTAAAGCCTTTGTTACCATCAGGGGTATTTAGAAACCTTTAGTTTAGTTACTTCAACCTCTGCAGTTATCTTTGAGTAAGCTGTGGGCAGAAATCTAATTTTAGAGAGGTAATTATAAGAGTAAGAGAACTCTATTTCTTATGGCTAATCTGGCAAACTCTATCATATGAGCGTGAAAGGGTTAAGAGAGCCCCGTGATCTCAAAAGGCTCAGCCATAATAACCCCATTGTGTTATATCTACACTGTTGTATCACGACATACAGTATGTATATATTTATTGCCTAAATATTTATTTTCATTTTCAATTTTCATTTCAAGTGCGGTATGGGTGGAACCTCCCCACACATGCAAACCATATTCGATAAATGGGCGCACTGTGCCATTGTAGAAAGTAAGCTGTGTGGGGTTATAGAACCCATGTAGATGGTTGTGCACACCTAACTTCTAAGAAGTGGCTTCAGAAAGAGTGGTAATGTGATATTTCCAAGAAAGGTCAGAAGAAAAAGAAACACCAGAAATATTGTGAAAAGATGAAGAATTAATGTGTGTATTATTGAAGATAAAGGGATAGATGTGTGGAAGAATGAGACGGGTGGATATATGGAGAAATTGTGTTTTGGAAACATTGAAAGCAACAAGGATCTCTCTGTCCCAATTGGATATAGTTAATAGATTAGAAGATAGGTGCACTATGGCCTCATCACTTGAGATTTAAAGAACATAAGATTACAAGACCCAATTTTAGGCCCAACTCACTAATATTTTGAGTACTGCCCCCATCAAAATGGTCAGGGATTAACACAAGATTACGGGGGTCTGCTGAGCGCCGATTGGCCCACACCTGGTAGATCCCCCTCAAACCCAACCCATCTCGTCCATATGCCTATCTAATTTTATCTTAAAGCTCCCTATCGTTCTTGATCCCACTATATCACTTGGTAGCCTATTCCACCCATCTACAACTCTGTTACCAAACCAATATTTGCCTATATCTTTTCTGAAACGAAATTTATCTAATTTGAAACCATTTGTACGAGTTCTTTCGCTATCACTGAGTTTTAGTAAATTTTTCATGTCCCCTTTATTAATCCCACTAACCCACTTGAATACCTCTATCATATCCCCTCTAACTCTGCGTCTATCTAACGAATATAAGCCTAATTTCTTCAACCTTTCTTCATACGGAACATTTCTAATACTATGGATAATTTTTTTCATTCTACGTTGTACTCTCCCCAATGAATCTATGTCCATTCTGTAATAAGGACACCAAAATTGAACTGCAATAATCCATATGGGGTCTCACTAATGACAAGTAAAGTTTTAAGATAACATCAGCAGTTCTGTTACTCACACTCCTAGATATGAACCCGAGAATCCTGTTTGCCTTGTTACGAACGCTTATACATTGTTTTCTAGGCTTCAAATCATTGCTAACAAACACACCTATATCTTTCTCACAGTCTGAGTTTTCTAATTCCATATTAGCTAGTTTATATTTAACATTTGTATGCATCTTCCCTATCTTTAATACCTTGCATTTGTCAATGTTAAACTTCATCTGCCAATGTACTGACCATTCGTGTAAGGTATCTAGATCCCTTTGCAGACACTCTATATCTCTATCTGAATAAATTTTTATCCCCATTTTGGTATCGTCTGCAAATTTACTTATCCTACTAGTTATACCTAAATCAAGGTCATTTATGTATATAATAAACAACAGAGGACCTAATACAGATCCCTGGGGGACACCACTTTTGACTGCTCCCCATTCTGACTTGGTACCATTTATGCTGACTCTCTGCTTCCTACCAATTAGCCATGACCTAATCCATCGTAACAACGCCCCACCTATTCCATGTGCCTCAACCTTTCTCATCAATCTCTCATGTGGGACTCTGTCGAAAGCTTTACTGAAATCTAAATATATAATATATAATATAAAGTAACTGCATGGTGGGTCGTTGTGTAAAAATAAATGTGTCACCATTACCAATTTTGGGTCCCACAAAGGGAAGGCAGAGCAGGAAGACTTCCCAAAACATAAAAGGCCCCAGATATCTCCTCTCCAGATGCGCCGCTCTTCCGCACAGCTCCTCCCACATCATGGTAGAACCTTCTGAGGGGTCTACCTCAAACCCCCCTAATCCGCCCCCTGTACCTGTGACCTTCTGACCCCCATCCACCGTACCTGGGACATTGCAGCACAAGTCATGATCATCCTGACTTGCCCAGGGTAGAGTCAGCAATTCTAAGGGCTCAAGTAAACTTGCATACGAGGCTTGAGTCCAAGAATTACCCTCTCTTTCCCCTGAGTGTACACGCCATGGTTGTAGACCAAATTGTCTGAGAGTTATTTTCCCTATTGAAGAACTATTGTCTCTCACACCATTGTGCTCGAGGTACATTAGGATCTTTTCTAGGCTTTCAGTTTTGATATTAAAAGTGGAAATATGGACAATATCCCTAAAACACTCTGAATATCAATTCAACACTCTTGGAGAAGTCTTTGTCATGGTAAAGGGTACTTCACACAGTCAGGAATGCGAGCTAGAATCACTAGGAGTAGCTGAAAATTCGGATTCCTGGGCCTATTCGCGGTGAAAATCGATACTCCTAGTGACTCTAGCGGTATCCTAGTGATTCCTGTTAGACTCCCATTGACTCCAAACCAGTCCCGGCAGTTTGGCCCTGTCCGACAAAATGTTGACCGTGTTTAAGGTTCTCGCCGCGAATCGGACTACTCCCAGTGATTCCCCAGTGACTCCCAGTGAGTCCTGGTGATTCTGGTGAGGACTGAAACTGAAACCAGAAGCTGTCCGCGAATCAGATACGAAACACCGAGAATCACTAGGACTCACTGGGAGTCACTGGGGAATCACTGGGGATCACTGGGAATCAACTGGGAGTCACTGGGAATGGTCCGATTTGTGGCGAGAACTTTAATAAATATATTATTCATATAAACCTGTAATACTTCTCACGTGAAAGTATAATATACAGTATACAGGTAGTTAACTTTTCTTGGTCAAACATTATAAATAGGCCTAGTATTAACCTGTGTAAGTACAATTTCCCACAAGACATTGTATTCACCCAGTGATTGTGTGTAGAGAAGGAAATTACGGTAGTTGAGGTAATTAAATAATGTGAACAATGTATGGTCAATGTTACAATACCCTACTTGTAGTCTACAAGTTCTGCAACTCCCCTTACCTAACATAACGAGAATGGTGTATATGTGTTTATATGTGTTTTGAAATGTCAAGTTCGTTTGGTGGTGGACAGTGGAGTTTGGATTAATACTTCGAGGGGCGTTGTAGTCGCCGGGGTAAACTTTGAGCCAGCGTAATCATGGCTTGGTTGTTTAGGGGCCGTTGTAGTCGCCGGTTAATAATCTAGAAGTTCTGCAACTCCCCTGACCTAACCTAAGCAAACTAACACAACCTATAAGTGTTACCTACTGTATATTAGGTAATCGTACGAAATATTACAGAACTCGGTAACGAATGAAAAGAAGAAGATGGGAAGGATAAACTATCCACTATTTAGACAATAGTTTAAATATATTTGTTTCTTAAAGTATAGTAAGCATGGATATTATGACCTTACGGTACATAATGATACAGACTTATCGTATTATATTAATGTCTGTAATGATGTATGAATACAGTCATAATACTTAATGATGATATTAGAGGACTGTAGTTATAGCTTACAAGAGACATACTTGAGGAAAAATTAATTTCAATTATAGGGTCAAACACACAATGGGGGCCATGCCTGGCATACTCGCATCTCATTTCTAACAAATCCCAGTGAGGCTCGGTGACTCCCAGTGACTCCTATCTAATTCCCAGTGATTCCTATATTACTCCTATCGACTCGTATATTACAGTAATCCGAAATTTTCAAATTTTCAATAACTCTCACTTCATTCCTGGTTTTATCCAGGTGATTCCTGGTGATTCCCAGTGATTCGCAGGTACACTCCCACTGGTTCCTACGGTGTTGTGAGTCCATGGGGAATTGCAGACAGTTGTGGTGTATTCCAGGAATCACCAGGAATCATTACTCCTAGTGATTCTAGCTCGCATTCCTGATTGTGTGAAATACCCCTAAGACCGCTGTAATAGTCAGGGCTTTGCGAGACACCGTCACTTAAACACTGTGGCTACATCCAGCAGCCCCTTCTCTGTATCCTCCTACTTTCTCTATCCTAGCTTCAAAGCCAAAGGCATATGTTGTGGATATGTGCACAACAAACTCACTTGCTCTCGTGTTCCTAATTTCGACTCCTCTGAATTCTTAACTTTATGGCTCAAACTTTCCTGTCATTCCCTTACTAAATATTTGTGTGCTGTCTATCTTGCCCCTAACTCTACCAACTTTCCCAAATTCTTTGACTATCTAAACTCTACAGTGGAACACATTCTATCCATTTTTCCTTTCTCAGAAATATCCATCTTAGAGATTCAACGTTCACCACTGCCAATGGCTCTCCTCTCACACTACTGACCCACCTGGTGAACAAGCCTATGTCTTTTCTATCCTAAATGACCTAGAGCAGTTAGTTCAGCAACCCACCCGTATCCCGGATCGCCTCGAAGATCGGCCCAACATTCTTGACTTGTTTCTAACTTCTAACCCTTCTTCATATACTGTCGATCTTTTCTCTCCTTTGGGCTCCTCTGACCATAAACTTATCTCTGTCACCTGTCCTATCTCTCCAGTACGGCCACCCGATCCTCCTAGCCGGCGGCACTTGTGGCACTTTGGCGCTGCCGACTGGGAGGCTCTCCGGCAGTACTTCTTTGGTTTCCCATTGAATGATTTCTGCTTCCGTGGCCGGGGACCCTCGTAGTGTGCTGAACGCATTACCGAGGTAATACTATCGGGCATAGAAGCATACATTACATTCTCTTTCTCTCAGACTAATGCTAAAAAATCTTGGTTATTGACGCCTGTTCTAGTGCTGTCCGCAATAAGGAGGAAGCATTCAAACGGTATTGACACCTTAAAACTCAAGACTCTCATTCTTCCTATGTTTCTGCCCCGAATCAAGCCAAATCTGTTCTTCGACTTGCCAAACACTCTTTCATCAATAATAAATGCACTGAACTATCCAACTGTAGCTCTTCCCAAGCTTTCTAGCATCTAGCCAAAAACCTCTCCACCAATTTCTCTTCCTCGTCTTTCCCTCCCCTTTCCCACTCTGAAGGCACAACCATCACTTCTTCCTCTGACAAAGCTAAACTCTTTAATCAAACTTTTGCTAGAAACTCCACCTTGGATGATTCCGGTGCTATTCCTCCCTCTCCACCCTCCTCTCTCTTAATTATGCCTAATATCCTAATCTCTTCTTAAGATGTACTTTCTACCCTCTCTGGGCTTAATACTAAGAAGGCATACGGTCCGGACGGTGTTCCTCCTGCCTAGGCAAACTCTTTTGTCTCTGTCTATCCTCTAACGTCTTCCCTTCATGCTGGAAGTTTGCTCTCATTCAACCTGTCCCAAAGAAGGGTGACTGATCTCAACCCTCCAACTATCGTCCAACTGCTCTCATCTCTTGTATTTCTAAAGTTTTTGAAACTATTATTGCTTCCAAATTTCTTAAGCATTTCTCTTCTCATAATCTCCTCTCAGATCGCTAGTATGGCTTCCTTAACCCGGCAAATGCTGGAAGACTCTTAAGAGTTTCCCCGGGTGACTGCGGGAAGACTCTTAAGAGTAAGGCTTTTAAAAAATCCATTTAACTCTCCTGGCCCGGGCTGTATCTCCAAAGGACAGGGTGGGCTACCCGGGCGATCTTACCGAAAAACGTCTAGGCCTAGGGTACTGTATTTTAGTTAATTTTAACTGCTAGAAATTTCCCACGCATCTATAAATGTAGTGCGGTTTCCAATCTGTAGACTGGCATTGAGTAGAGCTCTCTAAGTCAACTGGTTCAGTTGTGATGACGATTTTAGTGGAGAGCATTTTCAGGCGATGTTAGCAATACGACGATCTTTTCACTACTGAAACAACGACATACAAACATACAATAACAAACGAGTCTTCTCCTTCTTGTTTTCGGAGGTGCGGTGACGCAACGATCGGCTTTGTATACATGCGTCGGACGCACAGCGTTCAGACCAAGCTGAATAGGCTTCAAGCTTACTACCTCCTGAAAGGACACCCGGGCACCGGCCCTTATTTCGTGGTGTCATATTAACCCCTTCAGACATATATGACGCAGAGGTTGCCAGATTAGCAATAAGAAATAGAGTTCTCTCACTCTTATAATTACCTCTCCAAAAATTAGTGTTCTGCCCACATCTAACTCAAAGACAACTGCAGAGGTTGAAGTAACTAAAATAAAGGTTTGTAAAAAACCCTGATGGTAATAAAGGCTTTAAAGTATCCCTAATAGGCTCAAAATTGCGTCATATGTCGGAGAGGGTTAAAATGACACCCGGCGATGAAGGGTTAAAACACCCCCCAATTTTTTTTTTTTTTTTTTTTTGGCCCTGGGCCATACCAAATATCACTCCTCCACCTCCCCTCCTTCCCCACTTTCCTCACCTCCTTCAGTTATCACCTATTTTCCCTGTTATTCCCGTATTCTGTGGTCTATTTTCGTGCTAACATTAGCGAGTTGCAAGCAGGGCATTGTCATCACTGTTACCAAGCGAGTGCAAGAGAGAGAGAGAGAGTATCGATCGACAGTCTCTCTCCAGACGTGGGGAAAAGTGGAGGGGAGGGAGGTTGCCTCAGCCATACATTATGTAACTCCCGCCCTATATCGCCGATTTTGACCATCCAAACGCTGTTTCCACTTGTTTTATTGTTGTAACAGGTTAATACCTTTATAATAAACCTATAATAGGCGCACATGGATAAGTATTAATGCTATTTATGGTAAAATAACGATGTTAGTGATGGGAACAGCTCAAATACGTGCGCACAGGAGTGTGGTGTCTCATACCCCCCATGCGCACGTCTTAGGTTAAGGGTCGCTCTACTGGTGATCTTCTTTCATATCTTACTAACTCTTGGTCATCCACCTTTCGGGACTTCGGTGAGACTTTTTCTATTGCACTAGACATATCGAAAGCCTTCGATAGAGTCTGGCACAAATCTTTAATTTCTAAACTACCCTCCTTCGGTTTCTATCCTTCCATCTGTTCCTTTGTCTCTAATTTCTCTCCGGCCGCTCCATAGCTGCGGTTGTGGACGGCCATCGCTCACTTCCTCACCTATAAACTCCAGTGTTCCTCAAGGCTCTGTCCTATCTCCTATTCTCTTTCTAATTTTTATAAATTATCTTCTCAACTGTACCTCAATTCCCATCCATTCATACGCAGACGACTCAACCTTACACTACTCCTTTCGTTTTTCAGAAAACCCAACCCAGCAATTCCTCAACGACAAACGGAATGAAGCCATCGAACACTTAAATTCAAATCTAACTACTATCTCCAATTGGGGCAGACAAAAACCTTGTTACCTTTAATGCTTCCAAAAACCAATTTATCCATCTATCTACCCGTCAGTAACTCCCTGCGGACTATCCGTTATTCTTCATCAATACAAAAATCAATCCTTCATCTTCTCTCAATATTCTTGGTGTCTCTTTTTCTTCTGCTCTCAGTTGGAAGGACCATATTACCAGTCTTGCTAAGGCAGCCTCCCAGAAGCTGGGTGTGCTCAACCGCCTTAGGGGGTTCTTTACCCCTGCACAGCTTCTTGCTCTGTACAGGGGCATAGTGCGTCCTTGTATTGAGTATTGTTCACATGTGTGGGGAGGTTCCTCTCACACCGCTCTCCTAGACAAAATTGAAAGGAAGGCCTTTCGTATCATTAAGTCCCGTCCACTCACCAACTCTCTGCAATCTCTCTCTTTATTCGCCGCAATGTTGCATCTCTCTCGCTATTCTATCGCTACTATAATAATCAGTGTTCCTCAGAGCTTTCCCAGTGTATACCACCTCCTTTACGTAGGGCATGTGGTACCTGTCTTGCAACACAATCCCACCCCTACTCTGTGCAACTCTCCAACCCAAGAGTGAAACGTTACTCTCAGACTTTCTTCTATTCAACAGCTGAGCTCTGGAACTCTCTCCCAGACTCAGTCTTCCCCTCTTCCTATGACTTAAATTGCTTCAAACTCCGTGTGTCCAGGCATTTTGGATCGAACGTCCCTTGATTTTGGCCCTGTCACTCTTTCAACTATGGGGGAGACACTCGCTATAGGCAGTTCTGCCTTTTGTCTCCCTCACTCACATAGAACAAAAAAAAAAAACAAAAAACAGCAATCTGCCAATAAAGTTCTTACATCATATGTGCCAAAGCCATGTTTGAGGACATATGCCTGTAAAACGGCCTACAAATCTAATCATCAGGGTTCTTTGAACACTCTTATAGTGCGGCCATAGTCACACTTCTTCCCCACGTTTGCCTGATGAATGTTACTCTGTCATGACTTGAGCAACTGTTCATTAAAGACCCCACATCCAAGAGTACCGGAACAGAACTTCATCACCGACTATTATAACGGTTAGGATATTCGAGCAATCATAGGGTGGGACAGGGACATGTTCTCACTCATGCTCCCGTTAATCCGATAGTAGGTCCCCTGTGTTATGACATAAGGAACTACTATTAAAGGCCCCAAACCAAATAGTCCATCTGTAAACCCCATTCCGTTGACCACACCGCAGGACCACCTAACCGGCCCAACGAAGACAGAAGAAAGAACTTAGCAACAAACAACTAGATCAACAGTATTAGTGTTACTTCAAGACTCTATCCAGTGTTAGAATAGAAGTGGTAGTGGATTTTCAAAGTTCGTTGTGGATCCTCGTCCGTGCTTGGTGATATATTATTGTGTTATTTTTCCATGTAAACAGTGTATTAAATGTCTTGAGTGTATTTCTATCTTTGTATCAAGTGATCATTAATAAGAAAACTCATTGTGTGTACTCTGTATTATATTTATCCTTTATGACTTTTGTGCATGTGTAGTCTGACTTTAGTTTCTCCAGTCGAGTAAGAACCTACCTTTATCCAATCAACCCTAGTAAAAAACCTGGTATAACAAATAGACTATATTATTCAGCTTAAAAAGGGCCTCCAGCAATTAACAGGTTTCGAACTATTTCACAACCATTTATACTATCACAGACCATTCCTAAGCTGCTCAAAATTATCTAAATATAGCTATAATAATATTTGAAAAGACGTCGCCGGTACAGAAGGGGTAAATGAATACTAGAAAAAGAACTGGAGATAAGACAGAATCCTGAGAAACACCAGAGCTGATAGGTTGAGGAAGTGGGCGATGGCTTTCAACAACATAATGGATATTGGAGATAAAGGCACAGGCAGAAGGATAGAAACTGGAGCTTAAAAATAAGAAATTTGTGCCAGACTCTATCGATGTCTTTTGCTACGTCTATCATTATTGGAAGAATCTCACTGAAGACCCGAAAGGAAGATAACCAAGAATTGGTAAATATTTTGAGATTTTACGATGTTCACCACAATAGTTCCCGATTTTAAGATCTTGTGCCCCATTTCTATGTCAATATTAAGACCTTTCGTGCCATTTAGGTGACAAATATATCCTGGCAAGCGATATCGAGTAGGTAATTTGGCACAACACAAACAACTCGATCTGTATATAATGTCCGCTACTATTTTCAGAGCAATGTGAAGAAAACTGGCAAGCTATTGGCAAAAGTGTGTAACGTCGCCAACAGGCACCGAAAAAATCTATAATTATCAGCCGTATTGGTTAGTCTCTTTGCATGAGTGAAGCTGCCACATCATGGTCCTGGAATTTAAAGATGAACGTATCTAGCCTCTGGATGACTTCCAACTATAAAGTGTATTCTAATACATTATATATTTTATAAGTAACTATATTCATTTTAATCTCCTTATTATTTTATTAGCTATATGTATAGCTATAATGTATAGATATAAACCTCATACCAAACAAACTAAACAATAAACAAAATAATATAAACCGTTTCCGCCCAGTTGTATCATATATTATAATATTCATAAATAAGTATTAATAATACAAAAGAAGTCTGATGAGACTCTTACAAAGAGCGTGCAAAATACTTCTTATATCATATATAAAAAGATAGTCTCATAAGTCAATTTTTTTAGTAAAAGCAAGGGAATTCGAATGTAGTCTGAAAAATTACGCTATTTTATTAGTTGGAATCCATTTCATTTATGATTATTCGAGATTTGATATGATTTTGTAAGGTAATCTTCTATATTGGCCTTCCCTCTATCTTTTAAGATATTATGTTCCTTCCAACAACCAACCATACTCCTAAAACCGATTAATGAAATTTACAAACACATGTGGCAGTCCGTGGACTCGAACCCAGGATGCTCACACCGAAAATCAACACCTATACATCGCACCACGAAGACAGTTAAAGGTTGGTGGACACTGCCTACGATTTATTATGCAACTTCGAATCCTGCATATCAATCTAAGCATGTACACACATCCCAACTGCAACTCACGTAGGCTATGCATATGTGAATGGAAAGAGCAATTATTAGTAATAGTATTGCAGTAGGAGTAGTAGGAGGAAGTTGTAGGCACCAGCCGAACCACTCTGCCACTTTAATTAATTAATCTCCTTTGTTTTGAAGTAGCAGTATTCTCCCTTTGTTCCTGAAGCAGCCTAGAGACGACTCCCCCCCCCCTTTCCTCTCTTTGTAGTCCTCTTGTTCCTGAACTAGCTCTATTCACCACTTTTTCCTGAAAACGTCTAGAGACGAGCCCCTGCCTCTCTAATTAATCTCTATGTTCCTAAAGTAGCAGTGTTCCCCTTTTTGTTCATGAAGAAGCCCATCATGCAGATCTGCGTTTATACATTTACTATCACTTGGGATCATATCAAAATAGTGAAATCTAAATTCAGAGTTAAAGTGTTTTTCAGTCACTTCATTTAGACTGTGTGTAATAAGTTTGTGAATATTGTGTTCATTTGATCTTTAACTAATTTCGTAGCTCGAAGAACTTAGTCTTTGTTATGCATTGTTGTAATCCAACTCGTTTAATTATTCATTCTATTTAGCTCCTTGTTTAGGATACTTGGAATCAAATCCTGCTCGACAGGGATAGTATAGAAAATAGGTTAAGTACGGTTACTATAAGTAGAAATGATGTGCTTAAGGAAATTGACAGACTGAAACCTCAGAAATCGCCTGGTCCCGATGAGGTATATGCTAGAGTATTAAAAGAATGCAGAGATGAGTTAAGTTACCCATTAACATTTCTTTTTAACAATTCAATAGAAACAGGTATAGTTCCAGAAGCTTGGAAGCTTGTAAATGTAGTTCCGATTTTCAAAAGAGGTGATAAATCAATAGCATCCAATTACCGTCCCATTAGTCTCACTTCAATCATAGGAAAGCTATTAGAGTCAATTATTGCTAGGAAAATGAGAAACCACTTAGAAACATTTAACTTAATCAATTCTTCTCAGCATGGATTCACTCAGGGACGTTCTTGCCTTACTAATTTGTTTAGTTTTTTCTCAGAGGTATATGAAGCAGTAGATAATGACAAGTCATATGATATTATATATTTAGATTTCAGTAAAGCTTTCGACAGAGTCCCTCATGAGAGATTGATGAGAAAGGTTGAGGCACATGGAATAGGTGGGGCGTTGTTAGGATGGATTAGGTCATGGCTAATTGGTAGGAAGCAGAGAGCCAGCATAAATGGTACTAAGTCAGAATGGGGATCAGTCAAGAGTGGTGTCCCCCAGGGATCTGTATTAGGTCCTCTGTTGTTTATTATATACATATATGACCTTGATTTAGGTATAACTAGTAGGATAAGTAAATTTGCAGACGATACCAAAATGGGGAGAAAAATTGATTCAGTTAGAGATATAGAGTGTCTGCAAAGGGATCTAGATACCTTACACGAATGGTCAGTAAAATGGCAGATGAAGTTTAACATTGACAAATGCAAGGTATTAAAGATAGGGAATATATGCATACAAATTTTAAATATAAACTAGCTAATATGGAATTAGAAAACTCAGAGTGTGAGAAAGATCTAGGTGTGTTTGTTAGCAATGATTTGAAGCCTAGAAAACAATGTATAAGCGTTCGTAATAAGGCAAACAGGATTATCGGGTTCATATCTAGGAGTGTGAGTAACAGAACTGCTGATGTTATCTTAAAACTTTACTTGTCATTAGTGAGACCCCATATGGATTATGCTGTTCAATTTTGGTGTCCTTATTACAGAATGGACATAGATTCATTGGAGAGAGTACAACGTAGAATGATAAAAATGATCCATAATATTAGAAATCTTCCGTATGAAGAAAGGTTGAAGAAATTAGGCTTACATTCGTTAGAGAGACGCAGAGTTAGAGGTGACATGATAGAGGTATTCAAGTGGGTTAGTGGAATTAATAAAGGAGACATGACAAATGTACTAAAGCTCAGTGATAGCGAAATAACTTGTACAAATGGGTTCAAATTAGATAAATTTCGTTTCAGAAAAGATATAGGCAAATATTGGTTTGGTAACAGAGTTGTAGATGGGTGGAATAGGCTACCAAGTGATATAGTGGGATCAAGAACGATAAGGAGCTTTAAGATGAAATTGGATAGGCATATGGACGAGATGGGTTGGGTGTGAGGGGGATCTACCAGGTGTGGGCCAATCGGCGCTCAGCAGACCCCCGTAATCTTGTGTTAATCTCTGACCGTTTTGGTGGGGTCAGTACTCAAGGTATTAGTGAGATGGGTCTATAATTGGGCCTTGTAATTGGGGTTGGGTGTGACAGGGATCTGCCTTGTTTGGGCCAATCGGCTTTTTGCAGACTCCCATTTTCTTATGTTCTTATGTTTTTATGTTCGACAGGAAATCAGCTAGCAATAATAATGATCTTTCTAAGTTACTCAATCACGCTCCAAACACAATATACACACAGGGTAATTACACTAGTTTATTATTATACACACAGTGGTACATGTAAATGGTACATCCGGATCCCAACTATAGAGTATGAGTCCAATGTGTAATCAAGGTGACTTGGAAAGAGTTAACTAAATTTTACTCCTTCATGAATAATTATGTCACTTACAAAGCATCAAACATAAAATATACAATTATATACGATAAACACATAATATATGATGACAATACATATACAGGTCAAGTGTATATTGAGAGGAATAACAATTAATAAATGTGGGTAGCTGAGATCATCTACTCAGGTAAACACAAGTATGCGTGGCTCGAAATACAAATAGGTCGCCAGACGAGGTCGGCGGTCAAAGCTCCCGCACGAGAGTACTGCGGTCAGGCTGAATAAATGCTTGATTTAGTGCAACCTTAAATCAGTAACAAAAGAGATGAACTTAGCTTTACTCCTGTTGGTATGGTAATTAAATTTACAATTTATCTATAAAAGAATAATTGTGAATAATCTCTCACACGATACACAAAAAATAAATTCAATCGTAAATGAGCTAAAATCACACTCAATGAGGAACTCAGATTCAACAATTATGTATTGAATAAATATAGCGGAATATTAGCTATAGAAGCAGTGAGTTTTAATGTATTAACAAACTACTATAAATAAAATCAGACACAGAACGAAGTAGTGACAGATAATTAGCCGAAACGAGGGCAATGCAGGATTTTGAATGAATAAATAAAATAAAATCGCAGAACGAAGTAGCGACTTTGAATAGCCAAAATGAAGACTGATGCAGTAAGTTTGAATGAATTAACAAACTACTGGTTAAAATAAAGTCACAGAATGAAGTAGCGATTTAGAATAACCCGAATACAGGTTGATAAAGTATAGAATATTATTAAGACACGGAACTACATATTGAGTAAAGATGGGACTATGGATGAAGAGGTGCGGGAGAGGGTACAACATAGTACAACATTTAGTACATACCCCCAAGTTGATGGTCAATGGCAGCGTGGAATTCAATCACAGGGACCCTCTCCATTAAATGCACCTTCCCCTCCTCAAGGGTTGACTCCAGATTTGTTGTTTTGGCTTGAGATGGCCAAGGTTGAGGCTACCGAAAGACAGGCTAGAGCTCAGGTAGAGGCTACCAAAAGACAGGCTAGAGCTCAGATTGAGGCTGCCGAGAGACAGGCTAGTGTGCAGGCTGAGGCTGCAGAGAGAACAGCTATACGAGAGGCTGAACTGCAGGCAGAGTCTACTAGGTATTGGGCTGACAGGGAGCTGGAGAGATCTCGAGTGGAGGTAACAGGGCGAAATATTGGGGGAGGTAACAGACATCGGGACCAATCATTGTCGCACCTGCTTAAACTAGTTCCTGTGTTCGATGAATTATGTGTGACTGAGTTTTTTATGCGATTTGAGAAGAAGTGTCAGGAACACCAGTGGCCTCAGGAAAAGTGGGCAGCATTAGTTTCATCAAAACTCCTAGGAAAGGGGCTAAAAGCGTATGATGCACTACCTTTAGAGTCCTGTGTAGTTTATGATGAGCTAAAGAAGGCTGTGCTACGGGCCTATGAGTTACAACCAGAAACTTACTGCTTGAAGTTTCGGGGTGTTACTAATGGCAAGGATAGTACCTTCCTAGAACACACCCGGGACTTGTCTGATGCACTACGACATTGGCTGCATTCTGAGAGGGCAGCTACTTTTGAGGAGTTGAGTGAGCTGGTTCTCTTGGAGCAGTTCTTTAAGTGTACAGGCGGGAACTTAACATTAAATATAAAGGAAAAAAATCCTAGAACTCTCCAGGAGGCAGCAGAAATGGCTGACCTCCGACTGTCATTAATTCGAGGGTGCGGAGCAGCAGCTAGGAGTGAGTCGGGTGCAAAGGATCGTACCCCTCCCCCTCCCAAGAATTTTGATACACATAAATACACAAAACCATGTAGCACTGACAATAAAACTGAACATAAACCAAATACCGTCCCGTATAAGAAGTCTAATGGTACCTCCCACTCCCAAGGGAAACCAAGAGTAAAGAGTGCTTTGCATGTCACAAGGAGGGTCACTTTGCAAATGCTTGTCCGAACAAGCCACCAAACAAGGTTGTGTCATTGGCCCGCAGCATAGGGGTGTCGCCTATATCTTCTGAGTTTGCCAAGGGTAGTTCGTCAGAGGTTGGGACACAGCCTGTGTTCAAGAGTCCGGAAGGCTCGAACTCAGTCCGCGACGTCTTTGGGGGTCATAGAGGGCATGGTTTTGTGAGGTGGGCTGGCGAAAGGCGAGGAGTTAAGCTATTGCGTGGTACGGGGGCTTCTCAGACCTTGTTAAAGAACTTTACTGGTAGGCCGATTAACGCTGCTCGGGTGGTGGTAGTTCAGGGGATCAATGCTACGAAGTCCTACCCGCTGGTGCAGATGGAGCTGGAGGTGGGTGGTGTGGCGAAGGAGCTGGATTTCGGAATTGTAGAGAACTTGCCTGTTGGGGGCGTCGACCTCCTCCTCGGCAACGACTTTGCGGTGCCTGCTTCTAAGGTTTCACCCTTGGTCGTTGCCGAGAAGGAGGCCGACGTTAGTAGGGAGGAACAGGAGTGGGTTGAGAAGTGTAGCGTACAAACCATGGCGTATGTTGTGACGCGTTCTCAGACATCCGGAGCCTTGCAGCCACCACCTCAGTCTATCAAACCGCGGAGGAAAGGTCACAAGAAAACGGGAAGTGTTGGTCAATTGGAGAGTTTTGAGCCGGCAGTGTTTCTTGGTGACTCATTATTGGCACCTATGTTAGAGTCTGGAGAGGCCCCGGGGCCTGTCACCGCTAGTGCAGGTGCAGGGCAGGAAGATACTCTGCGACAGCATCGTTATGCGCAGCGTGAGGAAAGGATGGCTCAGCGGGACATTGGAGGTGGAAATAAATTATTTAAGATGAACTTGGATAATCTCGCACCTGCTGATATATATTCCTTGCAGCTGGAAGATCCTGAAGTCAGGGCGTGTGGTAATGGTGCTGTCGAACTGGAGAGCGATGGGGATGCGCAGCCTGGTGATTTTTTCTTGTCCGAGGGGATCTTGTATCGGAGACATCAGGATCCCAAGAAAAAGTGGGATGGCGGGTCAGGATTAGTGGACCAGTTAGTAGTACCGAGGGTGTGCCGTGAGAGCTTATTGAGATTAGCTCATGATGTGCCTTTGGCAGGGCACCTGGGGGCACGTAAGACGGAGGCAGCTCTGAGCAAGCTTTTCTGGTGGCCTGGGTTAAAGGCGAGTGTCGTGTCATGGGTGTCACAGTGTCACACTTGTCAAGTTGTTGGGAAACCCAATCAGGTCATCCCGAGAGCCCCGTTACAACCCATCCCTATCATTGGGCCGCCCTTCAGCAAAGTAGTTATCGATATGGTTGGCCCATTGCCCCCCACTAGTGCCGGCAATAAATGTTTACTAACTGTAATGGATGTAGCAACACGGTATCCAGATGCTTACCCCATGCGCAACGGGATGGCTAAGACTGTTGTCAAAACCTGCTTGTCTATTTCTCTCGTTATGGCTACCCTCAGGAGATCCAGTCTGATCAGGGATCCAATTTTACTTCTGCTCTGTTTAAGCAGACCATGCAGCAACATGGGATAGTGTCTGTGGTGTCATCTGCCTACCATCCCAAGAGTCAGGGAGTTTTGGAAAGGTGGCACTCGACTCTCAAGAGTATGTTGCGGTGTTATTGCATGGAAAATGGGAAGGACTGGGATCTAGGTCTCCCATACGTTTTATTTGCTGCGAGAGAAGTACCTGGGGAGAGCTTGGGATTTAGCCTGAACGAGTTGGTTTTTGGACACAGGGTCAGGGGGCCCCTCCACATAGTCAAGGAGATCTGGGAGGGAGTCACAAAGCCATGCTCGCTTCTAAAGTATGTTGTTGAAAGCCGTGAGAGAATGCTAAAGAGCTTGGAGGTAGCAGGTCGGAACCTTAAGAGTTCACAAGCTCAGATGAAGGACAGATACGACCAGAAGGTGAAGCTGAGGGAGTTTGAAGTAGATCAGGAGGTACTGATACTACTGCCTCTGGTGGGACACCCCTTGTCTGCCAAGTATTCTGGTCCGTATCGGGTTGTAAGGAAGGTTTCTGATCTCGACTATTTAGTAGCTACTCCTGATCGTAAGAAAAAGAAACAACTTTGCCATGTAAATCTGATGAAAGTGTATGTGAGGCGCCCCTCCGAGCCTCTCACTGTCCCGGTGTTGATCTGCAGTGATCGTGGTGGAGAAGGAGGAAGGGACAGTCAAGCTGCGGGGGAGGATAATTGGGATTGTCATGTTTCCGCGGATCAGTGGGCGGGGAATTCTAGACAAGTGGCTCACGAGTTGATATTGCACCTGCCTGAGCAACAGCGTGTAGCTGTGCAGCACTTGTTTGATTCAAACCCAGCTGTTTTCGCGGAGCATCCTGGCCTCACTACTCAAGCGGTGCACGATGTCGATGTTGGGGACCACCCGCCCTTTAAATCAGTGCCATACCGTGTTCCCCCTATTAAATTACCAGCACTTAGGGAAGAGCTGGATTATATGCTGAAACGTGGGCTGATTTCTGAGTGTGCAGTAAGGTGGACTTCCCCAGTCACACTGCAGCCCAAACCAGATGGCAAGGTGCGGTTTTGTATAGATTTCCTCAGGTTGAATGGTTTAACCCCCACAAATGCCTACCCTCTCCCTCGTGTGGACGACAGTGTGGATAAGATAGGAAAAGCCAAGTTCCTCACTAAGATAGACCTTGTTAAGGGTTATTGGCAAGTGCCCTTGTCTGAGCGAGCGCGAGAGGTGTGTGGGTTTGTGGTGGACGGTGCCACATATCGTTGCCATGTTATGCCATACGAGCTGAAAAATGCCCCTGTAACGTTTCAGAAATTAATGAACGACATTGTAGCCGACATTCCCAACTGTACGGTGTACCTAGATGATGTCATAATATACGACGATGATTTTAACAGTCACTGTGCTCACATCGGACAGCTTTTTAATAAACTGAATGAAGCAGGTTTGGTGGTAAACCTGGGTAAGTGCGATTTTGTCAAAGCCACAGTTTTGTACCTGGGGTTCGAGGTGGGGATGGGTCAGGTGTGCCCTCCACAGACAAAGATCAAAAGCATGCATCAGTTTCCCCAGCCTACGACTAAGAAACAAATCATGCGGTTTCTAGGTATGATAGGCTATTATCGTCGCTTCATCAAAGGCTATTCGACTGTACTGGCACCTTTAACTAACTTATTATCTAAGGACAAGAAGTTCCGGTGGTCTCCTGAGTGTGCAGAGGCGTTTTCCTTGGTGAAACACCTGTTATGTACCCACCCCATACTCAGGGCCCCGGACTTCAGCAGACCTTTTCAGCTGGCGACTGATGCCAGTGGCGTAGGGGCTGGGGCTGTCTTGTTACAGACAGATGATGAAGGTATCGAACATCCAGTGAGTTTTTACAGTAAAAAATTCAATAGTGCACAAAGGAATTACTCTGTAATTGAAAAAGAACTCCTGGCGATAGTGCTGGCGCTCAGGCACTTCGATGTATATGCTCCTGCTTTCGGACCAGTCGTAGTGGTTTATACCGATCATCATCCTCTGAAATTCTTGAATCAGTTTCATAACCGGAATATGAGGCTGACCAGGTGGTCACTCATGCTTCAGGAGTATAATCTGGACATACGCCATATTGCCGGTTCTGATAACGTGATAGCGGATTGTCTATCAAGGGTGGATGATGTTGGTTAGACTGCCACAGGATTGAGGGTTGAGTGTGGAGGAAAATAGGCTGTCACTGTAGTTCAGCCGAAAAAAAACAAATTAAAAAAGCAAAAACCTTATAAAAAACTCTTTATTTTTTATAACGTGTAGAATTTTGTATAAGATGTTGTAGCAGTATCTAAGTTGAATGTTTTAGCTTATTGTCGCTAAGTTAGTTGAACTTGCTCGGTGGAGCGCAACAGTCTTTATTTTTTTATATATAGTGCCTTGTGTCACAACAGTGTGTGGTACTATGAGAAGCTTTCTGTTAGATATGAAGAACTTAGTCAAGGGTCTTATATCTTGGGGGAGGTGTGACGCTCCTGCATAGTAGCCACGTGCGGGCATGCGCGCGCGTCGGCTGCCCAGCCGTCTAGAAACCGGCTGGCGGCAGCCGGCTGGCAGGCTTTCCCTTAGTATATATCCTACGACAACGTAACTAATGTCTGGGATATTCTTATGTTGTTTCACAGCTTGTAGCTGCCCTTATTCTTAACCAACGCATCTTAGTATATTTTATTCTCGATAGTTGATTATTTCATTATAATATATAAGATGTAAGTCTAGTGAGGGCGGGAGGAGACGAGTGGGAGAGAGAGACTGGCTTGGGACGTTGCTTCGCTTGCCAGCTTGGGACGAGCCTAAATGCATTTGATTGCAACGTTAGGCTTAGTTTCGACTCACGCACGGGGTAGAGGATTTTGACCCGGCAACTGTGTTGAGTGTTGCCAAGCATGGGATGTATTCTGCATGCCTAGGGCGGGGTCCAGACAGATTCAAGACTCAGAGCTCACCTCACTGTCGTACCCTTCGGACCCCCTTGATATCTATCCCTCTCAACCCCACTTAGAAACTTTCTCTCTTACTTTGTATACCTTCCTTCCACTACTTCACCAATCTATTTAATTATCCCATCCCCTTGATAGACCTTATATCTATTATTGTATTAACGACGAGCTCTCAGATAACTAGATAGGATTTTGGGCCTTATGCAGAGACGTAATTGTTAATGAGACCTAGGAAGCTTTTTTGTTGTCTCATATTTGGTGGTTTCATGCTTGCTAGTGTGTTCTTGTGTCAGGTTAGCAGGGGTTAGACCGGAGGGGAGGCTTTTTGTGATCCTTTAAGTAAAGTCTGCTGGTGCGAGTCCTGTGGACCCGCACGACTTTACTAGGATACCCGTGGGAGTCTGGGGGCATTTTCTTGTCTGTGTCCCTGTGTGTCTAGTGTTGTGTTGTGTGAGGGCCCTTGCCTAGTCCACTCAGCACTGCGCTAGCACGCCTTGCTTTTGTTTTAGGGTCGCCAGGAGAGAGTCAGATACTTGCGATCTGAGTCTCTCAAGAGAGCACCCTTTCAATTAGAGTAATTTGGCGCACAGACTTGGGAACGTCCCTAGGCTAGAGCAGGTGGCTCAGCCCGGGTATCCGAAACCTATATCCTTCCAGCTAGACCTCTGCCACCTGGCAGATTAACAGCTAGGGGGTTATTATTTCTGTATGCTTGTTATTGTGCCACAGTTTACCGTTTTTGTGAGCATTGTGAGTCAGGGTGTGGCTTAAAGACTCTGTCCGAGCAGGCTTGCCTGACTAAGAGTGAGAAGCACACCTGTATGTGGTTTTGTTGCGAGTTGCTGCCTTTATTTAATTATACCTATGCCATTATACACTGTATGGCCTATCACTAGTATTTATTCCTGCTTATGAGTTAAGAGTTCTCTAAATCCGTAACGTACTTTCTTTGCTAAGCATCAGATCCTACAGTAGCCACAAGCAGTTTAGAAACCCGCATCTTGTCTACCTGTACGATGTTTTGAGGACTGTTTGCTTTCACCTTCTTTCACGCAGGGGTGATTAGTTGTATTAATTAACGTAACGTTAAATGTACTTTCTTCTAGTTTGTTATTAAATTGTTTCTGTAATTTAATTCCGTTATCTATCTTTTCCTTGAAGCTTTAAGTCAACTTAATTGTGTGATCTTTTATATAGCCTGCTTGACTATCAGCAGTCTATAGTGCGTGCACCCTGTAACCGAGTCATAGGATACCTTGTTGTCCAGGCAGGACTCTTGACGATTTAGGGTGGTTTGTTGCCTGGGTATATAGATAAGGGTTGGATCTAGCGTTTTCCGTTGTTGCTTGTTGCCGCATACCTAGTCCAATAGAAAGAGCCCAGTGTTTATATATCCCAGGACGTAACAAATGGCGACCTTGCATAGGATTTACTAAACAGAGGAATATAGTGGTCATTTGTTTTGAGATTCCTTATGATTAGAGGAATACAGTGGACATGGAGTTTTTTTTTTGGAGCAACCAATATAACACATTAAAGACATTAAATAACATTAGTATATACATACTTGCATAGGAGATAAGGCACATTCTATAACTGTGATAATTACTGCAGTACACAAACATGTCTAATACATCAGAACACAGTGATGGGTCAGGTCACGATACGGGCTCGGAGGGAGAAAGACCTGTGGAGTGGCTAGTCGATAGCGAGGAGGGTGCTAGAAGATTTTTAGAGGTGCCCCTTACCGCTGCCAGGGTGTTGAAGGTGAATAAGTATGGCTTAAAGTGTGTGGCAGGTCTTCAGGGTCACCAGGGTTTAAGTGGCATGAGGAAAGATCAGCTGAGGACTTTGATATTGGGTTTAGAAGGGAGAGACCTGGGTGGAGAGGCGACTTGGGGCCCCGGTCCCCAGCCCCCCCTCCACTCTACCCCCGTATCAAACGTCAGGGTGCCTGAATTTAGTACATACCCCCAAGTTGATGGTCAATGGCAGCGTGGAATTCAATCACAGGGACCCTCTCCATTAAATGCACCTTCCCCTCCTCAAGGGTTGACTCCAGATTTGTTGTTTTGGCTTGAGATGGCCCAGGTTGAGGCTACCGAAAGACAGGCTAGAGCTCAGGTTGAGGCTACCAAAAGACAGGCTAGAGCTCAGATTGAGGTTGCCGAGAGAAAGGCTAGTGTGCAGGCTGAGGCTGCAGAGAGAACAGCTATACGAGAGGCTGAACTGCAGGCAGAGTCTACTAGGTATTGGGCTGACAGGGAGCTGGAGAGATCTCGAGTGGAGGTAACAGGGCGAAATATTGGGGGAGGTAACAGACATCGGGACCAATCATTGTCGCACCTGCTTAAACTAGTTCCTGTGTTCGATGAATTATGTGTGACTGAGTTTTTTATGCGATTTGAGAAGAAGTGTCAGGAACACCAGTGGCCTCAGGAAAAGTGGGCAGCATTAGTTTCATCAAAACTCCTAGGAAAGGGGCTAAAAGCGTATGATGCACTACCTTTAGAGTCCTGTGTAGTTTATGATGAGCTAAAGAAGGCTGTGCTACGGGCCATTGAGTTACAACCAGAAACTTACTGCTTGAAGTTTCGGGGTGTTACTAATGGCAAGGATAGTACCTTCCTAGAACACGCCCGGGACTTGTCTGATGCACTACGACATTGGCTGCATTCTGAGAGGGCAGCTACTTTTGAGGAGTTGAGTGAGCTGGTTCTCTTGGAGCAGTTCTTTAAGTGCACAGGCGGGAACTTAACATTAAATATAAAGGAAAAAAATCCTAGAACTCTCCAGGAGGCAGCAGAAATGGCTGACCTCCGACTGTCATTAATTCGAGGGTGCGGAGCAGCAGCTAGGAGTGAGTCGGGTGCAAAGGATCGTACCCCACCCCCTCCCAAGAATTTTGATACACATAAATACACAAAACCATGTAGCACTGACAATAAAACTGAACATAAACCAAATACCGTCCCGTATAAGAAGTCTAATGGTACCTCCCACTCCCAAGGGAAACCAAAGAGTAAAGAGTGCTTTGCATGTCACAAGGAGGGTCACTTTGCAAATGCTTGTCCGAACAAGCCACCAAACAAGGTTGTGTCATTGGCCCGCAGCATAGGGGTGTCGCCTATATCTTCTGAGTTTGCCAAGGGTAGTTCGTCAGAGGTTGGGACACAGCCTGTGTTCAAGAGTCCGGAAGGCTCGAACTCAGTCCGCGACGTATTTGGGGGTCATAGAGGGCATGGTTTTGTGAGGTGGGCTGGCGAAAGGCGAGGAGTTAAGCTATTGCGTGATACGGGGGCTTCTCAGACCTTGTTAAAGAACTTTACTGGTAGGCCGATTAACGCTGCTCGGGTGGTGGTAGTTCAGGGGATCAATGCTACGAAGTCCTACCTGCTGGTGCGGATGGAGCTGGAGGTGGGTGGTGTGGCGAAGGAGCTGGATTTCGGAATTGTAGAGAACTTGCCTGTTGGGGGCGTCGACCTCCTCCTCGGCAACGACTTTGCGGTGCCTGCTTCTAAGGTTTCACCCTTGGTCGTTGCCGAGAAGCAGGCCGACGTTAGTAGGGAGGAACAGGAGTGGGTTGAGAAGTGTAGCGTACAAACCATGGCGTGTGTTGTGACGCGTTCTCAGACATCCGGAGCCTTGCAGCCACCACCTCAGTCTATCAAACCGCGGAGGAAAGGTCACAAGAAAACGGGAAGTGTTGGTCAATTGGAGAGTTTTGAGCCGGCAGTGTTTCTTGGTGACTTATTATTGGCACCTATGTTAGAGTCTGGAGAGGCCCCGGGGCCTGTCACCGCTAGTGCAAGTGCAGGGCAGGAAGATACTCTGCGACAGCATCGTTATGCGCAGCGTGAGGAAAGGATGGCTCAGCGGGACATTGGAGGTGGAAATAAATTATTTAAGATGAACTTGGATAATCTCGCACCTGCTGATATATATTCCTTGCAGCTGGAAGATCCTGAAGTCAGGGCATGTGGTAATGGTGCTGTCGAACTGGAGAGCGATGGGGATGCGCAGCCTGGTGATTTTTTCTTGTCCGAGGGGATCTTGTATCAGAGACATCAGGATCCCAAGAAAAAGTGGGATGGCGGGTCAGGATTAGTGGACCAGTTAGTAGTACCGAGGGTGTGCCGTGAGAGCTTATTGAGATTAGCTCATGATGTGCCTTTGGCAGGGCACCTGGGGGCACGTAAGACGGAGGCAGCTCTGAGCAAGCTTTTCTGGTGGCCTGGGTTTAAAGGCGAGTGTCGTGTCATGGGTGTCACAGTGTCACACTTGTCAAGTTGTTGGGAAACCCAATCAGGTCATCCCGAGAGCCCCGTTACAACCCATCCCTATCATTGGGCCGCCCTTCAGCAAAGTAGTTATCGATATGGTTGGCCCATTGCCCCCCACTAGTGCCGGCAATAAATGTTACTAACTGTAATGGATGTAGCAACACGGTATCCAGATGCTTACCCCATGCGCAACGGGATGGCTAAGACTGTTGTCAAAAACCTGCTTGTCTATTTCTCTCGTTATGGCTACCCTCAGGAGATCCAGTCTGATCAGGGATCCAATTTTATTTCTGCTCTGTTTAAGCAGACCATGCAGCAACATGGGATAGTGTCTGTGGTGTCATCTGCCTACCATCCCAAGAGTCAGGGAGTTTTGGAAAGGTGGCACTCGACTCTCAAGAGTATGTTGCGGTGTTATTGCATGGAAAATGGGAAGGACTGGGATCTAGGTCTCCCATACGTTTTATTTGCTGCGAGAGAAGTACCTGGGGAGAGCTTGGGATTTAGCCTGAACGAGTTGGTTTTTGGACACAGGGTCAGGGGGCCCCTCCACATAGTCAAGGAGATCTGGGAGGGAGTCACAAAGCCATGCTCGCTTCTAAAGTATGTTGTTGAAAGCCGTGAGAGAATGCTAAAGAGCTTGGAGGTAGCAGGTCGGAACCTTAAGAGTTCACAAGCTCAGATGAAGGACAGATACGACCAGAAGGTGAAGCTGAGGGAGTTTGAAGTAGATCAGGAGGTACTGATACTACTGCCTCTGGTGGGACACCCCTTGTCTGCCAAGTATTCTGGTCCGTATCGGGTTGTAAGGAAGGTTTCTGATCTCGACTATTTAGTAGCTACTCCTGATCGTAAGAAAAAGAAACAACTTTGCCATGTAAATCTGATAAATCTTCGAGAGTGCCCCCTGGACGTTGGCCCCCTTCCGGATTGCTGAAGGGCCACCTGTCTGTTGCCTGGCGCCCTGAACCGAGGACCCCTGCTCGAGCTATGGACGTAGGCCGGACCTAGGAACCCTGCTCGAATTTCGTAAACAGGCCTGGACCTAGGACCCCTGTTCGAATTACGTATCCAGGCCTAGATCGAGGACCCCTGCTCGAAGAGGTAACCAGCTGTGCAAGATTGGCTACTACCCTCTACACCGGCCAGACCAGCACTCTCGCCTCCCTGCCCTCCCAAATACTTAAGTGTTTCTGTGGCTTTCTCTTGTGACGCCTCCCGGCATTAGCAGAATGGTTGCGTGGGGCATTGCAGCTCGCTGGCGCTCGCCAGGATGGAGGGATGGGCTGCAGTTGTCCTAGAATGATCTGATTTGTTTCATTGGTGTCGTGTTGCCACAGACAGTCTAGAAATGGTCTTTGTTTTGGTCTGTGGCCGTGTCTTATATTTTATATTCGCTATAATATGGGTGTTGCTTGTGTGGGGGGTGAGCGAGGGAGTGTGGGGGAGTACACCCGGCAGCGAGGTGAGCTATGACGCGGCTCGCTTGGGCGCTGACGGCGTTGGCGGCCGGGTGGTCAACTAGTCTCTTCCCGTCGCTGCCTCGTGTTCTTTACCAGCTCAGAGCTTGCCTGACACGCGTATCGCCTACATCCTTTGCAATTCTGTCCCCCATACTCGCTACTTTGCATACTATTTCTCTCTCTCGACTTCTCCTTTCTCATTCTCTAATCTTTATTAAACTCCACATCCCTTCTGGTTTCAGCATAGACGTTCACCGTCGACTAGTCGTATTGTACGCGAAGCTCTCAGATATTTCCATGTATTAGGTTAAGGAGGTATTATGCTTTATTGAGGTTTAGAGAGACGGACTTTTCCGTATGTGTCCTCTCTCGGGAAGGTTGTAGACCGGTATATGTCTCCCTTGCAAGGTGTTGAGTGATTCTTCTTGGTTATCTAAAGCTAGACTAGGGGTAAGGTTACTGTGTCGTTGTCTCCGATGTGTGCAGTGTTAGCTAAGCTCTGCACGACATCGACAGGTACTGTGGGAGCCTAAGTTGTCTTCGGGTTGGTTTACTTTGCGAGCACAGCGCTGTGGTGTGAGAGGGCCATAGCCTATCCCTCACAACATAGTGCTGCCTCTTTGTGTTGACTTCTGAGGGATCGCCAGGATAGAGCTAGGTACTAGAGACCTAGATTTATCAAGATAGCATCCCCGTCATATAACGTAATCTTCATTATACCACCCTCGGACAACGTTAGGCTACGAGCCGCATGCTCGCGCATTGTTGCCCTGCCTTGATACCCCAGCTAGACTTTATTAACTGAGCAGACACTGGTTAGAGATAAGCCCCATTATTATATGTATGCAGCATTATTATTCACTGCACTTTTGAGCCGAGGTTGTTGTTCAGTTGCACAACCCGAGTAGGCTGTTGCGTTGGGTCACAAAGCATTTCTTTAGTTGTCGAGCATTACTACCTTTGCGCAGTCTTTATTATTCGCCTGCCTATTATTACTATATGTCCTAGCATTTATTGTGACCCGTATTCTGCATTATAATTGTTCAAGATTCTTTACGAACATCTTCCCAGCATCAGACTTATTTCAGAAGTTTCCAGTTGATGTTGCAGGACTAGCATTACACTTTCTTTAATACAGGAGTGCCAGTTATTTGAGTATCTACCGTAACGTTAATTAATCACGTTAACTATCTTTTCTTTGTGTAACATAATCGAGTAATCTTTTACTGTTTGAGAATAGGCTGTTTCATTGAGCGTCAGCCTAGTGTGTGTGCACCAGTTACCGAGTCATAGGATACCTCGTTGTCCAGGCACGACTCAGGGCGGTAATGGTGTTTTGTTTTCCAGTGTTTAAGGCAGGGGTTGGATCTAGTGTTACCGTTGTTGCTTTTTGCCATTATCTAGTCCAATGTTGAAGAGCCCTGTGTCTTTGAGAACTTGGATCGCAACAAATGGCGACCTAGCTCAGGATCTTGTGAACTAAGAGATAATTGCAGGATTGTTGTGGTCATTTGTTTTATTGAGGAATATAGTGGGCACGTTAAATTTTTTTTGGCACAGTAGTATAGCACTTGAGAGTCTTCAGACATTTTTGGCAAGTGAATAGTGCTACATAGGAGCTTGGGTACTTTTTATTTATTTTTTTATAAACGTGAGAATTTTTGGTGGCCACAATGGGAGACGAATCAGATCATACTGAGAGTTCAGGGAATGATGCAGGCTCTGATGGGCAGATGCCAGGGGGGTTAGTAACTAGTGAGGAGGCCGCAAAGAAGTTTTTGGAGGTGCCTATGACAGCTGATCGACTAGAGAGAATTAGCAAGTATGGTCTACAGTGTTTGGCTCCCCTCATGGGGCTTAAGGTGGCTCATGGCATCAAGAAGAACGATCTGAGGGCTTGCGTACTGGGGGCGGCTAGTGAGGTCCAGGGTGGAGAGGGTGCTCGGGGACTTCTGCTCGAGCCCCCCCTCCACTCTACTCCCATCGGGACCTCTAGGATGCCGGAGTTTAGTACGTTCCCGCAGGCCGATAGCCGCTGGCAGCGTGGTTTAGGATCGCTGGGTGGGCCTCCAATAGTTGCACCTCCTCCTCAAGGTTTCACTACAGAAATGCTCTTCCAGCTTGAGATGGCTAACCAGCAGCGGCAGTTTGAGATGGCTAAGCGACAGGCTGATCTCGATCTCGCTAAGGCTAAACAACAGACTGATCTCGAACTCGCGAGAATAAAAGCCCAGTCGGAGGCTGAGTCTACCAGGTACCGGGCAGATATCGATCTTGAGAAGACTCGGGTGGAAACGACAGGGCAACGTCTCGGTGGTGGGAATCGTGGGCATGATCAGTCTTTGTCGCACCTGTTGAAGCTAGTCCCTGTATTTGATGAGTCGGGTGTCACCGAATTTTTCATGAGATTCGAGAAGAAGTGCCAGGAACACCAGTGGCCTGGGGAGAAGTGGGCAGCCCTTGTTTCCTCTAGACTTGTGGTAAGGGACTGTAGGCTTATGATGCATTGCCTATAGAGTCTTGTATTATCTATGAGGAACTCAAGGAGGCTGTCCTAAGAGCATACGAACTACAAACAGAGACATACAGGTTGAAGTTCCGGGGTGTTACCAAGGGTCGGGAGAGCACCTTTTTGGAGCATGCCCGGGAGCTGTCCGATGCTTTTGGGAATTGGATAAGGTCGGAGAAAGCTAGTACGTTTGACGACATTAAATGTTGGTGCTTTTAGAGCAGTTTTTCAAATGCACGGGCGGCGACCTGACGTTAAACCTGAAAGAAAAGCAACCAAAAAAACTCTACAGGAGGCAGCTGAGATGGCTGACCTCCGGCTATCACTAATTCGTGGGTGCGGGTCTGCCCAGCGTAGTGAGGCAGGTAACAAGGGGCGTGATGCCCCCCCCCCCCCCCGAGTTAGTGATATACCTTATGCAAACAAGTACAAGAGCCATGATACCAAGACTGACCACAAGACTAGCACCGTCCCGTTTAAGAAGGGGCCGGGCCCTTCCCAGTACCAAGGGAAGCCCAAAGGGGAGTTGGAGTGTTATCATTGTCATAAAAAGGGGCACTTTGCAAGAGTCTGTCCTAGCAAACCACCTACAGCAGCTGTGTCTTTGGCCTGCAGCATTGGTGTGGATCCGAAGTCGTCTGAGTTTGCCCGGGGCAGTTCGTCAGAGGCTGAGGCACAGCCAATGCAGAAGCACCTGGGAGGCTCGAACCCTGCTCAGGATGTTTTTTGCGACCATAGAGGGCGGGGTTGCGTGATGTGGGCGGGGCGCAAGTATGGAGTTGAGGTCTTGCGTGATACAGGTGCTTCCCAGACTCTGATGAAAAAACTTGACTGGCTACCCTATAAACGCGGCTCTGGTGGTAGTGGTGCAGGGTATTAATGCAACTCGGTCATACCCGCTGGTGCAGTTGGAGGTGGATGGTGTGGCACGTGAATTGGATGTCGGGATTGTGGAGGAACTGCCAGTGGAGGGCGTCGACCTTCTTCTCGGCAACGACATTGCAATGCCCACTTCTGAGGTTCTACCCTTAGTCGTTGCCGAGAGGCCGGCCGACGTGAGTAGGGAAGAGCAAGAGTGGGTCGAGCGGTGCCAGACACAACCCATGGCGTGTGTTGTCACCCGAGCTCGGGCAGCTAAAGTGTCACAGCCTAGTCCTCCGTCTTCAGACCAGCGGAGGAACGATCAACAGGAGGAGGCTAAAGCTGGAGTTGGTTTTAAGAGTTTTGACTCGGCGGCTCTCCTGGGTGATTCAGTATTAGCACCATTACTTAATTCTGGAGTAGCCCCTGGGCCTGTCATCGAGAGTGACGAGGCTGGGCATGACGAGTCTCCACGACAGCAACATTATGTACATCGAGAGAGACAGAGGGAGCAGCCCAGTATCGGGGAAGGTCATGCATTCCTCCGGGAGCAGTTAGATCGCTTGGCACCCTCAGATATACGTCGGTTGCAACTAGAGGACCCTGAGCTCCAAACGTGTGCTAATGGAGCTGTAGAGCTCGACGAGGACGGCGATGCACAGCCAGGAGATTTTTTTTATTTAGAAGGCATCCTCTATAGGCGTTTTCAAGACCCTAAACGTAGTTGGCAAGAGGGGTCCGGAGTAGTGGACCAGTTGGTGGTGCCACGGGAGTGCAGGGATAGCCTACTGAGGTTGGCGCAAGATGTACCTGTGACGCATGTCCACGTGTGAGCATGCTGTACACTCTCGCTAGGATCGTCAGGGCAGGAACTTTGGCTGTAGTCTATGTAAAGTTTCCTAACTTAGTTCGTGTGAGCCGTTGTACTATAAGTATTATGAATATGTATTTTGTTTTCATCTGAGTCAACGAGTTCTATTTTATATCATTAGTTATAAGTATTGTGTGTAAAACTTATTTGTAATGATGGGAAGAGAAACAGCCACAGTTAGGTGTCAGTGGGTATGCCAGGCAGGAGGTAGGCCTAACTCAGTAGCACTCCTCCCTCCCTCAGTGCTAGGGGGAGCCTTTGTGTATCCCAGAGGAGAGAGAGAAATTACGTAATGGTTGTCAGTGGGCGGTCCTTAGTAGTTCACGTTGGGCTCACTAGAGGGCCGGGTATAAAAGGGAAGTCTAACCATTTTCATCAGAACTCATTAGGCAGAGCGACTTCTCATTTCCCTTGCTAACTATTTATATTCTTCTGACTGATGGGAACTTTCTCTACTACCTTACATTCTTATTTCCTCTTTTCCCTGCCCTGTTTAACTTCCATGGTCCCGTTGGTGCAGAGCTAGTCAGCCAACGTATTATCGCTTGAGTTCTCACGAGATACTTGCCTATTATATAGCCTATTTTGGAAGGGTTGACTTAGAATAGGATTGATTTATGTTTGTTGCACTTGTATATGCATTTCCCTGTGTGTTATTATTATTATTCCTGTTTTCTGCTAGTCTAGGTAATGCTAGACTGGGGTAAGGCTTTTCTGTGTTACGAGTTGTTGTTTGATGCAGTGGTTAAGCGATAAACCTGCATACTCGTTTCGGTTCAGTGAAGCCTAGGTTGTCTTCGCGGCTGACTGTGTTGAGTTAATAATTTACAGTGCGTGAGGGCAAGAGCCTAACCACCCTGTATTTTATTAACAGTTGTTTTTACTTTGTCAAGGAGCCGGGAGAAAACCAGATACAAGGAATCTGGATTTCTCAAAGTGCACTTGTTAGTTTTAACGTAATACTTTAAACAGTCGTGAGGACTTCGCTAGGCTACGAGCCGTTTTTGCTCAGTCACTGCTACCTTTTTGCCTACTGTACCCCAGCTAGACTTTACTCGATTAGTAGATACAGAATAGTATTGAAGCTTTCCTTATGTATGATATTGTTTATGCACTATTGATTTCATGTGTTGCAAGCTTGGCTACTTTAGTGATTAGTGGCCCACGAGCACAATCCTAGTAGGCTATTGCCGTTGCATTTGCAGAGTACTTCCTTTTAATGTTTGCCATTTACTATTGCATATTCTTTTAATTATTCTTATGCCAATTTAAGCCTTTAATAGTATTTAATTGCCAGTATTTTTGCTTATTGAATTACTGTTCAAAATCCGATACGTACTTCTTACGAGCATCCGAGAAGCATCTAACTTTTTTCAGAAGATTCCTTGCTCGATGCTTAAGGACTATTAATTAACGTAACGTAATAGTACCGATCCGAAGTAGAGGGTGGTGGACTTCTTAAGTTCATAGTCAAGGGTGGATTACTTCGGCTTCGGCCAACACTATTCTTTTGTGTTGTTGTTTCTTACTTCATTGTTTGATTATTGACCAGACTAGATAATTCCTGTCTCTTTATTAGTCTGTTGTTGAACACTAGTACCGAGTTCTTGTATACCCCGTTATAGCAGATTGAACTCTGGAGGGTATTGGTGTTTTTTGTTCGGCTGGCAGTACTCAGGGGTTGGGATCGTGTGTTTCCGTTGTGGCAGCGAGCCGTATTCGAGTCCTGATTGAGAGCCCTTGTGTACCCGAGTGCCAGTTCGTAACAAATGGCGACCTTGCTTAGGATTTTGTGAACAGTATAAATTTTTGCTGTCAAATTTTTGGTAGTCAAAGAGTTTGGTGTGGTTTGTGGAAGGAGGAAACTGAAGGTGAACGTCAATAAAAGTAAAGTAATGGTGTGTAATAGGGAGAGCATAGGGTGAATCTAGATGTGAGGCTGGATGGGGAAATATTGGAACAAGTAGAGTGTTTTAAATATCTAGGAGGAACGATAAGCAGGAGTGGAGGTATGGAAGTGGAGGTAAAACAGAGAGTGTGTGAAGGAAGGAAGGTTTTCGGAGCGATGGGAAGTATGTGGAAGACGAGAAATCTCGGAGTGAAAGTAAAAAGTGCACTGTATCAAGGAATTGTTGTGCCAACAGTGATGTATGAGGCTGAAACATGGGCTCTGAAGAAAAAGGAGAAAAGAGGGCTGGATGTGATGGAGATGAGCTGCTTGAGGAGTATGTGTGGAGTTACTCGTAGAGACAGATTGAGGAATGAAGAGATACGTAGGAGAGTGGGGCAGCAGGAACATTTGTCAGCCAGAGTGGACAGAAGGGTGCTGAGCTGGTATGGTCATGTTGAACGAATGGGAGATGAAAGGCTTACAAAGAGAATATGTGAGTCAGGTACAAGGGGAGATAGAAGGGCAGGAAGACCCCCATTGAGATGGAGAGACTGTGTAAGAAAGGCTTTGGATGATAGAGGAATGACTATAGATCAGGCAGGGGAAGTGGTGGTGGACAGGAGTGAATGGAGAATGCTTGTGAATAGTTGAGTGAACACATGGTCATTGGAGTAAGGGGTCGGGCGCAAGTTCGACTAGATAATAGTCATCAGGCGCCTGGCCCGGGGACGATTAATATGAAGGGTGTGCCTGGAAGTGTGGTGGGATGGCTTGTGGCTTTGGCTCCGCTGCATGTCTGCCTGCCGAGATCGGAACCTCTCCGGGTGGTCAGGGGCCGGGGGAGTGCTGGAGCGACCTTGGTAACCCTGGTCTCTGGGTCTTCTCCTGGGTGACCTGGATGTGTGTGAGTTTGTGTTTTTTATCTGTGTTTATTTTTGTTTTATGTTGTTTTTGTTTTCCCTGTTCTTGCTCTGTCTTGAGTCGGCTACCCCCAAAATGGGGATTGGGCCTGAGCATATAGATAGATAGATAGATAGATAAATTTTTGCAGAGTTGTACAACATTGTTTGTTTGTATTTTAGCGTGCATATTGAAGAATATTTTGTTGTATGGCAATTAGTAAAGCATTTAAGAGACTCCAGTTAATTTAGTAATTAGTGCTTGCATAGGAAGTTTAACACGTTTGTCTCGAGAATTTTTTTGTGGACTTCAGTATGTCGTGCATTAGCACTGACGATGAGCGAGATATGTCATTTGAAGGTGTGCCGTTAGTAACCAGTGAGGAGGATGCTAGAGTTGTTGTGAGTAAGCGGTTACCAACGTGACGGAGGAGAGGCTGACTGGGGTGGATGTTTGTGGCTTGCACCTGATAGCCAAGGTTTTGGGCATTTCCAATGTAGTAGGGATGTCCAAGGGGGAGCTGATTTCCTGGGTGTTGCGTGGGCGACATGGGGTTTCGGAGGAGAGGGCGTTTGGGGGGGTTCCTCCCCAGATCCCCTCTCACTCGACTCCCACAGTGCCGTCCACTCAGTTACCGGAGGTTAGCTCTCTCCCACAGAGGGATGAGAATTGGCAGATTGGAGTGCCCTCGGGTGGTGCACGTGGTGGTTTCCCAGTTTTTGCCCCCCCTCCTTCAGTAGTGGCAGCTCCCTCTTCCTGCCTGTCTCCAGATATGGTATTTAGACTTGAGCTTGCTAAGATTGAGGCTAGGAAGCAGGAGAATGAGACTAGGAAGCAGGAGAATGAGACTAGGAGGCATAAGATTGAGGTTAGGAGGCATGAGGCTGAGCTTAGGTACGACTCGGAGAAATATTGTGCTAAATTGGATTTAGATAAGACTCGTGCAGAGTCGACAGGGACTCGGAAGGGCCGTGAGGGCCAAGTAAGAGAACAGTCCTTGGCCCTCTTAGTCAAATTGGTGCCGGTATTTAGTGAAACTGAAGTCACAGAATTTTGTAATCGTTTTGAGAAGAAGTGTAGGGAGCATAATTGGCCTGAAGAGAAGTGGGCAGCTCTAGTCTTCTCAAGACTTACGGGTAAGGGTCTGAAGGCTTATGATGCACTGCCTTTAGAGTCTTGCATTGACTACCCAGAATTGAAGAGAGCTGTCCTACGGGCATACGAGTTGCAACCGGAAACATATCGATTGAAGTTTCGGGGTGTTACAAAGACTAGGGAGGCGACCTTTCTTGAACATGCTCGGGACTTAAAAGATGCACTTAAAAACTGGACACGTTCTGAGAAAGCTGAGACAGCAGAACAGTTGACTGAGCTGTTTCTGCTCGAGCAGTTTTATAAGTGTACTGGTGCAGAAATGACTTTAAATATTAAAGAAAAGAACCCAAGAACTCTTCAAGAGGCAGCTGAGATGGCTGACCTCAGGTTGTCGCTAATCAGGGGATGTGAATTTGTAAAGCGTGTTGATGCAGTTCCCAAGGGGCGCGATACTCCAAACCCTCGAGCTCAGGACAATCACTATAGATATAAACCTCAGTTTAAAAGCCAAGATACCAGGACTGAACCAAAGACTACAGCCGTCCCATTACAGAAGGGTCAGAACTCCGCCCCTTATCGGAAGAGACCGATAGGGGAAGTGGAATGTTTTCATTGTAGAAAGAAGGGGCATTATGCAAAATCTTGTCCTAGTAAACCGCCAACTGCAGCCGTGTCTTTGGTGCGCAGCATAAGTGTGGCTGAAATGTCGTCTGGATTTACCCAGGGTAGTTTGCCAGCGGCAGGGTCACAGGCTATGTATAAGACTCAGGAAGGCTCGTCCCCTGTCCGTGATGTCTTTTGCGCCCATAGAGGGACCGGTAGGGTAAGTTGGGCGGGTTGCCAGCATAAGGTGGAAGTTTTGCGTGATACTGGAGCTTCACAGATACTTTTGAAGAATTTCACGGGGCGACCAAGTAATGCGGCACGGGTGGTTGTTGTTCAGTGTATTAATGCGACCAGGTCATACCCGTTGGTTCGTGTGGAGCTGGAAGTTGATGGTGTGATTAAGGACTTAGATGTTGGGATCGTTGAGAAATTGCCAGTGGAGGGCGTCGACCTTCTTCTCGGCAACGACTTTGCGGTGCCTACTTTAGAAGTTCCACCCTTAGTCGTTGCCGAGAGGCCCGCCGACGTGAGTAGGGAGGAACAAGAGTGGGTAGTGAGTTGTCAACGCCAACAGATGGCATGTGTGGTAACTCGTTCCCAAGCATTTAAGGTATCACAGCCTATTTCCCAGGCCACAGAACAGCGGAGGAAGGGAATTAAGGAGAAGCGGAAGGCTGGGAAAAGTTTGAAGAGTTTAGAACCAGTGGCTCTCCCAAAAGATCCAATAGCAGAACCTTTGACCGAGTCTGTTGTAACTCCAGTGCCTAACACAGTTGATAAAGTAGTGGAGGAGGCAGAGACTCAGAAACAGCACGTTACCTGCAGCGAGAAAACCGGATGTCTAAGTTGGATGTTGGGGGAGTGCATGAGTTGTTGACCAAGCAGTTAGACATGTTGGCTCCCACAGACATTCGAAAGTTGCAATTAGAGGATCCAGAGGTTTTGCAGTGTACCAATGGGGCTGTGGAGTTAGAAGAAGATAGGGATGCAAAGGCAGGGATTTTTTTTTCTTTAATGGAATTTTATACCACCGATATCAAGATCCTAAACGGAACTGGGAGGGCGGATCAGGTACAGTTGCCCAGCTGGTCGTGCCAGAGGGCTGCAGGGAAAGTTTGCTTAGGTTGGCTCATGATTCTCCATTATCAGGACATTTGGGTGCCAAGAAAACGGTGGCGGCTTTGGGGAAATTGTTTTGGTGGCCGGGGATGAAGTCTCATGTGCAGTCGTGGATAAACTCATGTGATATTTGTCAACGTGTCGGGAAACTGAACCAAGTTATTCCTAAGGCTCCGTTACACCCTATTCCTGTGATTGGGCCACCCTTTAGTAAAATTATTGTTGACATGGTTGGTCCACTCCCTCCCACTAAGGCTGGACATAAATTTTTGTTAACCATAATGGATGTTGCCACTAGATACCCCGATGCATACCCTATGAAAAATGGAATGGCTAAGATGGTAGTCAGTAACTTGTTGTGGTACTTCTCAAGGTACGGGTACCCGGAGGAGATTCAGTCTGATCAGGGATCTAATTTCACCTCCATCATGTTCAAGCAAACAATGCAACAGCATGGGATACGAGCAGTAGTATCGTCAGCGTATCACCCTGAGAGTCAAGGGGTGCTTGAGCGGTGGCATGCTACACTTAAAAGCATGCTCAGGTGTTATTGTGCTGACAACGGTATGGATTGGGATCTTGGATTGCCTTATGTGCTGTTTGCTGCTCGGGAGGTACCTGGTGAGAGCCTGGGATTTAGTCCAAACGAGCTGATTTTTGGACACCGTGTCAGGGGCCCCATTAACATGCTGAAAGAAATTTGGGAGGGGACTGTGCAGCCTTGTCCATTATTAAAGTATGTGCTTGAAAGCCGTGAGTGCATGCTTAAGAGTCTGGAGATGGCAGGTAGAAATTTGACAGAATCACAAGCTTTGATGAAGGACAGGTATGATCGCAAAGTGAGGCTCCGGAAGTTCACTGTAGGTATTAATTTTGTTGCCTTTGGTTGGTAACCCCCTCTCTGCGAAGTACACTGGACCTTATAAAATTGTAGAACAAATTTCAGACTTAGATTACCTTGTTGCCACTCCAGACAGGAGGAAAAAGAATCAGTTATGTCACGTGAACCTTATTAAAGAGTATGTGAGGCGCCCCTCTGAGCCTCTCACTGTCCCTGTGTTGGCTTGTTGCGGCCGTGGTGGAGACGGAGAGGGGGGCAGTCAAGCTTCAGAGGAGGATAGCTGGGATCAACATGTTTCAGCGGATCAGTGGGCGGGGAACTCGAGCCTAAGGGCTGACGAGGCTATAGCTCATTTGCCTGAGCCGCAGTTTGATGCTATCCGTCAGTTGTTCGGTTCATACCCCACTGTATTTGCTGAACACCCAGGCCTCACTACTCAGGCTATGCATGATGTTGACGTGGGGGACCATATACCCTTTAAGTCAATCCCGTACCGTGTGCCCCCCATAAAACTACCAGCTCTGAGGGATGAGTTGGAGTATATGCTCGGTAGAGGGTTGATAGAGAAAGGCACAGTTAAGTGGACTTCCCCCGTAACACTGCAGCCTAAGCCAGATGGCAAGGTACGCTTTTGTATTGATTTCCGTAGGTTTAAACGGTTTGACTCCAACTAACCCATATCCTCTTCCTCGGGTTGATGATAGTGTTGACAAAATTGGTAATGCTCGTTTTTTGTCTAAAGTAGATTTAGTAAAAGGTTACTGGCAAGTACCTTTGTCCGAGCGTGCTAAAGAGGTATGTGGTTTTGTTGTGGACGGGAGTACCTACCGGTGCAATGTTATGCCTTACGGACTTAAGAATGCACCAGCAACGTTTCAGAACCTGATGAATGAAATTGTAAAGGACATTCCAAATTGCACCGTATATTTGGACGATGTAATCATTTATGATGACGACTTTGAGAGCCATTGTGAGCACCTTGAGACCTTGTTCCGGAAACTTAGTGAAGCAGGTCTGGTAGTAAATTTGGCAAAGTGTGACTTCGTAAAAGCCACTGTGCAGTAGCTTGGGTTTGTAGTGGGAAGGGGACAGGTGTGCCCTCCTCAGAACAAGGTACAGGCTATCAATAAATTTCCGCACCCAACAACCAAGAAACAGATTATGAGATTCTTGGGTATGATAGGCTACTACAGACGCTTCATAAAAGGTTACTCAACGGTGTTGGCACCTCTCACAGATTTGTTATCTAAAGACAAAAAGTTTTTGTGGGCACCTGAGTGTGAAAAGGCTTTCACTTTGGTGAAACATTTGCTATGTACTCACCCGATACTCAGGGCCCCAGACTTTAACAGGCCTTTTCAGCTGGCAACAGATGCTAGTGGTGTAGGGGCTGGTGCCATCTTGCTACAGACAGACAATGAAGGTGTGGAACACCCAGTAAGTTTCTTTTCTAAGAAGTTCAATGCTGCACAAAAGAACTATTCTACAATAGAAAAGGAATTACTGGCGATTGTGCTGTCGCTCAGGCACTTCGAGGTGTATGTTCCGGCCTATGGCCCAGTCATGGTTATCTACACTGATCATCACCCTTTGAGATTCCTGAATCAATTTCACAATCGCAATATGAGACTGACCAGGTGGTCTTTGATGTTGCAGGAGTATAACCTGGACATCCGTCATATTGCTGGATGTGACAATGTGATCGCGGATTGTTTATCAAGGGTGGATGATCAGTCGTAGGCTATCACAGGTGTGTGGGTTTGAGTGGAGGAAAATAGGCTGCCCTTATAGTGCAGCCGGGAAAAACATATTAAAATATAAAAATCATATAAAAACTCTTTCTTTTGATATAGGTAAGCGTATAAGTTTGTCATAGCCTATAGAGTTTGAGTAGTCCACAAACTATCAAACGGCTGAGCTGCTGTAAGCTCGCTCTGGGAGCATGATATTGTGTCTTTTTGCTATTGTTGGGAGGAGTTATAAAATGTGATTTTTTTTTAATAATAAGATGTGTTTTGGTGATAAACTCAGCTTTGTTTTAGTGCCATACGGTCGCTGGGTGTGAGGGGCTTGATGGGGTTCTGTGTTTGTCAGATTTTAGCTCAGGGTTGAGCGAGTAAAATCTTGGGGGAGGTGTGACGCATGTCCATGTGTGAGCATGCTGTACAGAATGCCTAGTCATGCCCCACTCTCGCTAGGATCGTCAGGGCAGGAACTTTGGCTGTAGTCTATGTAGAGTTTCCTAACTTAGTTCGTGTGAGCCGTTGTACTATAAGTATTATGAATATGTATTTTGTTTTCATCTGAGTCAACGAGTTCTATTTTATATCATTAGTTATAAGTATTGTGTGTAAAACTTATTTGTAATGATGGGAAGAGAAACAGCCACAGTTAGGTGTCAGTGGGTACGCCAGGCAAGAGGTAGGCCTAACTCACTAGCACTCCTCCCTCCCTCAGTGCTAGAGGGAGCCTTTGTGTATCCCAGAGGAGAGAGAGAAATTACGTAATGGTTGTCAGTGGGCGGTCCTTAGTAGTTCACGTTGGGCTCACTAGAGGGCCGGGTATAAAAGGGAAGTCTAGCCATTTTTTCATCAGAACTCATTAGGCAGAGCGACTTCTCATTTCCCTTGCTAACTATTTATATTCTTCTGACTGATGGGAACTTTCTCTACTACCTTACATTCTTATTTCCTCTTTTCCCTGCTCTGTTTAACTTCCATGGTCCCGTTGGTGCAGAGCTAGTCAGCCAACGTATTATCGCTTGAGTTCTCACGAGATACTTGCCTATTATATAGCCTATTTTGGAAGGGTTGACTTAGAATAGGATTGATTTATGTTTGTTGCACTTGTATATGCATTTCCCTGTGTGTTATTATTATTATTCCTGTTTTCTGCTAGTCTAGGTAATGCTAGACTGGGGTAAGGCTTTTCTGTGTTACGAGTTGTTGTTTGATGCAGTGGTTAAGCGATAAACCTGCATACTCGTTTCGGTTCAGTGAAGCCTAGGTTGTCTTCGCGGCTGACTGTGTTGAGTTAATAATTTACAGTGCGTGAGGGCAAGAGCCTAACCACCCTGTATTTTATTAACAGTTTGTTTTTACTTTGTCAAGGAGCCGGGAGAAAACCAGATACAAGGGATCTGGATTTCTCAAAGTGCACTTGTTAGTTTTAACGTAATACTTTAAACAGTCGTGAGGACTTCGCTAGGCTACGAGCCGTTTTTGCTCAGTCACTGCTACCTTTTTGCCTACAGTAGCGCAGCTAGACTTTACTCGATTAGTAGATACAGAATAGTATTGAAGCTTTCCTTATGTATGATATTGTTTATGCACCATTGATTTCATGTGTTGCAAGCTTGGCTACTTTAGTGATTAGTGGCCCACGAGCACAATCCGAGTAGGCTATTGCCGTTGCATTTGCGGAGTACTTCCTTTTAATGTTTGCCATTTACTATTGCATATTCTTTTAATTATTCTTATGCCAATTTAAGCCTTTAACAGTATTTAATTGCCAGTGTTTTTGCTTATTGAATTACTGTTCAAAATCCGATACGTACTTCTTACGAGCATCCGAGAAGCATCTAACTTTTTTCAGAAGATTCCTTGCTCGATGCTTAAGGACTATTAATTAACGTAACGTAATAGTGCCGATCCGAAGTAGAGGGTGGTGGACTTCTTAAGTTCATAGTCAAGGGTGGATTACTTCGGCTTCGGCCAACACTATTCTTTTGTGTTGTTGTTTCTTACTTCATTGTTTGATTGTTGACCAGACTAGATAATTCCTGTCTCTTTATTAGTCTGTTGTTGAACACTAGTACCGAGTTCTTGTATACCCCGTTATAGCAGATTGAACTCTGGAGGGTATTGGTGTTTTTTGTTCGGCTGGCAGTACTCAGGGGTTGGGATCGTGTGTTTCCGTTGTGGCAGCGAGCCGTATTCGAGTCCTGATTGAGAGCCCTTGTGTACCCGAGTGCCAGTTCGTAACATACCACTGGCAGGACATCTAGGGGTGAGAAAAACGGTGGCGGCTTTAGAAAAATTGTTTTGGTGGCCGGGGTTGAAGGGGCAGGTGGTAACCTGGATAGCAAGGTGTCATATGTGCCAGAGGGTTGGAAAACCTAACCAAACAATTCCGAGAGCCCCGTTGCACCCCATTCCTGTCAGTGGACCGCCCTTCAGTAAGGTCATCATTGATTATGGTCGGACCCCTACCCCCTACTAGTGCCGGTAATAAATTTCTATTAACTATCATGGATGTGGCCACTCGTTATCCTGATGCATATCCAATGAGCAATGGCACGGCGAAAACTGTTGTCCGGAACCTGCTCTTGTATTGCTCGCGGTATGGTTACCCGCAAGAGGTGCAATCGGACCAAGATTCTAATTTTACATCTAATCTGTTCAAACAAACTATGATTCAGCATGGCATCAGCACGGCATCAGCACTGTCGTCTCTTCTGCGTATCACCCGGAGAGTCGAGGGGTGTTGGAGAGGTGGCACGCCACGCTGAAAAGCATGCTTCGATGTTACTGCGCAGAGAACGGAAAGGATTGGGACCTTGGTCTGCCGTATGTTTTGTTCGCGGCAAGAGAAGTACCTGGAGAGAGTCTCGGTTTCAGTCCGAATGAGCTTGTTTTCGGGCATCAGGTGATGGGCCCTCTCCACATGGTGAAGGAGATTTGGGAGGGTACCGCTAAGCCATGTTCTATGTTGAGATACGTCCTCGAGAGCAGAGAGAGAATGCTTAGAAGTCTGGAGCTGGCCGTAATTTGGTGAGTTCGCAGGCCCGTATGAAGGACAGGTACGATACTAAGGCGAAACTCCGGGAGTTTCAGGTAGGTCAAGAGGTGTTGGTCCTGTTGCCTTTGTCAGGTCATCCTCTGGCTGCCAAGTACGCTGGGCCTTATCGGGCGGTGTCAAAGATCTCCGATCTTGATTACCTCGTTGCCACTCCAGACCGGAAGAAGCGTAACCAACTATGCCACATTAATTTGTTGAAGAAGTATGTGAGGCGCCCACCTGAGTCACTAGCTGTCCCTGTGTTGACCTGCTGCGGTCATGGTGGAGAAGGAGAGGGGGGCAGCAATGATCAGGTGGATGATAACTGGGATTGTCATGTCTCGGCTGATCAGTGGGCGGGGAATTCGAGCCAATGTGCGCACGATGGTCTGGCGCACCTGCCGGAGGAACAGCAGGTGGCAGTGCAGCGCCTGTTCGATTCATACCCCACTGTATTTGCCGAGCACCCAGGCCTCACTACTCAAGCGGTGCATGATGTCGATGTAGGAGAGCACCCCCCCTTCAAGTCGATACCTTATCGGGTGCCACCCATTAAACTCCCAGCGCTCAGGGATGAGCTGGAGTATATGCTGGCGAGAGGCTTGATCGAGAAGGGGGCAGTACGGTGGACTTCTCCTGTCACTCTGCAGCCCAAACCTGATGGAAAAGTTCGGTTCTGCATTGACTTTAGGCGGTTGAACGGGTTGACCCCCACCAATGCATATCCTCTTCCCCGGGTGGATGACAGTGTGGATAAGATCGGGAAAGCAAGGTACTTGACCAAGGTAGACCTCGTCAAAGGCTACTGGCAAGTACCACTGTCTGAGCGGGCTAAAGAGGTGTGCGGGTTTGTGGTGGGCAGTACTTACCGTTGCAACGTGATGCCATATGGTCTGAAAAATGCACCGGCCACTTTCCAGAGCTTAATGAACGACATCGTAGCAGACATCCCAAACTGTACTGTCTACCTTGATGACGTGATCATTTATGACAACGATTTCCAAAGTCACTGTGAGCACATAGAAGCCATATTTAGTCAACTTAGTAAAGCAGGCTTGGTGGTTAATCTGGGCAAGTGTGACTTTGTGCAAGCCACGGTGCAGTATCTGGGGTTTGAGGTTGGGTTAGGGCAGGTGAGCCCGCCCCAACAGAAGATACAGGCTATCGACTTGTTCCCCAGGCCGACCACCAAGCGGCAGATCATGAGATTTTTGGGTATGATTGGGTATTACCGCCGCTTTATAAGAGGCTATTCTACTGTGTTAGCTCCTTTGACAGATCTACTAGCCAAAGATAAAAAGTTCCGCTGGGCACCTGAGTGTGAGCAGGCGTTTCGAGTAGTTAAACACCTTTTATGCACTCACCCTATCCTCAGGGCCCCGGACTTTGAACGACCATTTCAGTTGGTGACTGATGCCAGCGGAGTCGGGGCTGATGCCGTACTTTTGCAGACAGACGAGGAAGGTCTTGAGCATCCAGTCAGTTTCTTTTCAAAGAAATTTAATTCAGCACAGAAAAACTATTCGGTTGTTGAAAAGGAACTGCTGGCAATCGTGTTAGCGCTCAGACACTTTGAGGTCTATGTTCCTGCATAATTTATGGGCCAGTCGTGGTAATGTATACCGACCACCACCCGCTTAAATTCCTCAACCAATTCCACAACCGGAATATGAGGCTGACCAGATGGTCGCTCATGTTGCAAGAGTACAACTTAGACATTCGCCATATTGCCAGTTGTGAGAATGTGATTGCGGACTGTCTGTCGCGGGTGAAGGATCCGGGGTAGGCTACCACAGTATGTTGGTATAGCCTCCTGTCTTGGCTCGCGGTGTATTTTTGCGCTGGTGCTTGTCGGCTCGCGTGTGTAGCATCAGCGTAGGGTCGCAGGGCAGGAGTTGTTGGCTTTGATTAGAAGAAAATTAGGCTACATCTATAGTAGCCGCCAAAAACAACATTAAAATAAAATATGAAAAATTAAATAAAAACTTTCTTTTTAATAATTAATTTTAAGATAATATTGTAGCTGAGTACTGAGTGCATATGATTTTCCCTCAGTAGGCTGTGCTTCTTAAAGCTCGCTCTGGGAGCACAATGTTATGAATTAATGTATTATATTTGGGAAGGGTGATAAGATTTTTTTATATATAAAATGTTGTATTTTTTTTTTTTTTTAGGAAACTGAGCTTGCATTCCATGAGAGGCGGAGTGGTTAGGAGTGGCAGATTCTAGCGACATTCTGCCTGTTCAGATATGGGCTAATGGTTGAGTGTCCCATATCTTGGGGGGGGGTGACGCCTCCCGGCATTAGCAGAATGGTTGCGTGGAGCATTGCAGCTCGCTGGCGCTCGCCAGGATGGGGGGATGGGCTGCAGTTGTCCTAGAATGATCTGCTTTGTTTCATTGGTGTCGTGTTGCCACAGACAGTCTAGAAATGGTCTTTGTTTTGGTCTGTGGCCGCGTCTTATATTTTATATTCGCTATAATATGGGTGTTGCTTGTGTGGGGGGCGAGCGAGGGAGTGTGGGGGAGTACACCCGGCAGCGAGGTGAGCTATGACGCGGCTCGCTTGGGCGCTGACGGCGTTGGCGGCCGGGTGGTCAACTAGTCCCTTCCCGTCGCTGCCTCGTGTTCTTTACCAGCTCAGAGCTTGCCTGACACGCGTATCGCCTACATCCTTTGCAATTCTGTCCCCCATACTCGCTACTTTGCATACTATTTCTCTCTCTCGACTTCTCCTTTCTCATTCTCTAATCTTTATTAACACCTTACGAGCGGCCTATGCGGTTTATTTATGTGTACCGCACAGCGGGGTGTTTTTAGCCAAAATAGGGCTGTTTACGTGATCATTTTCATGCCTAAATAAGACCCAGAACGTAAAACAAGTACCTATCCCTGAAAGGGCATAAACAGAGCTTTCGAATGACACCATAACGATCCTTGTATGATGGATAGTTTTCTTGCAATAACCGTGCAACGCGAGTGCAAAAAGCAGGTAATTCGGTACTTTCAGTACATAATTGAGTATAGCGAGGGGGGAGGAGGGAGCTGAGATTTGTGTCAGTAGGTTCGCCGCGGTGGTCTGGAGCAGTCATACGCTCGCTAGTCTCCTGCCACCACTTGTCTCTCTCTCTCAGCCACATTACGTGCTGAAATTGCCACTCGAGTTATGTCGAGCGCCGCCACATAGTCCAGCTTTATTTAACTCGACTTATGTTGCTCGCCGCTAAATAAGGGTTAAACTCAACATCCCTTCTGGTTTCAGCATAGACGTTCACCGTCGACCAGTCGTATTGTACGCGAAGCTCTTAGATATTTCCATGTATTAGGTTAAGGAGGTATTATGCTTTATTGAGGTTTAGAGAGACGGACTTTTCCGTATGTGTCCTCTCTCGGGAAGGTTGTTGACCGGTATATGTCTCCCTTGCAAGGTGTTGAGTGATTCTTCTTGGTTATCTAAAGCTAGACTAGGGGTAAGGTTACTGTGTCGTTGTCTCCGATGTGTGCAGTGTCTATTGCACGACATCGACAGGTACTGTGGGAGCCTAAGTTGTCTTCGGGTTGGTTTACTTTGCGAGCACAGCGCTGTGGTGTGAGAGGGCCATAGCCTATCCCTCACAACATAGTGCTGCCTTTTTGTTGACTTCTGAGGGATCGCCAGGATAGAGCTAGGTACTAGAGACCTAGATTTATCAAGCGAGCATCCCCGTCATATAACGTAATCTTCATTATACCACCCTCGGACAACGTTAGGCTATGAGCCGCATGCTCGCCCATTGTTGCCCTGCCTTGATACCCCAGCTAGACTTTATTAACTGAGCAGACACTGGTTAGAGATAAGCCCCATTATTATATGTATGCAGCATTATTATTCACTGCACTTTTGAGCCGAGGTTGTTGTTCAGTTGCACAACCCGAGTAGGCTGTTGCGTTGTGTCACAAAGCATTTCTTTAGTTGTCGAGCATTACTACCTTTGCGCAGTCTTTATTATTCGCCTGCCTATTATTACTATATGTCCTAGCATTTATTGTGACCCGTATTCTGCATTATAATTGTTCAAGATTCTTTACGAACATCTTCCCAGCATCAGACTTATTTCAGAAGTTTCCAGTTGATGTTGCAGGACTAGCATTGCACTTTCTTTAATACAGGAGTGCCAGTTATTTGAGTATCTACCGGAACGTTAATTAATCACGTTAACTATCTTTTCTTTGTGTAACATAATCGAGTAATCTTTTACTGTTTGAGAATAGGCTGTTTCATTGAGCGTCAGCCTAGTGTGTGTGCACCAGTTACCGAGTCATAGGATACCTCGTTGTCCAGGCACGACTCAGGGCGGTAATGGTGTTTTGTTTTCCAGTGTTTAAGGCAGGGGTTGGATCTAGTGTTACCGTTGTTGCTTTTTGCCATTATTTAGTCCAATGTTGAAGAGCCCTGTGTCTTTGAGAACCTGGATCGTAACACTCTGTTGGTTATTGTTGTGAGGTATTGATTATGTAAATATGTGAACCGTGTTGTGCCCTGATTTACTTGTGATCTGTGCCCAAGATCCCGTACTTGCGTAATAAGTTTCATCCTTCTGAACCTGTGTTATTCAGTGTTAATCTTGCCTTAATTCCTTGACCCTTGTTCAAGACTATATTTAATTTATAACTTATGCATACGTTACATATCAGTGTCATTAACATATTCAGGCCCCCCACGCTCGCAGATTTACTGACTACGCGTATGTTGATTTATTACTTGTGAGTTGAAGTCCCAATATTCCGTGATCAATCCATTTATAATCACTATTTACCTAGAACCTACGCCCAATTTTCCAAGGATTGCTCAGTGTCATTCATAAAAACTATTCAGTAATCGCATATGAAATATATCTTCTAGACGTGCTTTTATGTTCTTGTAAATCTTGATGTTGTAATATTTCGAATACCGTGTTTAGGAATTCTTTCCTCCGTGTTTCGTGTCATTTGCATCCACCATACACTAAGTGAATCTGTGTATTTTATTCACCTTGCCGTGTTAACCCGTTCAGGCCCGAGCCTGGTACTGCCTGTTTTAAGTATCAATGAGTAGGACTTCGTCGCCTATGCCTATGTACTAATTGTGCCTGTACATTTTATTTACCTCGCCCTGTTAACTAGTTCAGAATCGAATCTGATGTTGCGTTAAATATCAATGAGCTAAACTTCGTCATTAGCACCAATCTAATTACTAAGTACGATCTATCGATCGATATCTGTTAATCAGTCAGTTCTCACTGTTTGAGAATAAACTATAGTATTCATTCAAGGCTGAGTCTTTTGGAACTCAGTTAGTATTTTGCTTATCTTCGTGTGTCATCTTAATTACGAACATTGGAGATTATATCTTGATTTAATTTATACCAACCAGTAGATCTATTTAAAACTACCCTTTCACTCTTGTTAAATTCACGTTATTACTTTGCTTTATCTAAGAAAAGTATAGAAACACAAATTCCTAAGTTTGGTTCGTTATTGTAGCATATGTTCAAGTAATATAATTCCGTAATAAGATATAACTTCCTTGAGAGCGATTTTGATACTTCTCAATTACTATAATTAATAATCTCAGCCTTATCCTATCAAACAAATTAACATCGCACTGCAGCTAAGTTCATAGTTCCATTAACTAGAAAAAGTATTATTTACCATCTCAGTTCACTTGGTGACCTTCCCAGTGACCTGACCAGAGGGTAAGCTCACGCGGTCAGTTTTAAAAGGGTCAGCTGAGCCCCACGCGTGACTCACCTTGTCTCTTGTGACAGTATCTTTAAAACCTCAACTCTTATCATAGTCACCCTAGGATCATAATCTAGGGTATTGAAGTCTCTTTGAAAACGGAAGATATTCGCCTCTCATTTACTATTGCATTGAAGGTTAAAATTGATTCTTGTACATTATGTCTCTATGTATGTTTTCCACATGATCTGATTTAATGCTAGACTTTCACCATTGAGTTATTCTGGTATCAGTAACATTGTTCTGAAGTAAGGACAATATATATTTGTTACTATTGTGGGATCCTCCCTTATAATCCTGACCATTACCATAATCTTATGCTTATTAAATAAAACCTTTGTATATGTTCTTCCTGGTGTTGTTATTGAGTATTATATTGAACCTTTGAATACCATTTTTACTGTATCTAGAACCTACTCGATACGTCCTTGTCAAGTATATTTAAGTCCATCAAACCAGAACTGGATTGTTTTACGGACTATATGACGGGAAATAATCTATCAATACCCGGCACAACAATAGTAACACAGAGACACTTAGGGTATGGAGGTGGAGGAGAAGTAATATCCATGAGAGAGAATCTGGATGACGTAGGACTCGTAGTTTCTTCCTCGACTGGACACCAAAGGGAAATGCCTCTCACACACAACTAGCGACGGTCACTTCTAGTTCCTCTAACACACTTCTGGGTCACCACACTCGTTGAACTTTTTATAGGGAAAATGGCTAGCCCTATTCGGAAGTAACTCCGACACTGGTAGATACCCACTAAAAGCTTAGCTAGTGGAAGGTATTGCCTCGTGTTTGCCTATCGATCATATATTTCGGTCAGGCTATATTTGGATGATAATTTGAGTCTAATTTAATTCATTTCAGAATTGTAGGGACGTGGGGTTCTCGATCTTTTAATTATTGTGAAGTTAATAATTGCCTTAAAATTATAATTAACATAGGAATACATGGATATAGTTATTCTTTATTTCTTAAGATTACACTCATATTTTAGAAAGCTTGCATGGGTGCAGCATAAATGTTTTGCATGTATTTGTCTTTTCCCTGATTTTCAACGTTGCATGCAAGGCTTTCGTAACTCTCTATTTATCTGTTATTGTGGACACAGGTAATTCTCCACACTGTAGAGGTGATTCTTTTGGTTCCATCTGTGGAAATATGACACTGGATGTTGAGGAGGTATTAGCATAAACTCTTCCTCATTATAATTCATATCTGGTTCCTGGGGTGGGTACGCCTTTTTCACGTATCCCGCATCCTGTGATTGGTCTGGGAGGGACTCCTGTGATTGGCCCGGAAATAGGTCATGCTCAGTAAGTGGCCCTGCATTTCCTGTAGGTCCCGGTAGGTGGCGTTGATATAGGTGCATTGTTTGCTGGTCCCATGGAGAACGTGGATTATTTATGCTGGACTGCGTTGTTTCTTTCTCGGTCCGGATATTACAGTAGTTTCTTACAGTAGATCCTCTGGAAAAAGGCAAACTATGCCTGTGTATCCAGCTCAGTACCAGTACTTGCACTGCTGCGGTCGTTCACGGTGATATGTGCCCTTCGCTTCATTCTTTTCCTCTCCTTTATGTTTGCTATCCTGGCGCTGGTTGGTTGAGTCTCTTCTTGGTTTATGAGTGTATCTGAGGGGGTTGGTAATTTGGTTGCTTGCAACCCCGTCATCTCAATCTTGTTACTTTTGTTTATTCTCATATTGTTACCTAAAATGAGTACGTCCTTCATTTATCTCGATTCAGTTATTAAAATTTGTATTTATTGTGTATACTAGAGTCAATTCGTATTGCTATTATAATTTGTCGCATACTCTGCTATTTTTTTTAAGGACGATATTATTGTGCTAAGACCGATTATCTTCATTTAATCTTATTTAATTATTGTCTCATTTATAAACCAAAATTGACCATTACCAACATATTATTTTGATGTCCATGTTCCCTAGTTGTTAAGAGTAAAAACTTGTGTAATATTTCCTTGTGTTTTATGTCTATTTGCCTGTTATTTATGTGCTAATTTGGGGAAATAAGGTCAGTCCTCGCCCAGTCGAGAACTCCTTAGTTGAAGATAACTGCATATTCCCAGTCCAGGAATAGCAATCAGAATATATCATGTTCCTTAGAAACGTGGCATAACAAGTATGGTGATAAATCATAGTCGAGTTCTCCACAGCCCATCGTGGACTTCTTAGGGTTGGGCATGCCGTTTCAGTTAGAAAATGGCATTTGACATTTATTGGGCTGTATTTATCTGCATGTCAGTTTACAGATCAGTATTTAAAAAAATACGGCTGCAAATCAATAATGTCCTAGCCACAGCCGATCTCTGTTCCTTGAGAACAACAACAACAAACTCAACCATTCATAGGCTTAGGTCTTCGAGACAGGCAAACACCACTCCTGGAGAGCTGAAACGTCTTTTGATTCCAAAACAAATGGAATGCAACCTTTTAAAATCGTGAAACTAAATGAGCAAAAAAGGGGTTGTCCAGAAAAGGCACCTGCGATATAGGTAGGGTTAAAAGGATGTTTGCTTTGTGATGCAATGCTCCCCAAAGATCTCTTGTTGTCACTCCGGCAGTCCCAGCAGTTGGGCCAAAGGACAGGGATATTACGTCAGATTTGGGGATTTGTAGAGTACCGTAGTAAGAGAGATCGACCATTTGTTGGCGCCAGTTTGGCTCCATAATTATCAAACAACGGGGTGGTAATATATTTTTGATCTTACAGAATTTATATCCAGAGACCAAACACTATAATTATAAGGTACCGGTATGGTATTGCCGAATGTTTATCATGGGAATGGAAATATTTGACAATAAAGAGCGACTACTAGCACCAGTGGCCCATATAGGTTCTCTTGGTATATATTATTAGCCAAAAATAGATATCACCGTAAAGTATTGCTCACTCCGCATACGAGAGATTGACTTATATTTATATAGATACACAGACCTTATATAGATCACACAGACCTTACGATCCAAACGGGTTAGTCATGACATAATTACTCCTAACAGAGAAAGCTGAACCCCAAATACAAGAAAAGAGGTGGAAAACGATAGATCGACAGAGAGAGAGTGATATTATAGTCCAGTAAATCTAGCAATCATTTAACTGGACCTAGAACAAATTGCAATAGAAGGTTTTTTGGCTTTAACTTGTTTATTAGGTCCCTCTGATGAACATATAAAAAGTCTCCAACGTTTGGACACTGGGAAAGTGGTTAATTTGCATAAATTCAAGATGGCCGCCGTCCAAAGCTTCAATTTACAGATAACTTTTTTTTGGTTGCTCCTAGACCCTATAAATGTATTACAAACAACGTTTTTTGGCTTTAACTTGTTTATTAGGTCCCTCTGATGAACATATAAAAAGTCTCCAACTTTTGGACACCTGGAAAGTGGTTAATTTACAGCCGAAAAACCTTACAGACAGGCTGAACTGTCTCTTTCACAAGGGGTGACACAGGCACTTTGTGCTTGTATGGGTTTTTTGACCTGTTGTCCCTCTTTTTTATAAAAAAAAAAAAAAAAAAACATGACGTAGTATGACGTCATTCAGAGCCAATTATGTAATTCATGATAGGAGTTCGTATTCACTTGGATCATCGGTGCTTGCATCAAAGTTGCTATTTTGACAGAGTCCTTTACATTGACCACATGCACTGGAACATTCAAGCTCATTCCGTTTGCAACTACAGCGTTGAGTGTCACAGTTGCCCTTACACTGACATCTGACCAATTTCAGTAGTGAATCAGGAGCCACTGGCGAATCCATCGTCTTCGGTTCAAGCTGTCCCTTCCGCAGACACCAGCCCCATTTCTCGGGGTCCACACAGTTCCCCATCCATTCCTGGACCTGACAATAAACTCTGAACGAGTGGTATTTGGCTGCATCGGTTGTTGGGGGAAGGCTGTGAACTTCAACGGTAGTTGAACTTTTTGCCACCTTGTTGCAAAACTTTGTCTTTCGCAGTCCGTCAAGGGTGTCATTTCCTTTTCCCCCGTACAAATAAACCAAGGCCTTTTCACCAGCTGATGATATCGCGTCTTTACTTCCACTTTGGCAACAGAATGCTTCTATACATTTCAAGAAACCGTTGTCTTCCCTCACTTTCCTCAAGGCAGCCCCTTTACCAATACCATACAGTCGTGAGGTTGTGTCACATCCACAGAGTGCATGGACAACTGGCAGGACACGACAGATGCTTTCACCGAGAGCTTCTGCTACTGAGTTAATATGCCAACATTTCCCACCTTCCTTGCTCGACTTGAAGTACAAATCATTCATCCCTCGTTCCGCATAATGACACAACAGCACCAACAAGTCTGTGTCCTCACCTATCACATATGTCACGGTTTCCCTTGCATGCTCAATTCCCTTCTTCGCAATCATGACATCTGCATCTGCTGGCGCATTGACACAGTCAATTCCATTTGCCTTGAATGTTTCACACAATAAGTCAATGAAGTTTTGCTTATTGTCCGAGTTTGACAAGAAGTTTTCCTTTTTTGACCGAAGGGGCATGGTTGGAGTGAACATCACCTTTTGACCAAAGACTCCTTTTGATCGTCGATTGTGTGTCATGTCCTTGGTAGTAGGTCCTGATTTATAACCGTCGAGTACAACCACCGGGTTGAGAAAGTTTTTGGAAACATGCTTCATGTACATGCTTGCAATGTCCTCAAATGTGTCACCCTTCTTCCATGGAATCCTTTGCAATAAGGAACCACCATCCAGAACATGGGTCACAGTCCTTTCTTCCTCAAATGATTCCAATGACGACTTGGGAACAACAGCAGCTATCTCATCTCCTAGCTGTGGTTTATTGGCTTCCCTGAGCCTCCCCCACTTATCGAACAGAGCAGTAGGGTAGCTAGACAACTCATACGCAAAGACCTCTTCAACACCTAAGTCCCTGTTATTAGCAAAGATGAGGAGCCTCTGGAAAAGGAGCTGTGGGTCGATTGGTACTTTTTCAGCACTGATTGTAACCTTTGCACCCAACGACTCAACTTGATCTTTCTTCCTAAATGAAAAGTCAAAAGCATTGCTACCTTCCATCTTCTGCACAATGTTCATACCAACCTCATACAGTAAATGAGGATTGGCCGAGGCTGGTCCTGTCACACCGTTGGCAATATTCCTGAGTTCATTTGATTCTTGAAATGGATCATAATCCTTGAAGAATGCGAGAACCTTCTCTGTGTCCTTCCTATCTCGTTCACGCCTTGCTTCAGTCATTTCTTTGTGCTGCTCAGAGGTGTGGAAATGCTTCCCTGTCAGTTCTTGCATAACTTCACTCACCTCAGCGCAGGCTGGCATAGCAAGTAACCAGCGCAGGCGTTGCGTTTCCTCCATGCCCCTACCACGTGTCAATCCACCATTCGTTTTCAAAGAGCGCATCAAAACCTGCTCTATAACCAAGTCGCTTGGCAGTCCTGCCCACAGCCGATCACTTCGGCGGATCACAAATAGACCGGAGTTCAATTGACAGAACATGTCTGGGTTGAGCTGCTCAAGTTCAATCATGTCTTGAATGTACACATGGGCTGACTTGGCATAATTGTTATGACCACACGCTGCAAAGTACGGCAACATCTCCTGGAGTGTTCCGAGGTACAGTAGGAAATCGCCCATTCTCAGTGCCCTCAGGAAGTGACGCAGCAGGTCAATCATGTCCATGTATTGAATCCATAGCTTTCCCATCTTATGCTCTGCTAAGGAGCTCTTCTCAGCTTTAAGTTTTTCAGAAATTCTGTTGAAAACGTCTTTACTGCAGACTTCATCCGGTGAAACGTCTTCACGCAACAGCTTATCCAAAAGATCTGCAGCCTCCTGGAAGTCCTTGCATGCGTCACTTTCCTCATCTACCATTGAGAGGTTGACACCGTATGCCCTGCCTAACCCAATCGAACTCAAGGCTGTGTCAACCAAGAAGTGGCCTCTGATTGCTCGTGCATAGGCTTTCCCACTCAGCATTTGGGTCACAGCATTTTCAGCGTATATAAGTTCCAAAACCTCCTTAAGCCCAGATGCTTCCATAACATGGCCCATGCATCCCAAAAAGCTCATCACAGAGTGAAAGCCACCAAGGTTCAAAACAATGGGTTTCAGTTCGCTTCCTTCCTTCTCATGAACAATGATCGTCTTCGCTTTCCAATAAAGCGGTTGGTCGAATGTCAGCCTTGGCGTCGTTCCCTGGCGATGGCTTTCCGCAGCAACGAAGTGAAGTGTTGAGTAAATACAACTCATGTCCGTAGGGTCCATGTCAATCATGGGCAAGAAATGGACGGATGATTTCCCTGGGTGTGGTCCATGGCACACACTCTGCATTAAGCCGGACCAGCCTGGTCGTTTTGGTCGAAGCAACCATGACGTTTTCCACAGTATGTCCAGATTTTCAAGCTTGTCAGATGCTGAAATGGGGTCAAGCTTTCTAAATTCGAGAGGCCCACCCTTCTTGCGAACACTGCGGTAGTATTTGATTTCAATTTGAGCTGCCGTGAAGTTGTTTTCAGGTGACTGCAATCTTGGTATTGATGTTGTGTCTCTTACTTCAGGGGTGACAGCAACAATTATACCCATACCATGGTATGTTCCTCGCCCATCAAGCGTACGCAAGTTGTGATCAACATTGTCTGCAACGAACTGTCCAAACCTGCCTGCAGTGGATATGTTGGTGCCCCTGAAATTGGCAGCACACTTCGAAAACCTCAAAACTTCTGCGTAAGGCAGACAGAAGCCGTGGTTGTGTAAACTGTCCACAAGAAAGCGAGAACCAAAGTGCTGGTGCATTTGAACCGCCAATCCATACTGAATGGGTGCTACAATGGCCCTTGGTCTGGTAAGTTGCACGATACTTTGTCCAATTGATGCAACTTCAAGATCACATGACTTGCCACTGAACGTCTCTTGCAGCAATATACGAAGGGACTGCGGAACGTACGCCACATTCTTTTCCAGCGACCGGAGTTCAGAAGGATCTGGATAGAAATCTCTACAAGTATCAATGTTCTTTATATCTGCTTTGATCAACCGTGCCGCAACCCTGACTATCTTTCTTTGTTCTGCTTCCTCATCATCAGTCTGTGGTGAGTCTTTGAATTGTTGCAAAATCTTTGCAGCACTTTCTTTGACAGTTACAACATCGCTGCGTCCATGCACGTTACTAATAACCAGTTCATCCCCAAAATATGAAATAAGTTTCTGTTTCATGTATTTTACACTATACGCTTCAACATCAGGGCACAACTGGGACATTCTATCAACGAGATCAACTACTGTAGTCTGTTCATCATCATTGCCACTGACTAGGTCCTCGATTGCGAGTAGAAATGCTTCCTCTCGTGAGGCATCTACTTTGCGACCCTTGCGAGGAGGTTCACTGTCTGCGGAATCACGATATTTGGAGGGGATCTGCCTATGTGTCTGGAAATTTGAGCTGCACTGCTTGTGATATATTGCGTCAGCTGCTGGAAGATCGCGTGCAAAGTTAATTCGGCCTCTAACAGTGTCAGCCCACTCATCAGCCCTGGCATCACATGCAGAAAGTATTGTCCTTTGAAAGTTGAAGGTGCGTACTGGATACACTTCTTCTGAATCATGCTTTGTGTCCAAATAGATTTTTGTACCACAAAAAAAGCAGTTCTCTGTAAAACAAAAGTCTGGTGTCTGAGAACGAAGAGCAGGTTTTTCAGGACGTTTCTTCTGCTTCCCAGGAATTCTATTTGGCTTCGTATTGACATGCTTCTTTCGGCAATCAATGTGCACCGTTTGGCCCTCGGACACGGTAATTGATGGCGTTCCACGTTCAGTACTGGCCTTGTTGATAGTATCTGCTCCCTTCGCCCTCAGCTTGACTGTTTCTCCTTCGTCTAACGTGTTTGAGCAAATGCCTTAGGGATTATGCACCACCTCTTCTTCCATGGCTTCGGTAGATGTCGCACCAATCTGTTGAAACAAGAAAGAAGATGATGGGATTAGTATAGGCCTAGGCAAAATGTAATAGACAATAATGTGCAGTAAAGGTAGGGCTTGACCTAGAACAAATTGCAATAGAAGGTTTTTTGGCTGTAAGGTTTTTTGGCTGTAAATTAACCACTTTCCAGGTGTCCAAAAGTTGGAGACTTTTTATATGTTCATCAGAGGGACCTAATAAACAAGTTAAAGCCAAAAAACGTTGTTTGTAATACATTTATAGGGTCTAGGAGCAACCAGAAAAAAGTTATCTGTAAATTGAAGCTTTGGACGGCGGCCATCTTGAATTTATGCAAATTAACCACTTTCCCGGTGTCCAAAAGTTGGAGACTTTTTATATGTTCATCAGAGGGACCTAATAGACAAGTTAAAGCCAAAAAACCTTCTATTGCAATTTGTTCTAAGTCCAGCCCTACTTTGACTGGTCTAATTAAGCAAGCTTTGGGTGAAACGGGAATAATTGGAGAAAGAATCTAAGGAAATGATACGTACACATACCCGCCTACTGGTAAGTGGCACTGGTAGGTTAGCAGTGGCAAGTTGAATGACAACAAGGCATATGGCAAACCTGGCTCAGTGGAGGATTACCAGTCGAGGGGAGTGGATGTGCCGCGCTTATTGACTCCCAGTAAGTGTTTATTATTATTGACTCCCAGTAAGTGTTTATTATTATTGACTCCCAGTAAGTGTTTATTATTATTGACTCCCAGTAAGTGTTTATTATTATTGACTCCCAGTAAGTGTTTATTATTATTGACTCCCAGTAAGTGTTATTATATTGTTTGTTTACTACACACTATCAGTACGGTGACACCTCTTTGCATTATTATTATGGCTATCTATTGAATATTTTCTGCAACTTAAGAAGGAGTTCTAGCAATAAATGGGATAATAACGATCTCGGTTTACCCTCAATTAATGTCATAAACCTTTCAGTATTATTCACTTCACTATAGTCTGGTTTACATTAGACGGTATTATTCGTCATTGGAAGGCCCTCTAAGAAAATGACGAAATATATACAGTATCTCGGTGAATCTTCTGACGTAATGAACCAATTAAAATCGTCTACTGATAGCAGAACAAATTGAATAAACGCGTCCTCAAATGCAGGAGTTACAATTTTAAAAAATACCTAATTTTAGCCAGAATAACGCCGAATCTTTGCCAGATTATCCCTTCCAATCAGATGACGCGAATCTGTGTTGTACTGTTGTCCTTACTGACGATTCAGAATATCATTTGAAGATTTTCTTTACCTCAATTTAAAGCGGTATACACGATCTCAATGAACCCTCTGCATAACGTAAGTTTGATATTTTTTACAGTGTACACTTTTTAAAAAAATACATGCCTACGAAAGAGTATATAAGTGGCCATCCTTATCATGTGTATATGTATCCAGTTTGATAATAATGTGAATCTTATCTTATCTTATCTATTAAAATACCCAATGATCTTGTATATCGATATTAACCTTCCCATGTGTTACAATATAGCTGGTCCGATGTCTTGGGGGGGGGGGGGGGGGGGGGGGGTGGATTGTGGTGCTATAGGTTATTATTGGCAAAGACTTACGTTGTGTTTACCATTTTCAAGCAATATAATAAAAGTTTGCCCTCTAGACAAAAGAAGAAAAAAACACTAATCGAGACCCCTTCAAGAAAAAACAAAACAAAAAACAACAACACACACACACCTACACACACGCACACAAATCCTTGTAAGTTAAGTTAAATGTGTAGTATACAGTACTGTATGGTAATATTATGTCTTAGCCAAGTTAAATGTGTAGTATACAGTACTGTATGGTAATATTATGTCTTAGCCAAGTTAAATGTGTAGTATACAGTACTGTATGGTAATATTATGTCTTAGCCAAGTTAAATGTGTAGTATACAGTACTGTATGGTAATATTATGTCTTAGCCAAGTTAAATGTGTAGTATACAGTACTGTATGGTAATATTATGTCTTAGCCAAGTTAAATGTGTAGTATACAGTACTGTATGGTAATATTATGTCTTAGCCAAGTTAAATGTGTAGTATACAGTACTGTATGGTAATATTATGTCTTAGCCAAGTTAAATGTGTAGTATACAGTACTGTATGGTAATATTATGTCTTAGCCAAGTGCCGATTTCTCCTAATCTGCAGGGTCGCTATCACTCGGTCAAAATTAAACCGATATCTAAATGAGAGAGCCGTCTTAAGATTGCCAAAATAATCGAGCGATCCCTCATAAAATATCACTTAATAACCGTTTATTGATGAATATGCTGAAAGTTTGGTCGCCTTCACTGTAAAAAACTAATATATTTATATATAAATATATATATATATATAAATATATATATATATATATATATATATATATATATATATATATATATATTATATATATCACAAGTATATCAGATAATTGGGAATATTGAGTGATATAACCTTATATCCTTATAATAAACCGGTATATTACTGCCAATAAAACTATTTGGAAATCTTGACTCTGAAATTATGATAGTATGAACAATTTATATAGTATCCGTACTAATCTACCCTTTTAATGGTTTGGTGGTAGTGATAAACCTATCTTTTACTAATTAGAAAGGGAAATCAATGTCAATAGACCCAGTGATGTATGTATACCTTCGTAATTTGTTTGTTTTTCTTTTCATTTTATAGTTTTGTGTTAACATTGATTATTGTATAGTGTACAGGAAAGGACATACATTCCTACTCTGCAGTTCACACACAAAAAAAAAAATAATAATTTAGTAAGCCCTGATTAGAGAGCCCCTTTAGAAAGAGAGAGGGGCCATCTTTGTATTTGGGCACCATTTCGTTACGTTACCTGTTTTTTTTATCTACTTTTCTATCTGTATCTGGCTTGTATCCATTCGGCACCATTCAGCCTACTGTGTTAAGACGTTTACCCTCATCCAGGTGTCAATATTTTCCTGGCGAGCGGTAGCGAGCCAGCATATATATATTTTTGTTTTGACAGCAAGGTAAATTTGTACATTTTTCGATAGAAAAATTTCTCCGGCGAAGCCGGATTTCTCCATACAATGCTGGCTCGCTATCGCTCACCAGGAAGAAATTGACACCTGGATGGGGATAAACGTCTTAAAACAGTTGGCTGAATGGGACCGAATGGATACAAGCCAGGGAAAGAGAGAAAATAAGAGAGAAAGATACAAACCAAAAAAAGCCGGTGACCCCCCTTAATGCTTACAGATAAGGAGTTCTATTAACATTTTGATCATATGTAATTGTTATATACAGTAAATCCCAAACTATAAATTACATCATCTGCACCGTAAACATAATGTTTGCAAAATTGAACACATACTGTAAACATAACTGGTATACATTTTTGAGAAAGTGTTCTTGTTTTGGGACTCATTATAGAACACATTTGTATATTTCACTATTTATGCGTTCAAAAAGCCGACAAAGTTGACATTGTAACACCAATTCACCACTTGCGTGTTTCAGGCTATAAGGAAGTTGGAACCTTAAACATCGATATTAAACAGAAATACAATAATAATGTACGTTTCTGATGGCTAAAGGGTATGTTGAATTGGGTTTTATGTATTACTGAATGTACTACGACCGTATTTAAGCTCGTAATTCTGTTAAATATCGATGTCTACAGCTCCAACTTCCTTATAGAACGAAACTTGCAAGTCGGCAATTATTATGACAGACTTATTATGCTTGTCATTATTGTTAGTTATGTGTTCATTATGGCACACAGTATATTTACAGTGTATCACATGTTTGTTATGAGTATGGCCAAATATGAGTGTAAAGGGAGATTAATGACACCCGTGGCACCAATATGGCGGAGGGTGGCCGATCTTCGTTACTATAGGGCCCACCCGTTATAACCTACTCTGTCACAGTGACTAGGCAGTATTATCTCTCTCTCTCTCTCTCTCTCTCTCTCTCTCTCTCTCTCTCTCTCTCTCTCTCTCTCTCTCTCTCTCTCTCTTCTCTCTCTCTCTCTCTCTCTCTCTCTCTCTCTCTCATGCAAACATTACAAGACTTGTGTAGCTAGGCAAAGTGAGACAATAGAAGAGTAATATTGAATGATAACTTAACTACACAATTAAGAGTATGAATATGAATATATTATACAAGATCAAGGGCATACAAATAATATGAAAACGGTATATGAGATCATTGGGTCCATTGGTGGTGATTTACCTTTCATCATTGTATTAGATGGGTTTATTACTATCCCTATACCAGTACAACGATGCATATTATGGACACTTGAATTACCCTTTTCATACCCAAATATTTTGACAGCATAGACAACTTCACTGATTTGGGATTTATTATAGAACACATTATATGCGCCTCAGAAATTGTTTTCATATTATTCTGCAAAAACAATGATTACACACATATGGTGCGCACCGCTCATGCTTGAATTTTCTGTTCCAAATTGGCCACATGAATTGTACAGCGCAATGTTTGAAACGGTCTGCAGGTTGAATATTCAGCCATTATTATACAACGGAAGTACACTTAAGCAACAGACCGTTACATCGTTGACATCATCTTAGCCCTATTTGGTCCTAGGGAGGTATTTTTTTAGCCCCGCTGCTTCGTTCCTTTAGTTTGAAGATTTTAAGTCGTTTCACCCTATATGCTTGGTGATATTAACCCCTTCAGACTCATATGACGCAGAGGTTGCCAGATTAGCAATAAGAAATAGAGTTCTCACTCTTATAAATACCTCTCCAAAATTAGTTTTCTGCCCACAGCTAACTCAAAGACAACTGCAGAGGTTGAAGTAACTAAACTAAAGGTTTCTAAATACCCCTGATGGTAACAAAGGCTTTAAAGTATCCCTAATAGGCTCAAAATCGCGTCATATGTCAGAGAGGGTAGACGCTTTACCTGATTCAGGTGCCTATTTGTTTCTGGTCGATCGATAGCGAACTTGTAATATAGAAGAAAGCGACCTTTGGCTGAGATATATTGCCATCGAAAAATTTAAAAACAAAAACAAACTTAAAAGGGTCTGGGTGGGCATATTTTAGTTTGAAAGAAGTCTGGGAAGGCGTACTGTTTGGTAGCCTAAAGATAAACTAAAATACATTGCTCGAAAATGGCAAAAGCTAGCAAACTCCTTGATAATAATTAAACAAAATGTTATTATAGTCCACAAGATGTCGGGTCAGATAGCGTTAACGCCCTCATGTGATACATTCTTTAGTTGCAAAGTCTATAGATTTTGCAACTAAAGGAGGTATCACACGACATCTCTTATTGCAATGTCAACGATAAAGAATGTATCACACAACATATCTTATTGCAATGTTAATGATAAATGAGGTATCACACAACATCTGTTTTGCTATGTTAACGATAAAGGAGGTGTGGTGGAGTGGTCATGCCACTGGACTGGTAATCCAATGGTCCCGGGTTCGAATCCCGATGTATCAATGGCAAGATATTATTGGGATGGAATTTGTGCTGTACCTAGTATCAGTGCATTACCACAAAGCTCACCGAAACGCCAACAAAAATACCCTCATTGTTCCCTGATTAAAATAGCATTGTATGAATATTCCCATACTCAAAAATATGCTACAGGGGGCAATGCCTAGTGAGTTAATTGCTCAATAGGTGGCGTTCTGAGAGTGAGGGTCCGAGTGTGGGGAATGAGACTGTGAAGCGCAGAGGCGAGGCGGCTTCAGAGATGGAATTGCTTCGAGCCGTGAAGCTTCGCATGTCTCACTCCCTAGACTGGAGCAAGACCTCATGGGACCTCATCGTGTTCAGAGGTAGAGTGTAAAGGCTATCAGCCTATGCCCGTAGAGGGAGTTGTTGGAATATAGATTTTTTTTTTTTTTTTTTTTTTAAAGCAATGTCACATGGGCACCTGTATCCAATTAACTATGTCCAATTATGGTATCTGAAACAATTTAGTATATCTATTTTAACGCCCCTGGGTTAGAATATGGCTCACGTGCCTATTGTGTGGTGTCGTAAACGGCGACTAAAGAGGTTGGGTTGGTTGGGCTTGCATCCCTCCACCCGGTAAAAATCTGTAGCAACAAAATACGAACAAACAGCCTCAAACATGGACAGACTTACTGTTGACGAACACCGACCGGACAAGGACTGCTTAGGGGTTGCCACATGGAATGTAAGAGGCGTGAATGATGATACAAAAGAGAGAGAGGTTCTGGAAGTGTTAGTGAATGCCAGGCTGGATGTAAGCGGAATGACTGAAACTAAATGAAAGGGTACATGTGTGAAAGAATGTGAATGTGGAATAGGTGTGTGTGCTAGAGTGAATGAGAAAGAGAGAGAGAAAGAAGGTGCGTGGTTGTTTGTAAGTAACAAGTGGAAGGAGCATGTAGTCCGTATGGTTCTGTGGGATCAAGGATTGTGTGGGTAAGAATGAAAGTAAGAATACAAACATGTGATTGTATGTGTGTATGCTCCGACAGAGGATAAACTTGAAAGAGAGAAAGGAGTTCTGGGTGAATGTTGAGGCATGCCCTGATTGGAGATATGAATGGGAAGGTGGGTGATAGTCGAGTAGATGGGATGGTGGTAGGGCGGGGTATACCATCAGAGGTAGATGGGAATGGTAGTACACTTGTGGATGTATGTTTGGGGAGGAGGCTGTTGATAGCCAACACCTTCTTCCGACACAGAATGATACACAGGTACACATGGAAAGTGAAGTGGAGGAGGGAGAGAGAGACAGTGGAATGAAAGGCACTGATTGATTATATATGCATGGATGAACGAATTAGGAATCCTGTGCAAGATTCTAGGGTATATAGTGCCCTATTATAGGGGTATTGCGGGGGTGGGGTCGCCTGATCATTATGTAGTAGTAGATAAAATTAGGATACAGAAGAAGTGGGTGAAGAAACCTAGAGTGAGGCGGGAGGGAGGTGGAGTGGCGAAGAGGGCGGAGAGGTTACAGAAGGGGATGATCAGGGAGGAGTTTAAGAGAGTGGTGAAGAGAGTACCGGTAATGAAGGAAAGTAAGAAAAGAGTAGATGAGGAATTTGGAAGGAATTTAAGTGTAAAATGAAGGGAGAGTAAGAAACTGTTCTGGAAAGAGGTCAAGAATGGTAGGGAGGGTAGCAAGGGAAGTAGTAAGGGTGTGAAAGATATGAATGAATTAGAATCAGAATCAGAATATCTATTTTTCCATTTTACAATGGTTCTTCACATATAACATTAACAAATATTAAAACATATATATACAGTATATATACATATTTACAATAAGAAACATCTCTAGTATGTTACTATGGACAGTCTGCAATATATATACAAAATGACAGTTACATTATTATTACATTTTTTGTTTATAGATCCATTTCATGTTTCAGAATATAATAATTTAATATATGCTTAAACGTGTTTAGGTTATTTGTGTCTTTTACTGACCTCGGCAACTTATTCCATATTTTAGGACCTGCCAGCAAAAGCGATCGTTCACCATAAAAGGTGTTTGTTCTCTGTACATATAGATGGTTTTGTTGTCTTGTGTTACTATTTATGATTTCATTAACAATAGGAAAGTTTATTAGCCAGTTTGAAATTATCTTATGCCTTTCTTTATATACCGCAATAGCTGTATCATATATATATTTTTGCTTTATTTTTAGCCACTCTAATTCCTTTATTATCGGAGTTACATGGTCGTATTTTTTTGCTCCACCCACTACTACCTTTGCAGCAAAATTCTGCATTGTTTGTACATTATTTAATATAGTGCAATTAGTTGAACCCCATGTCATTATGCAATCATTTATCAAACTCAAAATTAGCGATTGAATCACAATGGCCCTAGTACCTTTGTCAAAATTACCTTTTATACGGTGTTAGCCGAGAAGCGAGAGAGAATCGAGAGATGGAAGGAGTACTTCAACAAATTGCTGAGCGTAAGGAATGAAATGCCAGCAAACCTAGTTGTATAGGGTATGGGAGGGAGAAGATGAGAAGTATTGGAAGAGGAGGTGGGGATAAGGAGGTCAGAAGTACAAAGGAGTACAAAGGAAATCAAGCAACAACAGGTCTGGTGACCCTTCTAGGCTGCTTGATCTCCAAAACACTGAGGATCAATTGTCCAAACAGTGGTTTAGAGTGGGTAAGGGAACATTGGAAAGGGAACTACTGCCCTGGAACTAATGTCCGTGGCAGGATTAGGAATTTAGTAGGGGACAGATGGGTTAGTAACTGAAGGGGGGATAAAATAGAGTTATTCATTTACAAACACAGTCAGTCGCGGGTTTGATGCATTTGTCTAGGCGAAGTTTAAATGAATCAACGGTGCTGCAGTCTATAACGTCTCAGGGAAGCCCATTCCACAAGTTGACAACTCGATTGAAGAAGAAATTCTTAGATTCGTGCGAGTTAAAAGATTTACTGATAATTTTGCAACCGTTTCCCCGCGTGTAATTATAGTGGTCGATAGTGAAGTACTTACTACAGTTCATATTGTCGATGCCTTTGATGATTTTGAACACTTGAATTAAGTTGCCTCTTAACCTCTCCGCTGCGCAGCCCCTATAGTATACAGGCATCCCTGTGCGGAGGTATGACGATTTGGGCGACCCTTGTAAATATAGATGAAAAGTATATCAACTTGTAGGGAATGTTCGCACGCATTGAGCCATATATATTTGACCCCACAAAAAATGTCTGGGGGGTGTGGGGGGGCGGTCCGTAGATGAAAAAAGTGGAGCGAATGGCATCGCACGGCCAGATTGTCATCGCACGGCAAGATTTCCCGGGTGAATATTCACGCGCCCAGGGGGTAGGAGGAGAGGGAGGGGAGGGTGGGTTAGGGCGTAATTCCGCGTATTTATCCTACTTTAAGCACTGTTATCTATGTAGAGTATGTGTACATATGTGTACGTATGTGCACGTATGTAGGCCACCCATATCCCAAGGAATATGCCGCATATAGACCTAATATGCGACATAATTATAAGCGAATTCTGAATGAGTTTAGAGGCGGGAACACAGGTAGAGAGTTTAGGCGGGAAGGTATGAAGAGTACAGGGTGTGCTGGCTGAAATATCATGCATATACAGTATATCGTATTTTCAGCATTGTCAAGAGCATTGCAACGTCCCAAAGCTGCTCGTCGGTGCAGCTGTTTACTTTAGCAATATAAGGGGACTTCACTCTAACATAAATTCTGTACACCAATTTCTTCAAGCAGAATCCCCTACTCTCCTTTTTTTGACAGAGACTCAAGTAACATCCACATCTGACACGTCTAGATTTAATTTTCCAGGTTATCAACTGCTCCAAAATTTCAGACCTAAAGGAGGTGTATGTTGCTTCGCAAAATCTGAAATTGCCCTGGAGGAGGTTACTAGTTTCAATTGTCCCTATTTTGATTATTCTATATACAAATTAATTTCTGCTGGTAAATTTAAATACATATGTTGCATCTACCGTTCCCCAAATACTCCTCCAGAGCAAAGTCTTTTTGATTCTCTGTCCTCACAACTCAGTGTCCTCAACTTAAATGATTCTTCTGAAATCACTGTGTTGGGTGATTTTAATGTCCATAATGTTGAATGGCTCACTCATTCAGCCAGGACTGATGATGCTGGTCTTGAATGTGAGCTATTTGCAGACTCATTTAATCTCACTCAACTAGTCAACCAACCCACCCGTGTACCAGATAATCCTAATCATAATTCCCACCTACTGGACTTATTTTTAACAACCAATTCAGAAAATTATGATGTTAGAGTGAGGTCCCCGCTTGGATCTTCTGATCACTGTCTGATACAGGCCACCTGTCTATCACCTACCACACCTTCCCACTCTGAACCTGTTTTGGTGCCTAATGGCATTATGATAGGGCAGACTGGGAGGGTCTTCAAGGTTTCTTTATTGATATTCCCTGGACCTCTTTCTTTACTAATGATGCACACTCCACCTTGAGCCACATACAAGATTTTGTAAAAATTGGAATGGAAACTTTTATTCCTCATCAAAAGTACATTAAAAGATCTAATTCACCTAAATGGTTTGACCATAAATGTGCTAGAGTAACTGAACAAAAAGCAATAGCCTACAATGCATACACAAGATCAAAAACACATGAAGCCTTTAATTACTTTAGAAACATTAGAAATCATGCCAAAACTGTATTAAACCTAACTAAATCAAACTTTCTCCACAAGCAGGCAAATAAACTTCTAAATAATCCAAATGATAACAAAATATTTTGGTCTACTCTTAACTCATTTAAATCCAACTTCACTACTGCTTCATCCATTCCACCATTAAAATCTCTGACTGGCAATCTTGTAAGTGACCCACGAGGTAAAGCTAACCTTCTTGCGGATATTTTCTCCACCAACTCAACCTTAGATGAAATAAATCAAGATGTCCCTGTACTTAATTTGAATTCGCCTGAAATTCCCTCACTTAAGATCCACACCAGACATGTCAAAACTATTTTGCAGAATCTCTCAGTAGATAAGGCTCCTGGTCCAGATGAAATTCCTCCAATAGTACTTAAGAATTGCTCCTTGGTGCTCGCTCCTGTATTGGCAAAATTTTTCCGTCTGTGTACTCATACCTCATGCTTCCCAGTACCCTGGAAAGAAGCAAACATCCATCCAGTTCCTAAAAAAGGTGCCTCTTCAGATCCATCAAACTACAGACCAATAGCTATAACTTCCACTCTTGGTAAAGTCTTTGAAATTATATTAAATAATCACATAATTAAGCATCTTGAGAATAATAAATTAATCAGTGATAGGCAATATGGTTTTAGACGATGTCGATCAACTGCAGACATGCTTTGCCTTCTTACGCATCAAATCAACCAAGCTACAGACCAACATGGTGAAACACATACAATAGCACTGGATATATCAAAGGCATTTGATAGAGTCTGGCATCAATCCTTATTGTCGAAGATGTCACACTACGGCCTTGCATCATTAGTTCCACTAATTTCTTCTTATCTTCATAACAGAAATATGTGTAATGGTAGATGGCCTTTATTCTCAATTTCACTCAATAAATGCTGGTGTTCCCCAGGGATCAGTTTTGGCCCCAATTCTGTTCCTCATTCATATCAATGATCTCATATCTAACACTCATAATCCAATACATTCCTACGCAGATGACTCAACACTCCACAGTTCCTTCACATTTACCAATTCTTTCACCCAACCCGATCTTATAAATTCAAAAATAAACACTGCAATTTCTCTGAACCAGGACCTTTCTAGAATTAATGGATGGGGACAAAAGAATCTATTTCCTTTAATGCACAGAAAACCAAGTACATTCAATTTTCTAACCGACAGAATCTCACTGACTCCAATATATTTTTTAATGGTGTAAATATTCCCACTTCCCCTAGTATTGACATTCTCGGTGTAACATTAACTACTAACTTGAGCTGGACACATTATGTTAGAAGCATTGCTAAGAATGCCTCTAAAAAACTGGGACTCTTGTACAGAGTTCGAGAATTCTTCACTGACGAGCAGTTGGCTGTGATATATAAAAGTCATGTGCGTTCTCAGATGGATTACTGTTCACCTCTGTGGGGTGGAAGTGGAGTGGTTGCATTGAGGCAGTTGGACAAAATTCAAAATAAAGCTATTAGATTAATCAATAACCCTGCAATCACACAGGACCTTCCTACATTATCCATACGAAGAAACGTTGCATCCCTTGCATTATTCTACAGATATTTTCACAGCAATTGTTCCGAGGAACTTGCTTCAATTGTGCCGCCTCTCCACATCTCTCCCCGTAGAACTAGGGCAGCTGAGAGCGCCCATGAATTTACACTTTCTCCTCCACAATGCAGAACTTCTGCTTATCAGAATTAATTTATCCCCAGAGCTACTACTCTTTGGAATTCACTTCCCTCGAATTGCTTTCCACAAACTTACAATCTACAAATGTTTAAATCCAGTTGTTACAAACATTTTTTGAATGGAGGATGCCTTTAGGCACATGGACCTTTTTGTTTTATCTGTGTTTTTCCTTCCTCCGTTCATTGTCTCTTTAAAAAAAAAAAAAAAAAAAAAAAATCTCATGCTATATAAAGTATGTGTACGTATGTAGGCCACCCATATACCAAGGAATATGTCGCATATAGACCAAATATGCGACATATAAGCGAATTATGAGAGAGTTTACAGGCGGGAATGGAGGTTATGGGAGAGGTGTGGTTGGTGGGTGGGTGGGTGGACCGTGGGAGGGAGGGAGGGAGGGAGGGAAGTTGTGTCTGTGAGTCGCTGGCAAGCCAAGGCCAGCCAGTTGTATGTGCAATTATTGTTGTCCCTGTCGCCGTTGTCGCCTTGCCCTTCGTCCCTTTCTTCCCTTTGGCAGGGCCAGGGGCAGGAGCAGAAGGGTCGGCAGGGCCAGCAGAGGTCCTGGATGGCAATATTATGGTGGTCCCTGTCGCCTTTGTCGCCTTGCCCTTTGTCCCTTTCTTCCCTTTGGCAGGGGCAGGGGCATGGGCAGTGGCAGGGGCAGAAGGGCCAGCAGGGGCGGCTGGTGCTGGTGGTGGCACGGTGGTAGTGGCAGAGGTAAAAGTTTTTTTACCCATTCCCTTCCCTGTCTTCCCAGTGGCCCCCGCAGGTCCTGCAGACCAAGGGCGGCCTCCTGTGTCGGTGGTAGTGGTGGCAGTGGTGATGGTGGTAGTGGTGGTAGCAGTTGCCTGTGTGGTGTTGGCAGTGTCCCAGAAAGACAATGACTCTGTGCACTGCCCTTGCTTGCACGTGTTTTACATGCTTTACGTGCAGGTTCCTCGTCCTCGGACCTACTCGTGCCGTAGTAATGGTAGCTATGGTCTTTGGCAGCCACTCTCTGCCTTCCACGGCCGCTGACACCACCAGAAGGAGGGCTGGTTGTGTCATCAGGGCGAGAGTGTGAGGGTGGTGTAGGCTCCAATGCGTGTGTACGTGCGTGTGTGTGTACCGCTTGCCTGTGTGCGGGCCGAGCGTGTTGGGTGGTGGTATCGAGAGGTGCCAAGTGCCTTTTTGTGCCTTTAAGAGAGATTGTTCTCAAAAGGCGCAGCCATGATATTATTTTATTATAAAATTAACATATATTGTATGTTTGATTGGCAAAATAAAAAAAAATCAATTCAATTCAATTCAAAGTCGTACTACACCCGCACCAATTTGTAGCCACCTGGCTGTAAACCTGCGGTTTTGGTACGCGTTAAAAAACCGGGATTATATAAGGGGTTCCGCAGTGCAGCGGTAAAACTCTTATTAGTGTTTCAGCACTTGCCGGGTTAATCTGCACTGGGTTAAAGGAAATAAATTTAATTCTCTAAGACGCTCCTCGTATGGTTTGTTCTTTAGGCTAGATATCATTTTGGTAACTCTACGTTGAACTCGTTCTAGCTAGTCTATATCTTTTTGGTAATAAGGGCACCAGGATTGAACGCAGTATTCCAGAAGAGGGCAGACTAAGGAATTGTAAAGGGTTAGGATAACTTCTTTTGATTTATGCTCAAATGAATTGCCTATAAAGCCAATTATTTTGTTTGCTTAACAACTTCTGAACATTGTTGACTCGGTTTTAGGTTACTCGATATTGCTACTCCCAGATCGGTTTCTCTCTTTACATTCTTAAGCTGAGTGCCATTCATCGAATAGTTTGCTTTCTCATTTAGGTATCCGATATGTAGTACTTTACATTTATACGCATTGAAACTCATTTGCCAAATTTGGGCCCAACATGACAATTTATCTAGATTGTGTTGCATATCGTCAACTTGTTCTTTTGAGAGTACGCTATTTGCAATTTTTGTATCGTCAGCAAATTTTTAGATTGTACAGGTGAGACCCTCATCTATGTCGTTGATGTAAATTAGAAAGATAATTGGTCCTAGTACCGATCCCTGGGGTACCCCGCTACTTACATTGGTCCATTTAGATGCCTTACCGTTTATGACTACTCTTTGCTTTCTGTCGCTGAGCCAATTTTCTATCCATTTCAACACACCGTCTTGTATTCCATGCGCTTTTAGTTTTAGCAGTAAACTTTTGTGGGGAACTTTGTCAAAGGCCTTTTGAAAATCAAGGTATATAATATCTACAGCTTTACTCTCATCGTAGAGGTTAAGGATATCGTGGAAGAAGTCTAAGAGGTTTGTTAAACAGGAACGTTTTTTACGAAAGCCGTGTTGAGTATCTTTAAGTAAGTTATTTGCCTCTAAGCGATTTACGAGTCTGTCTCTTATGACCGTTTCTAACATTTTACATACAATTGAGGTTAAGCTAATTGGACGATAGTTACTGGATAGGGATTTGCTGCCTTTTTTGAATATCAGTGTTACGTTGGCTAGCTTCCACTGATCAGGCATAGTCCCAGACTGCAAGGATTCATTGAATAGTAATGTCAGTGGTTTGGAGAGCTCATCCTTAGCTTCCTTTAGAACTCTAGGCGAGATTGTATCAGGTCCAGGCGTTTTATTTACCTTGAGTTTATCTAAACAATTCAATACTTCTCTCTCTGTAACGGTGATATTGCTTAGAACATCTGAATTATCAATCTGAATCGGCGATGGTGTAGGGATATCACTGAGGTCTTCGGTTGTAAAAACTGATGCAAAGAAGGTATTGAGGGCATTACTCATTTGTACTTCGTCTTTGGTGTATTCTCCATTTTCATCGACTAACGGTCCAACAGTTGAAGTAACTACTTTTTTCTTTCTGATATAACTATAGAATTCTTTCGGGTTTGTTTTACTTTGATTCGCAACATGTAACTCCAGGGTCTTTTTACTTTGCTTAATTAACTTTTTGGCTTTGCGTCGTAGCTCTACAAATTTCACCCATTCTTCGTCATTTTGTGAGGATTTTAATCTATCATTAGCAAATTTTTTAGAAAGCAGACAGTCTGAAATATCTTTATTCCACCATTTGGGCTTATCATTATGGCCTGGACGCCGTATTTTCGATGGTATGCAGTCTTGCACTGCCTTAAGGTAAGTGGTTGTGAAACACTCCCAAGATGTATTTATGTCGTTATTGTTAGTCAGAAAGCTCCAGTCAGTTTCTTTAAGCTTTGATTTAAGTTTATGAAAATTTGCTTTCTTGAAATTAGGGACTTTCTCAATGCTGCTATTTGATTTGTTACTAGTAAACTTTAAAGTGAAAGTTATCGTACGATGGTCGCTGTTACTGATTTCATCACCAACATTCAAATTCTCTATTAATTCTTCTTTTGTTGCGAGTACAAGGTCAAGCACATTATTACCACGGGTCGGAGATTGTACAAATTGAAAAAGTGAACTCTCTTGCAAGTTAGCATAGAGGTCGTGTCCAGAGTGTGAAGTAAGAATATCTCCCCATTTAGTCACGGGTAAGTTGAACTCGCCAAGAATTACGGTATCTTGTATGTTAGTTATTTCTGCAATTTGTTCATAAATTTCACTGTCAGTTTGCACTGATTGAGATGGGGGTCTGTATAATAAAGCTAGTGTTATTTTAGTTCCTCGTTTATTATTTAATAGTACGTAAGATATGTCTATATTCGCAATTTGAGGTTTTGACATTAAGACGGGATTAAGACTTTCCTTTATAAAAAAACAGAACTCCTCCTTCATTTCTATTGATCCAACTTTTCTCAAACATTGTATAACCAGGAAGCGTATATTCGGCTAAAAAGTCTCTGTCTTCCGTATTTAACCAAAATTCTGTAATGCGGATTATATCAAAATGTTCTGTAAACACGATTTCCTCTAGATCTGAAAATTTATTGCGTATGCTACGAGCATTTACATAAAACACCTTAAGAGTATTAGAGTTGGATGTTACCGATTGTGCATTGTCTGAATTTTCAGTTCGTATTTGACTTACACTACCCTGTCTGGGGTCTGGTTGACCCCGTTTTTTGAACGGAAATCCTTGACTGCATCGTTCAGCAGACGACCAAGACGTGCAGCTCCTACTTCATTGAGATGTACACCATCTCCTGAAAACAAAGATTTATCATAGTAAAAATGATCCCACGTGTCGACAAAGCCGATGTCCTCCTCCCTGCAGAGTTTGGCTAGTCGGCGATTTGTACTGGTAGCTATGTTATAGAATCGGTTTTCTACATCAATCCGGGGAACAATTCCTGAAATTAAGATTCTATTAGATTTTTCCTTGAAGGACCTGATCAGCCGCCGGTACTTGCAAAGTAGTTCCTCTGACCGCGTCCGTTGGACATCGTTAGATCCAACGTGGATGACGTACGTAGTGCTTGCGGGGGCGAGCCTGGAAACCTCTTCCACAGCCGCAACAATGTCGTCCACGCCACCACCTGGGATACAGAATCGCTTTCTGGTCCTGGGTGGCCTGGCGCAGAACTCGGTTAGTTGGCCACGGACCATGGAGTCGCCCACAAGCCGAACTTCTTCCGTTTCCTCTTCCTCGTCAATAGCCAGAATTTTGAAGCGGTTTTGGCATGTTGTCGGGATGACCTTCCTGGTACTGGTACTGGGATGCACATTGTTTCTCACTAACTGAAAATTGTCCTGGGGGGGAGTGAGAGTAGTGTCATTATTATTTTCTGCAACATCTAAGGTAGCTGCTGGTGTGGGTACCGGTACCGGTACTGTATGCACTGGAATGGCAGTTGACATCGTAGTGGTTTCTTGGGCCGAGGGCACTCCTACGTTGAGTGTGGCAAATTCTTGAAGGGATTCAAGCTTCGTAGTCAGGGCATCGATCTTGCAGTGAGCTGCATTCAATTCATCCGCAATCTTCTCTCGGAGCTGGCAAAATCTACAAATTTGGACATCAGTATCAACAAACATGGTAGGGCCAAATTTACCGGAACAACTCGTGCAGGTTCGTTGCGGCGCCATGACGATATAATCACAATATGCCTGAAAATCACACAAATTTATGGTAGCAAAATGGTACAATTAAAGCCTGAAAATCACAAAAAATTTATGTTACCAATGTGATACAATTAATTCCTGAAAATCACACAAAATTTTGTTAGCAATATGATAAAATTAATATGCCTGTAAATCACAAACAATATGTTAGCAATAGAACACAATTTATGCCTGAAAATAAAACAAAAATTGATGTTAGCAGTATGACACACTTAAAGCCTGAAAATCACAAATGGACTAGAAATTTGTTACAAAATTTACTGGAAAAAAAGTGGGAGAGGGTTAATGTAGCCTAGTGAGAAAACTGGAAAACAGTATACAGTACAGTAACAAAAAATATTTGTTAGCAATATGGTACAATTAATGCCTGTAAATCACAAAAAGAATATGTTAATCACAAGAACACAATTTATGCCTGAAAATATAGCAAAAATTGATGTTAGCAGTATGACACAGTTAAAGCCTGAAAATTGTTAAATGGACTAGTGATTTGTTACAAAATGTACTGGGAAAAAAAAGTGGGAGAGGGTTAATTTAGCCTAGTGAGAAAACTGGAAAGCAGTATACAGTACAGTAACAAAAATATTGGTTAGCAATATGGTACAATTAATGCCTGTAAATCACAAAAAGAATATGTTGATCACAAAAAGAATATGTTAGCACTAGAACACAATTTTATGCCTGAAAATAAAAATAAAATTATGTTAGCAGTATGACACAGTTAGGCTAAAGCCTGTATATTAGTTTATACAGTGGTCGACACAATACTAATAATAATGGAGTTAGTAATATCCCTGGCAAGAGTGTGAGAGGCCTATTATTATGGTGACAAGTATCTGAAATGCGATTAATAAATAGGCTATCAAAAAGTATTACAGTAACTAAATTATTCTAACCCAATATTAAAACTATCTTGACACATGTTAGTGTGTGCGATTTATATAGATAACCAAGATAAAAAGTTCAACCAAGTACAGTATTGGCTAGACTTTGATATATAAAATACAAGAAGAGGGTTTGTTTATGGTACACAGGTGGCGCTGGTATCGGCGGCGTCTCTACTAACTTGACAAATAGAATTTTGAAAAACAAGCGTTTATTAGTCAAAACTACAGTACAATGTCATGCAAGATAACTACTGGGTGGTTTGCTAAGCACTTAACTACAGTGAGGGCTAAAATATCTACAATAAGTGCTAGAACTTTATAATATGAAACAAGCAAATAGTTTGTTTACTTTAGAGCGTCGGTCGTCACTAACCGGTACAAATGTAAACAAAAGCAGTCTCGATAAACAAACGTTTTTCAGTAAAAAACACAGCAAAATTACATGCAAAGCAACTACAGGGTACAAAGGAGTACAAAGGAAATCAAGCAACAACAGATCTAGTGACCCTTCTAGGTTGCTTGTCCTCCAAAACACTGAGGATCAAGTGTCCAAACAGTGGTTTAGAGTGGGTAAGGGAACATTGGAAAGGGAATTACTGCCCTGGAACTAATGTCCGTGGCAGGATTAGGAAGTTAGTAGAGGACAGATGGGTTAGTAACTGAGGGGGGGATAAAATAAAGTTATTCATTTACAAACGCAGTCAGTCGCGGGTTTGATGAGAGATATTTGTCTAGGCGGAGTTTAAATGAATCAACGGTGATGCAGTCTATAACGTTTCGGGGAAGCCCATTCCACAAGTTGACAACTCGATTGAAGAAGAAATTCTTAGATTCGTGCGAGTTAAAAGATTTTCCAATAATTTTGCAACCGTTTCCCCGCGTGTAATTAGATTGATCGATAGTGAAGTACTTACTACAGTTCATATTGTGATGCCTTGGATGATTTTGAACACTTGAATTAAGTCACCTCTTAATCTGCGCTGGGTTAAAGGAAATAGATTTAATTCTCTAAGACGCTCTTCGTATGGTTTGTTCTTTAGGCTAGGTATCATTTTGGTAACTCTACGTTGAACTCGTTCTAGCTTGTTTATATCTTTTTGGTAATAAGGGCACCAGGATTGAACGCAGTATTCCAGAAGAGGGCGGACTAAGGAATTGTAAAGGGTTAGGATAACTTCTTTGGATTTATGCTCAAATGACCTGCCTATAAAGCCAATTATTTTGTTTGCCTTCTTAACAACTTCTGAACATTGTTGACTCGGTTTTAGGTTTCTCGATATTGTTACTCCCAGATCGGTTTCTCTGTTTACATTCTTAAGCTGAGTGCCATTCATCGAATATTTTGCTTTCTCATTTAGGTATTCGACATGTAGTACTTTACATTTATCCGCATTGAAACTCATTTGCCAAATTTGGGCCCAACATGACAATATATCTAGATTGTGTTGCATATCGTCAACTTGTTCTTTTGAGAGTACGCTATTTGCAATTTTTGTATTGTCGACAAATTTTGAGATTGTACAGGTGAGACCCTCATCTATGTCGTTGATGTAAATTAGAAAGAGAATTGGTCCTAGTACCGATCCCTGGGGTACCCCGCTACTTACATTGGTCCATTTAGATGCCTTACCGTTTATGACTACTCTTTGCTTTCTGTCGCTGAGCCAATTTTCTATCCATTTCAACACACCGTCTTGTATTCCATGCGCTTTTAGTTTTAGCAGTAAACGTTTGTGGGGAACTTTGTCAAAGGCCTTTTGAAAATCAAGGTATATAATATCTACAGCTTTACTCTCATCGTAGAGGTTGAGAATATCGTGGAAGAAGTCTAAGAGGTTTGTTAAACAGGAACGTTTTTTACGAAAGCCGTGTTGAGTATCTTTAAGTATGTTATTTTCCTCTAAGTGATTTACGAGTCTGTCTTATGACCGTTTCTAGCATTTTACATACAACTGAGGTTAAGCTAATTGGACGATAGTTACTGGGTATGGATTTGCTGCCTTTTTTGAATATCGGTGTTACGTTGGCTATCTTCCACTGATCAGGCATAGTTCCAGACTGCAAGGATTTATTGAATAGTAATGTCAGTGGTTTGGAGAGCTCATCCTTAGCTTCCTTTAGAACTCTAGGCGAGATTGTATCAGGTCCAGGCGTTTTATTTACCTTGAGTTTATCTAAACAATTCAATACTTCTCTCTCTGTAACGGTGATATTGCTTAGAACATCTGAATTATCAATCATAATCGGCGATAGTGTAGGGATATCACTGAGGTCTTCTGTGGTAAAAACTGATGCAAAGAAGGTATTGAGGGCATTACTCATTTGTACTTCGTCTTTGGTGTATTCTCCATTTTCATCGACTAACGGTCCAACAGGTGAAGTAACTACTTTTTTCTTTCTGATATAACTATAGAATTCTTTCGGGTTTGTTTTACTTTGATTCGCAATATGTAACTCTAGGGTCTTTTTACTTTGCTTAATTAACTTTTTGGCTTTGCGTCGTAGCTCTACAAATTTCACCCGTTCTTCGTCATTTTGTGAGGATTTTAATCTATCATTAGCAAATTTTTTAGCAAGCAGGCAGTTTGAAATATCTTTATTCCACCATTTGGGCTTATTATTATGGCCTGGACGCCGTATTTTTGATGGTATGCAGTCTTGCACTGCTTTTAGGTAAGTGGTTTCGAATAACTTCCAAGATGTATTTATGTCGTTATTGTTAATTAAAAGGCTCCAGTCAGTTTCTTTAAACATAGCTCTAAGTTTATGGAAGTTTGCTTTCTTGAAATTAGGGACTTTTTCGATACTACTCTTTGGTTCGTTACTAGTAAAGTTTAAAGTGAAAGTTATCGTACGATGGTCGCTGTTACTGAATTCATCACCAACATTCAAATTCTCTATCAATTCTTCTTTTGTTGCAAGTACAATGTCAAGAACGTTTTTACCACGGGTCGGCGTTCGAACAAATTGATAAAGCGAACTCTCTTGCAAGTTCGTATACAAGTCATGTCCGGAGTGTGAAGTAAGAGTATCGCCCCACTTTGTCACAGGTAAATTAAAGTCGCCAAAAATTACGGTATCTTGTGAGTTACTTACATCTGCAATTTGTTCGTAAATTTCTCGGTCAGTTTGCACTGATTGAGCTGGAGGTCTGTATATTAATGCAAGTATTATTTTATACCTTTATTATTCTTTATTAGCACAGAAGATGTGTCGACGTTCACAATTTGAGGTTTTTGACACGAGGGTCGGGTTAAGTCTTTCTTTGAAATAAAATAAAACGCCACCTCCATTTTTATTTATTCGCCTGTTCTCAAACATTACATAACCGGGAAGTGAATACTCTGCTAAAAAGTCTCTATATTCTGTATTGAGCCAAGATTCTGTTATGCCAATCACATCATAATTTTCAGTAAATACTAGTTCCTCTAAATCTGAAAATTTATTGCGTATGCTACGAGCGTTTTCATAGAAAACCTTTAAAGTTGCGGTTTTAGAACTCGCAGAACGTTCTTTAATCAAATTTTTGGTTCTGATCGGATCTACATTTACATTCATGGCTGACATCGGTCCTCGGTCGTTATCCCTGGCGGTTTTGAATTTGGGTCGTGTTGGTGGAGCTTTATCCAAATTCGCGGTTCTTGACAGATTAGCATATAATTCCTTCGCAGGTTGCCGCCCTCGCTGTCTTCGGTCCTCCTTCCTGGTTGTCCTGTGCTGAGTCGATTTCTTCTCCAAAAATCCTTCACCGCATCGTTGAGTAGACGCCCAAAACGTGCTGCTCCCACCTGGTTCAGATGAACTCCATCGTCCGAAAACAAATAGTCATCGTAGTAGAAATTGTCCCAGGTGTCGACGAATCCCACGTTTTCCTTCCTGCAGAGGTTTGCTAGACAACGATTTGTGCTGGTGGCTATGTTGTAAAATCGGCTCTCTACACCAAGCCGGGGGACGATTCCTGAGACGATGATCCTTGATGACTTCTCCTTAAACGACTTGATCAGCTGCTGGTACTTTAAAAGCAGACATAAGTTTCGTGCTCCCTTCTTGCTGCTGTTCATTTCAGGTGCTTCTTCAAGCTACGTATGAGGGAGTACAATATTCTCTTTTCACGGGCTGTCTGTGGTAGGTTGTTCCAATCTTTGATGGCAGTGAAGAAGAATGTTAGTTTACCCTGCCCATGGATTCTCGGAACAGTAAAAATTATACTTCCTATTCCGCGTATTTTGTCCATTCCTTTCATTTGCTTTAACAAAATTACCCTTTAGATACTCGGAGCCCTATCATAAAATATCTTGAAGTAATTGATGATTCTGATTTGTTTGGCCATGTCTGAATCACTGAGCATGCCAAGTGAATGAAGTTATTTCTGACCAACATGATATCTAGGTCGTAGGGTCAGTATGAATCTTACCATTATATTTTGAGTGATCTGAAGTTTACACTTTGCTGCTTGAGATAATGCAGAGTACCAGGATGAAACAGAATAGTCAAAATGACACTGAACAAGCGCTTAGAAAATGATCTTTTTGGTCGCCGCTGGCAAGCATCTCACCTGTCTATATATGTATTTTATATGTGCTCTACATTTACTCAGGATCGATTTCCATGATTGCTTCGCCTGTCAGAGTTGTGTCCGAGATATTTCACTTGTGACACTGTTGATATAGGAATATCATTACAGTTAACCGAGAAGCCCTCAATGTCTTTCAATTTGCGTTTTGTTCTGCATAAGATGGCTTCTGTCTTGCCCAGGTGAAGAGATAGTCTATTGTCCACTGGCCAATCGTTACAAGATTCTAGTTATTTGGAAAGTGTAGCGGCAACACTTTTGGGGTCTTTTCTTGAAACCAGAAGCACACTGTCATTAGCATACAGAATTGATTTACACGAGACGAGATGCTGAGTTTCATATCACTCACATACCATAAAAAGAGCAAAGGATCAAGGATGTTTCCCTGCGGGACCCCATAGTTAATTGGCATTCGATCTGATAAATCATCATCAATTATGACTCTTTGAGTTCTACCACTTCAGATAAGATTTAAACTAATTCACTGACCCAATGCCCATTGCTTGTAGTTTATTACAGAGGATATCATGATCTACCGTATCAAAAGTTTTTTGTAGGTCAAGAAGTACCATACCGGTGTAGTTACCTTTAGACATTTCTTTACGAATATGGTCTATTAAGTAGATGAGACATGAGTCTGTTGAGGACATGTCTCTGAAACCTGACTGAAACATGTATAACAGATAGTTTTCTTTGAGGTAGTGTTCAATTTGGGTGTAGACAGCTCTTTCAAGGATTTTTGATACAATACGTAATATGATAATAATCGGTCTGTAGTTGCTAACATCTAATTTGTTTCCTTTCTTGAATAAAGCGGTAATAATAGCTTCCTTAAGTTCATCAGGTACTGTGCTGGTGTTTATTGACAAGTTGATGATGTGAGTTAGGGGACCTGCGATACCAATAGCTCCATCCCGTAGAAATTTGGCAGGAATTTTATCTGGTCCTGTACTTCTGTGTACATCTAGATTACAGAGCTCCTCAAATGTGTATTTTGGTGTAGCATTTTGCAATCTAAAGGTGTTCGGGTGTATGCCTTTGTCTCTGTAGAAGTTTTGAAAGGCAGCAGTGGTTGTGGTGTATTTATTGAGTGGTTGCGGTATGTTCTGTGCAAGTGTGTTCGCTATGGAGGTGAAGGAGTTGAAGTAGGTTGAAATTTGACGTTAATCATAGGAAACTTGATCATTAATTTTGAGAGCAGTGTTGGTGTTGGAGAAATCTGTTGTCTTATTATTGTAGCCCTTTGATTTTAAATGCCTCCATAGTTGTTTGGGGTTGTTCTGATATTCCTCTGTCTTATTGTGATAATAATTTAATTTCGCGATTTAATGTCTCTACTCAGTATATTCCTAACCCTGTTGAACTCCTGTTTCAAAACTCCAACTTGTCTATGTTTCATTACCCTCTTTAATAATTTATTTCTGTGTTCTAGAAGGTGTAGTATTTCATTGGTGATCCATGGGTCTGACCTTGCTTTATTTCTTATGGTTTTTAAAGGAGCTATTTCGTCTAGGATGCTTGTGATGATGGTCCTAAAGCCAAACCATGCATCATTAACGTTTGTACTTCCGAAAACTGGAGACCAATATGTATTCCACAAAATGTTCAAAACTGTTTCTTTGCTGTAGTTTCTTAGTGACCTTGTTCTAATGACCTTGTGATTCTCTAGGAGTCTAGGGTAAGTAAAGTTTGGCATTTTTCGTGTGCAATACGCAACAAAGTGATCACTTAGCCCCGTCTGTATTACCCCTGATTGTGATATTTTGTCCTCTCTGTTACATTTTACATGGTCTAGTATTGTAGCAGTGTTATCTGTAATGTGTGCGGGGGTCGTGATGAGCTGTTTGTGATTGTGCATTGGCAGTGTGTGCCTAGCTATAATCTCACACAAGCCTATTAAAGCGTTGTTTGTCCCAAGATAAAATCCCCTAGTATTGTAGTGGGCTGTATCAGGCTGTCTATTTTCTAATATTTCCTTGTAATGATTGTAGTTTCTGCGATGGCTGTAAACACGTTAATTAAGAAATACAATGTTTGAGGTTTGTTTAAGTAAACCCTGTTGGGTTTCTTATTTATTTACCTAAAATTAGAGTTCTGAAGCGGGTTAATTTTTGTACAGGGTTAACTTTAACTGTAAGGTTTGTGAAGGTACTGTAGCGACCCTATCGGAAGTACCTGTAACTTTAAACAACTCTATAAAGAAAGCAACTAAGACAATGAGCTATATTTCCTCTAATCTGTAATTTCTGTGAAAGAACATATGATATTAGGAAAAGATTTAGAACAAAGTGTTAACACACACTTTAAATACGTTACAGTATCGACACTCTATGCGTCACTGTGTAACACTGATTAATACCTAGAGCGCTGAAGGAATTGACCACTTGCGAGTTTTAGGGTATAAGGAAGTTGGATTTTTTATATCGATATTTAGCTGAATTACTAACTAAAATATGGTTGTATTGCATATATAAAAACATAAAGCCAATTTTAGCATACTTTCATTATTGTAGCATTTCATATTAATATCTACTTTTATGGCTCCTACTTCCTTATAGCCTGAAACTCACAAGTGGTCAATTGACCTTCCTGTGGCTGTGAGTGTCTGCTACTGATGCTCTCAGGCACTCAGCCGGCTCTGTCAGTGTTGTGTGATACTTAACTAGTTGCTGGCAATCTTCTTGGGTGTTCCGGAAAATGTCTGTGAATCATGGTGCAAGCCGTGGGAACCTATGATTACGATTGCAGGTTTAGACCAAGGGAGTTTATAGGTGTGCTTATGATCTTCTATTGGTAAGATCATACTGACTAAATATGTACAGTTATGAACTATAATAAGTGTATAACTGCTATAGTGTTGTGAGATAAATATGTTATATTATGGTTAAACTACAGTGCACAGTCGCTCCAGATGCGCTGTTACACCGCTCGGCCACGTCAGCTGAGGCCCACCGAAGCTAAAATAAAGCACAGCTAACATATATATACACATTTTATTCATCCCTATGACTTATCTAACCCTGTTCCGAGTGTATAGCAATGCCAAAGAAAGTGTGATAAAGGTGAGGACCAAACTTACATGTTTGCATCAGCAGTATCCATTTTTGCTTTATGCCTACGAACCAGGCAATCAACCCTGAACGAAAGTTGACGGAGACAACCTACTGGGAAAAAGATGATGATGAGGAGAGTCAAGGTAGGGGTTAGTACTGTAGGATAAATGACTTCCGGGTTAAGGGGACCAACCAGTTTTTAGGCTTTAAAAGCTCAAAATCCTGAAAATACAATTAGGCGTTTACTCAACATCCCTTCATAAGTGAAATGTTATTGGTGAAAACCCATTGGAAATTGTTTTGTTTTATGTTTTCCAAACTTGTCCTGTATTTCTAAAAACGTTATATAGCGAACTTTGACATTTACAGGCACAGTAACTACTGGTCGTACGAGGATTGCACTGGATATATCAAAGGCATTTGATAGAGTCTGGCATCAATCCTTATTGTCGAAGATGTCACACTACGGCCTTGCATCATTAGTTCCACTAATTTCTTCTTATCTTCATAACAAGAAAAATATGTGTAATGGTAGATGGCCTTTATTCTCAATTTCACTCAATAAATGCTGGTGTTCCCCAAGGATCAGTTTTGGCCCCAACTCTGTTCCTCATTCATATCAATGATCTCATATCTAACACTCATAATCCAATACATTCCTATGCAGATGACTCAACGCTCCACAGTTCCTTCACATTTACCAATTCTTTCACCCAACCCGATCTTATAAATTCAAAAATAAACACTGCAATTTCTCTGAACCAGGACCTTTCTAGAATTAATGGATGGGGACAAAAAAATCTAGTTTCCTTTAATGCACAGAAAACCAAGTACATTCAATTTTCTAACCAACAGAATCTCACTGACTCCCATATATTTTTTAATGATGTAAATATTCCCACTTCCCCTAGTATTGACATTCTCGGTGTAACATTAACTACTAACCTGAGCTGGAGCTGCTGGACACATTATGTTAGAAGCATTGCTAAGAATGCCTCTAAAACACTGCGACTCCTGTACAGAGTTCGAGAATTCTTCACTGACGAGCAGTTGGCCGTAATAATTATATAAAAGTCATGTGCGTTCTCAGATGGATTACTGTTCACCTCTGTGGAGTGGAAGTGGAGTGGTTGCATTGAGGCAGTTGGACAAAATTCAAAATAAAGCTATTAGATTAATCAATAACCCTGCAATCACACAGGACCTTCCTACATTATCCATACGAAGAAACGTTGCATCCCTTGCATTTTTCTACAGATATTTTCACAGCAATTGTTCCGAGGAACTTGCTTCAATTGTGCCGCCTCTCGACATCTTTCCCCGTAGAACTAGGGCAGCTGAGAGTGCCCATGAATTTACACTTTCTCCTCCACAATGCAGAACTTCTGCTTATCAAAATTCATTTATCCCCAGAACTACTACTCTTTGGAATTCACTTCCCTCAAGTTGCTTTCCACAAACTTACAATCTACAACAGTTTAAATCCAGTTGTTACAAACATTTTATGAATGGAGGATGCCTTTAGGAACATGGACCAAATTTGTTTTATCTGTGTTTTTCCTTCCTCCGCTCATTGTCTCTTAAAAAAAAAAAAAAAATATATATATATATATATATATATATATATATATATATATATATATATATATATATATATATATATAAACGGAAAGAGCGTAAACTATTCTACAACCTCCCAAAAGTTTTATCTTGTACTCTGCTGTTTTCCTGCGTAAAATATTGTACACAAAAATAAAATAAAAATGCTCACCTAATTACCTTAGACATTCACAGATTTTTCTCAAAAAGTAATTTTGCAACTTGGAGATCTAATAAGTCTGTTATTATTGGGCCTCCAGGAATGTTGTATATACCTTTGTAAAGTGCTTTGCAAACTCTACAATATCTGTAAATTCGATTTACTCTAGCCAACTTTGTTTGTTTGCAGCATGTTGTCAAAGTCGTAAAATTCTACAAAATAATTTCACCTTAATTCATAATCACCTAAATTCAAAATACACGAAATATATAAATCCAATAACTTGACTAGTGAAGCAGCCCAGGGTTGCCTGGAACGCCGCCATTAGGACAAGAGACTGAAACTGCACGTATGTGTGGAACACTCAGTCTTAAAATGTTAAGTATGTATTTACTATTGGAAACAACATCTAGTTGTCTGTCCGCATCCACTCTGTGGGATATTATATCGAGTCAAATCAGGAGCCTGCGGCGGTACTAATTAAAAAGGTATAAACCAAGACGTTTAGGAGATTACGGTCAAGAAACGATTTTATCAATTTATGTTGCTGGAATATTTAATTGGGAGTGTAAGAACTCATTCAGCTTTAGTATCTAATTTTGTTGCTATTCTCACAATCAATATACAATTAAAGTAAAAGAATCATTATTTAATATGTTTTACATTTATTCGTAGATACAAAACCTATATATTTAGTTACATAAACATGCTGCAAAACCGACAAGAGGTATTAATTGCAAATTGTTTATATTTCTTAACAAAGCTGTCTCAATCCAAAGTGTGTCAGTATTATCGTGGTTGTACAGCGATCTATGAATATCACATCCAACCCTAATTATAAGGCCTAATTATAGGCCCAGCTTTCTAACACCATGAGGACCGACTTCACCAAAACGGTTAGAGGTCAGAAAATGGGTCTGCAGATCGCCGATTGGCCCACACCCGGCAGATCCCCCGCACACCCAACCCATCCCGTCCATTTGTGTATATAATTGTATCTTAAAGCTCTCTATCGTTCTTGATCCCACTATAGCACTTGGTAGCCTATTCCACCTATCTAAAACTCTGTATATTTTGCCTATATCTTTTCTGAAACGAAATTATATTTAATTTAAAACCATTTGTTCGCGGTTTTTTTTCTCGCTATCACTGAGCTTAAGTACATCTTTCATGTCCCCTTTATTAATCCCACTAGCCCACTTGAACACCTCTATCATATCCCCTCTAACTCTGCGTCTCTCTAACGAATGTAAGCCTACTTTCTTCAAACTTTCTTCATATGAAAGATGTCTAATATTATGGATATTTGTTGTCATTCTACGTTGTACTCTCTCCAAGGAATCTATGTCCATTCTGTAATAAGGACACCAAAATTGAACAGCATAATCCATATGGTGTCTCACTAATGACAAGTAAAGTTTTAAGATAACATCAGCAATGCTGTTACTCACACTCCTAGATATGAACCCAAGAATTCTGTTTGCCTTGTTATGGACGCTTATACACTGTTTTCTAAGTTTCAAATCATTGCTAACAAACACACCTAGATCTTTCTCACAGTCAGAGTTTTCTAATTCCATATTAGTTAGTTTATATTTTGCATTTGTATTCATCTTCCCTATCTTTAATACGTTGCATTTGGCAATGTTAAAATACATCTGCCAATTTACTGACCATTCGTGTAGGGTATCTAAATTCCTTTGGAGGCACTCTATGTCGCTATCTGCATCTATTTTTCTCCCCATTTTGGTATCGTCTGCGAATATACTTATCCTACTAGTTATACCTAAATCAAGGTCATTTATGTATATAACAAACATCAAAGGACCTAATACAGATCCCTGTGGAAGGGTGTAGTGCCAAGGCCGCCGAGATTATCTCCCGTATTGTGAGATACTTGTGAGAGAGGGGGAGGGGGAAGGTGGAGGTGGACATGGGGTGGGTGGGAGGCGGGGTTGAGGCAAGGGAGGGGGTCACTAAGGGGGAGGTTTGGGCGTTGGCCACAGGTAAATTAAGTTATGCCAATATCACCTGCTGCTGCTTTAGCACTTTATGCAAGAGCTATTGTTGTTGCTGAAGTTGTTGTTGTTGTTGTTGTTGGATAATTGTTCGTTGGGCCTGCATATGTTCTCCTTCTTGTTGAAGCATAATTTGTAGTATTCATAGCCAAGATGGTTCAGCCTTGGGTGCAGACAGTTGGGGTGATGACTCAGGTGACAGTGGTGAGGGTGGTGGTGGTGGGTTGTGGAATTTGGGTGCGGAGAGCGTGGTTGATGGGTTGATGCTTCCTCATTTGGCCACACAGTCTGCCTGCCATACGTTCTCGCCCTCACGCCTACAATGAGGACACCTAAATTCAGCTGAGGAATGGTGTCTATGATGGGCGTTTAAAGGGTCGCTGGGGGGCATCAACACACAGCTCAGGGAAGTTGGTAGTTTCAGGTACATGGGTGAGGTGGGAGGGGGGTTAACCGCGGCAGCTGCACAAACTGGGCAGAAACTAATTTTGTGATCCCCACTACATGAACCACACCGAGGTTTTCCATGGCATTACTTAGAAATATGGCCGATTTCGTGGCATTTGAAGCACAGTAGGGTTGATGGCGGGGTGGCCATGATGGTACAGGGTGGCAGAGATTCGGAGAATATCATACTTGTACTCAGTGGGAGGCTGACCTTCTCCCGCCCACATAATTTTCAAGCGGTTGATTGGGGCGCCGTGGGAATTTTTCAGCCTTCTTGGCTGGAATGTACCTGAGATATTTAGGAGGATGGCTGGGTCACAGTCGATGGCAAACCTCTTTATTAAGTATTCAGGAAGCTTTTTGTTCTGTGTTAGGAAGTCATGCTTAATAAAGATAACTCCCATCAGACCGTTAGTTGTCAGTTCGTCGATTAATTCTGTGCACTCTCTTGACACATATTGAAATATCGAGAAAGGAGAGTGGAAAACAACACCTCCAAGAAGTATTATTACTACCCTTGCCACCACACCGCCGAGGAAAGAAGCCCCAAGTGCCACACCACCAGAATACGCCCGAGTCACCTCTATCACGCCCGCACTTCCTCCAACACCCAGAAAGGACATAATAGTCACAAGTAACAATCCAAGAAGTGACAGGAGAAAGAAGAACCAGAAGGAAGGCAAGGCAAGTAAAATTTTGCATAGATTTTTGCAATTTTGCACCACCACGCGCCCTTCTTCCTCCAAGCCGCACCACTGCCGTGATAGAGAAATCCAGAGGGGCTACCCCAGCCACCCCAGGCCCTCCTCCCAGCACATCAGCCCTTCTTGCCCGGAGAAGGGACACCTGGAGAAACTCCACAAGCGGTAAGACTATGACAGGCAAAGTTAAGATCTAGACCAGTTGAAAAGCTCTTAAAACATACTTCACTGGAAGATATTTTAAGAGCTGGAAGATTTGGGCTATACTCAATAAACTATTAAAGCACTGGCATATAAAGGTTAATTGACGATTTTTAGATGTTGGCTTGACAAAGGAATTGTTATTGAATCACCATGGTGGCAACTCAGTATTAATTCTTCTGCCTCGTTTATTAGGAATTACTGTCGCTAAAGAAAGCTGTACTGACGTTGCGCTGTAGTGCTAGTAAACCGACCTTTACTCTTATAAAGGTCAGGATAGTTGAGCAAGACAGTACAACACTGGAATAATTTCTCCTCACATTAATCCGATGATATGCTACGTATAACACTAGTAGAACGGAACATATTCATTCAAGACCCCAAACCCAAGAGTTCTACAACATCTTCCATCCTGCTGTCATCAACACATGACAGGACCACCACCACGGCCCAAGAACCTCATCGGAAGTGCCACGAAAGTGCCTTATCATTGGAAGTGCTTAGTGTAACCTCAAAAGTGTACAGTGTCATCCCCCTGGAACTTATTGTGGATCCTCGTTCGTGCTCTGCAACTTGTATATATTGACCTATCCATGTCTGACAGTAACTTTACATTATACTATAGTTACACTGAATAATATAACCTATGCTTGTACTCTGTATTATATTTATCCTCTATTACCTTTGTGAATGTGTTCATGTGGATTCAACTTCTCCAGTCAAGTAAGAACCTACCTAATTAGTCCAGTTAACCCCAGCGAAAACCTGGTATAATACATATATATTGGCCGGGTTGGGAGACATTATCCATATTACCTCGATGTTCCTGGTGATGAAGATATGGGTGGCAGCCCTGCGCCGCCACACACCACACTGGGCTGGGGTGCAGATAACGGGGAAAATGAGGTGGATAAATTTCTCCCTTGGGATTACTGGGTTCCACCTGGGGGCACGCAGAGGCTGCCCTCCTACTAGGGTGGTGGGGACGACACTGATCATACTGTTCATATTATTAACCCATTCAGTGCGGGCATATTTGGGTTATTTAGAGCATATTCAGGCACTCCTGAATGATTAATCAAGTGTCTGCATCAAATTAAATGTATGCAGCAGAAAACTAGATGAAAATAGCTTCAAAATGACACTAGAATGAGCTTCGTAGCTCGGCGGGTTCACTCGCAGCGCTACCATAGATATTGGGGAAAACTCGCTATTTATTAGCAATGTAGCGCTTTTTTACCATTGGCAGCACTGCTGAGACCCGGGTCTAGGACCTCAGTGCATGGACGGACTTGCTGGCAGTCGGAGGTAGGCCCCTCGCGCCCCCGCTAACTGACACTCAATTTCTATGGCTTTAACAGGCTTTAAAAGCCTGTAAATTGCTGTAAATTGCCATGGCGTTCCGGATCGTCTCCCGCAGGGAAAAGGTTAAGAGGAGCAGAGTTCACTGTATTTTCATTTGATAAGGCTTGCGGGTTAGAATGGGGAATTTCGTTATCTTTGACTCGTAGTTTCTTTACCTTAGTGGGTGAATTTGGAGCAGGCGAGGGGCGGGGTGAGGGAGCTTCATTTTCTGATGAATCTGTTGCTAATGAGTATACCGTCGATTCAGATTCATTACGGCAGCGTCGATAAATATTCTCTTGCAAGTAAGATGAGGATGGGGCCGCGGCAGCATCACCATGCGAGTTCTTATGACCCCTTTGTCCCCGGGCTGACCCCGAATTGGTCACAGTGGTTCACTTTGCCGGTGTTTCATTTCCGCTTTCCTTTTTTATTTTTCAGCATAATAAGAGCACGATTTATCCGCAATGTCTTCGAAAAAGATGTTGTTAATCACTGTTTAGGTTTCGGCATTGATATGTGTGCCACAAATATATTTTGCCTAGCACTTAACGGAGGGACAGAGAGTGCGTCTGACCTGCTAGGGGGCTGGCTGGAAACTGTGTGAACTTGAGCAGAAAGTAACGTAGTCTATCCGTGAATCTAATATCAGTGAAAATGGAATGCTCGTTTTCTCTTGACATACCATTTTCACATCTTATTTTACCATTATATTTTACAGTTAATTATTTGCTTCCAAACGAGCCATCAATTCAACAAATGATTTTATATACTTTTCTTACACATTTATTATATCCTAATATTTTACGTGCAATCTCTTTCCAGACGATTGAGCAGCAATTCCCCCAGTATTCCCGGGGAGTGCGTGAGCATGGTGTTAGTGATGTGGGTGGCTGTGGTGGCGGTGTTGGCGTCAGTAGCTTACCTATACTCTCGATGGCGACTCAACTACTGGGCGTCCCGGAATGTACAGACACCTCCATACCTACCCTTCCTCGGCCATTTCACTAAAATCTTCAATTTAAACCCGGGGAGGTTCCCGTTCGATGATGAAGTGAGTGTAGCAGAGTAGAGATCCTGGAGTAATACACTAGCAAGTTTATCGGCTATATGTATCAGAACCTTGATTTCGTTACAATTTACATATTTTGATTAATTGTGCAAAGTTTAATTATTTTAATGTGGATTATGAACTCCAAGATACAAAATACAGTCATAATGAAATAGAAAATTGACAGATAATAGACCCAATTTTAGCTACAATATTTGAGTTTAGAGATAGGCTAATGACACCTTAGGTTTAAAGATATCTGTTACTATAGTCTCTATAGCAGTGAAATGTCTACCACACTCTCAAAAATACGGGTAAGAAAAGGGTGAAAAGAGTCCACAACAATACACTTAATAAGGGATTGTGGTAGTGAATAGTTATAAACTCATTTAATAAGAGGATAAACAGGTACATTATTATCAATTTACCCTCAGATATACTGTATATATTGTGGTAGTGAATAGTTATAAACTCATTTAATAAGAGGATAAACAGGTACATTACTATCAATTTACCCACAGATATATATATGCATGTTCATACCTTGATTTTTACAGTAAGAAACAGGTTGGCAAACCGGGAAACTGTCTTTAGGGACTGGATTACAAGATAAAGGGAATAAATGGAAATGCGCATGAACAAGCATTGTTTTGGATATTTAATCACTTCTAAGGACATGAAGGGAACTATTATATATATATATATATATAACTTTAGTGCTATATAATGTAATACTACTAACTAAACACAAGATACTTGGTTTTGGGACTGGGTATGAAAAATGTTTCGTCTGCCAGCCTGACCTGTATATATTCCCTCATAATATTATGGTGAGGTTGCACTACTTTGTTATTCTATGTGTAAGAAGGAAACAAAAGGTAAAGCTGCATGTAACAGGTGTCTTCTCCCCCCCCCCCCCCTCACCCCCTCAAATTGAAAGTGATAGAGAGCCAAGTTCAAGGTACACGTTAGAGTTGATATGTCTGGACACACAAAGCTTGAAGCAGTTTAAGGTCACCACAATGTACCAACTAATGGGAAAGGCTCCACAGCTTGCGTCATGTCAGTAAACTACATAAACTGAAATATCATAGACTACTCTAAAGAAGGACTGGAACGTCACGACCTCGGGGTTTGTAACTTGAGTCTGAAGGATTAACTTGAGTCCTGGGCTAAAATGACTTCTAGAAGGGCTAGAGACACGATCTCGGGGTCCAAATAGGGGTTTTTGAGGACGGCGAGTTCACTAGCGACATTTTCAACACCACCCGGGGTCATCTTCATATTTCAAGGTCAAATTAGTGAATTTTGGTAATTTTTGCCCGTTTTTTGTGTCTAACTCACAAACGGTGAGAGATGGCTGATTGTAATAAAAGGCAAGTTTGTAGAGCTGTCCAAATTTGATATTTATTATCCATACACTCCTTTAAAGAAGGACTGAAACCTCCCATGCTCGGGGTTTATAACTTGAGTATGAAGGAACTTGAATCCTGGGCTAAAATGACTTCTAGAAGGGCTAGAAATACGATCTCGGGGTCCAAATAAGGGTTTTTGAGGACGGCGAGTTCACTAGCAACATTTTCAACACTACCTAGGGACATCTTCAAGGTCAAAAGGTCATATTTCAAGGTCAAATTAGTGAATTTTGGTAATTTTTTCCCGTTCTTTGTGTCTAACTCATAAACGGTGTTCAATGACAAGACTGTCGCTGCCTTAAAGACCTTCAAGGATTCACTGGGCATCAGTGAAGGCACCATCATTCTCACCCAGACAATGAGTGGGTGGATCAAGATGATGAATGTGAAAGACCGTTTCTCAGCTATCCATTTACGCGACGAATCCAGACAGCCTTGAACAGCAGACTGTACAAATTTCACTAGGCTGGAGGAGGCCTGCCAAATTATATCTACCTGCGCATGGCAAGGAGGTGGTGGTTGTATGCTGAAGCTAACTCAGCAAACTGCTGAAGCCTTCATTGTGTCCACACGTAATAATGTGGATGCTGTCAAATTGCTTCTGGCAGAGAAAGACTTTGACTACGTTCTTCCTGCTATATTCGCGGATGAAGCCTTGGAAAAGTTTTTCGGCCAAGTCAGGCAAAGAAGCGGTGGAAACTTCTACATTGACGTAGTTGACATTATGGCTGCAGCTAAAATTGCAAATTTGCAGACACTCATTAAGCATGACATTATGCCAGAATCTAGTTCTTGTGTGCTTGATTGCGACAAGAATTGTACTACTTCCATAAATCCAGATGAGCGAAGTGAACTCATTGACGAGATCACTCCTCAAGACACTCAGGAACTCTTGAGGTCTGATGATACCCTTAAGCATAAAGTTGTTTATTTGGCCGGACACCTTGTTCATAAATATGGTGATAGCACTAGTATGGAGGAGATCATTGATGATGATGGTAACGAGGTGTCATCTGAGTTCCTATATAATTTTAATAGAGGTGGACTGAGTGTGCCGACTATGTCAACCGTCTTTGTTGTACATAATGCCTATAATTTGCATGACAAGACTAAAATGCGTTGCCGCTTTCATTTTGCTGAGCTGTTATCCTTTGTAGATGCACCTGTATCTAGTAGTAATGCGGCACATACTACTTTAGCTAACATTCTATTGAAAGCTCATGTCCTCAATGTAAGTGATAAAGAAAAGGCTGTGGGATGCCTCAGGAGGCAAGAAAAGCTCTCCAACTAGCGATAGCTCTCCAACTAGTGATAGACATAGACATAGTTGTAATAGACATAGTGTTGTGATATGCATATAATGTTTATGTAATACGATATATGATAATATATATCAAATTTGGACAGCTCTACTAACTTGCCTCCTATTACAATCAGCCATCTCTCACCGTTTATGAGTTAGACACAAAAAACGGGCAAAAATGACCAAAATTAACTAATTTGACCTTGAAGTATGACCTTTTGACCTTGAAGATGACCCCAGGTGGTGTTGAAAATGTCGCTAGTGAACTCGCCGTCCTCAAAAAACCCGATTTGGACCCCAAGATCATGTCTCTAGCCCTTCTAGAAGTCATTTTAGCCCAGGACTCAAGTTACCTTATCCTACCTGCCTGCCCTTTGCTGAGTGAGGACCTGTCCCTAGTGACTCCCAGTGAATATCTTTGCCCATAGTGTGGTGATAGTATTACCGCTTTCATAAAATGGCTGGTGTTGACGAGATTGCTACCTCCTCTCATATTCTCCAGCTTTGTCTTGCTTTGCAAGAAAGGATGGAGAATGTGGAGAGAGAGGTGCAGTCTCTCAAAGACGAAAATTTGGCCTTAAAGCTGACTTTGGCTGAGAAGAAAAGTGAGGATAGTGCAACTGCTGTTAGGGATCGTGATGCTCCCTGGACAGTTGTTCCAACAAGTGCAACAACCTGCAAATTTCTACGGCGGCCAGTTGCCCTCAGCAACAAGTTCATCACCTTGGATGACGAATGTGATGGTGAGGATGCGAGTGCTTCCTTCGGCGAGGAAACCAGGAGAAAGGTAAGTGAGTTGCCTCCAACAGGTGTGACTGCTGCCCCCCCAGGAGTACCTTCAACTGCTGCCCCAGGAGTTCCTGCCGCTGCCGCAGCTGCTACCAAGTCATCGACAAGGAGAGGCAAGTCCTTCTCAATTGTTGGGGACTCCATGGTCAGACACTTAGCTAGGTCCACCTGTACTGATATTAGGAAGCTTGTCTGTCTGCCTGGTGCCGGGGTTGGGAAGGTGTTAGAGGACATTGATTACATCATGAAAGATATTGGAGATAGCCCCATTATCTGTCTCAGTACAGGGAGCAATGATGTTGGTAAAGGTAGGACGGAAGTACTGCTTCGGCAGTACAGGGAGGTGTTAGATAAAGTTAGGAGGAAGGGAGGCATACCTGTAGTACACAGTATCTTGCCACGGAGAGGGGTCAGCAAGGAATGGTCATCTAGGGCAATTGGTATCAATTGTAGGCTGGAAAAATACTGTAATGCAAATGCAATACCATTCCTTGATAACTGGACCCGTTTCTATGGTAAAAATCAGTTGTACGCACAGGACGGGGTTCATCTTTCTCGGCTAGGGGTGGCAAATTTAGCTAGGTCAATAGATAGGATTGTCGCGGGGTTTCGCTGAAAATAAAGCCTGAGAATATGAGTAAGAATAATTGTCTAGATAGGGTAAATTGCCGTACTGGTACATCAGATAGGAATAGAAAATATCAGTCACAGGATTTTAATTGTACTGCTAGTAGAAATATTAAAGGTGTAACAGAAGATGGGAATTCAGTTAGAAATAAAGGTAAATCCGATACCAGTAAAATAAATTCATTGCGATTATATTATACAAACTGTAGGAGTTTATGTAACAAAATGGATGAACTTAGAGCACTTGTTAGCAACGAAAATATAGACATTATAGCACTGACTGAAACATGGATTAATACAGAATCAAGAAATTTTTTAGCAGAATTCCATATACCAGGATATAGTTTGTTTAAACGCGACCGAACAAGTAGGAGGGGCGGCGGAATAGCAGTGTTTGTCAGGAGTTCTTTAAAAAGCTGTATTAAATCAGGTATTAGACTAAATACTGATAACGAAAGTGTTTGGGTTGAGGTTAGCGAAGGTAGTGAGACCATAATTATTGGAGTTATTTATAGACCACCAAATATGAGTAGAAACGAAGGTACAGCTTTATGGCAGGAAGTGAAAATAGCATCAAGGTTTAGCAATGTGTGTATTATAGGGGATTTCAATTTTCCGAATATTGATTGGCAGCATCAAATCGGCGACTCAGATTCAGAAGAGTTTATTGAGGCGGTACAGGATAGTTTTTTATTTCAATTCATAGACTCGCCTACTAGAGGTAATAATATCCTCGATTTAGTTCTCAGTAATAATGAACAAATGATAAATAATGTAGAGATAGGAGACCAACTAGGAAATAGTGATCATAAATCAATTTATTTTAACATACAATGGACAGGAAAGGCTAAAGAGAATACGACACTTATCCCAGATTTCAGAAAAGCCAATTATGGTGGATTAAGACGAGCCTTAAGAGTCGATCCTATGGTTAAACTATTAAGTGGACCCAGGTGCGCTAATAAACATACTCTCTCTCAGATACCTGTCTTAACTCAGGATAATTTGACAGCTACATATAATAATTTTATTTCTTCACTCCACAATGCGCAAAATAAATATATCCCCAAAAGAAAATTTAGATCAACACAGAACCAACCCAAATGGATGAATAATAGACTATTAGACCTTCTAGGAAAAAAGAGAGGAATATATCGAAAAATAAAGAAGGGCGAAATTCACCTACTTGCTTACTATCAGAATCTATCAAGAGTGTTAAAAAATGTATAAGGACAGACAAAAGAAATTATGAAATCAGGATAGCCAATGACTCAAAAAATAACCCTAAGGCTTTTTACCAGCTATATAAATCTAAAGTTAGAGATAAAATAGGCCCCCTTAAAACTTCGATAGGAGAAATGACAGAAAGTGATTTAGAAATGTGCAGTACATTAAATAGTCAGTTTCTATCCGTTTTCACTAATGAAAATTTGGCACAGATTCCAGAAGTCCGTAAGGTGTATAGAGATAGTATAGAAAATAGGTTAAGTACGGTTACTATAAGTAGAAATGATGTGCTTAAGGAAATTGACAGACTGAAACCTCAGAAATCGCCTGGTCCCGATGAGGTATATGCCAGAGTATTAAAAGAATGCAGAGATGAGTTAAGTTACCCATTAACATTTCTTTTTAACAATTCATTAGAAACAGGTATAGTTCCAGAAGCTTGGAAGCTTGCAAATCTAGTTCCGATTTTCAAAAAAGGTGATAAATCAATAGCATCCAATTACCGTCCCATTAGTCTCACTTCAATCATAGGAAAGCTACTAGAGTCAATTATTGCTAGGAAAATGAGAAACCACTTAGAAACATTTAACTTAATCAATTCTTCTCAGCATGGATTCACACAGGGACGTTCTTGCCTTACTAATTTGCTTAGTTTTTTCTCAGAGGTATATGAAGCAGTAGATAATGACAAGGCATACGATAATATATTTAGATTTCAGTAAAGCTTTCGACAGAGTCCCTCATGAGAGATTGATGAGAAAGGTTGAGGCACATGGAATAGGTGGGGCGTTGTTGGGATGGATTAGGTCATGGCTAATTGGTAGGAAACAGAGAGTCAGCATAAATGGTACCAAGTCAGAGTGGGGAGCAGTCAAAAGTGGTGTCCCCCAGGGATCGGTATTAGGTCCCCTGTTGTTTCTTATATACATAAATGACCTAGATTTAGGTATAACTAGTAGGATAAGTAAATTCGCAGACGATACTAAAATGGGGAGATCAATTGATTCAGATAGCGATATAGAGTGCCTCCAAAGGGATCTAGATACCTTACATGAATGGTCAGTAAATTGGCAGATGAAGTTTAACATTGACAAATGCAAGGTATTAAAGATAGGGAAGATGCAAACAAATGTTAAATATAAACTAGCTAATTTAGAATTAGAAAATTCAGACTGCGAGAAAGATCTAGGTGTGTTTGTTAGCAATGATTTGAAGCCTAGAAAACAGTGTATAGGCGTTCGTAATAAGGCAAACAGGATTCTCGGGTTCATCTCTAGGAGTGTGAGTAACAGAACTGCTGATGTTATCTTAAAACTTTACTTGTCATTAGTGAGACCCCATATGGATTATGCTGTCCAATTTTGGTGTCCTTATTACAGAATGGACATAGATTCATTGGAGAGAGTACAGCGTAGAATGACAAAAATGATCCATAATATTAGAAATCTTCCGTATGAAGAAAGGTTGAAGAAATTAGGTTTACATTCGTTAGAGAGACGCAGAGTTAGAGGGGATATGATAGAGGTGTTCAAGTGGGTTAGTGGGATTAACAAAGGGGACATGACAAATGTACTAAAGCTCAGTGATAGCGAAAGAACTCGTACCAATGGTTTCAAATTAGATAAATTTCGTTTCAGAAAAGATATAGGCAAATATTGGTTTGGTAACAGAGTTGTAGATGGGTGGAATGGACTACCAAGTGCTATAGTGGGATCTAAAACTGTAGGGAGCTTTAAGATAAAATTGGATAAGCATATGGACGAGAAGGGTTGGGTGTGAAGGGGGATCAGCCGGGTTGGGCCAATCAGCGCTCTGCAGACCCCCATAATCCTGCGTTAATCTCTAACCGTTTTGGTAGGATGATCCTCAGGGCATTAGAGTGTTGAGCCTATAATTGGGCTTTGTAATTGATTTGGGGTTGTGTGGGACTGGGATCTGCCTTGCTTAGGCCAATCGGCTTTCTGCAGACTCCCATTTTCTTATGTTCTTATGTTCTTATGTAATCCTTCAGACTCAATTTACAAACCCCGAGCATGGGAGGTTTCAGTCCTTCTTTAAAGGAGTCTATGATATAATATATATATATATATATATATATATATATATACCCCGGTATATATTTAAAGAGTCTATTAATATATATATATATATATATATATATATATTATATATATATATATATATATAATATATATATAAATATATATATATATATATTCCTAAAATCTTTGTAGCTAATTACCTATATATGGTATCGGAATAAAAACGACTAGCTTTTGAGCAACACCAGTTGATTCTTCTGCCTCCCGGGCAAAATAAAGAAGCATGAGTAGACACCTAGCAAATTGATCATCCTACATATCACTCTGTTACACACACTTTCCGAATTAGATTTGGGGATGTACGGTGGGATGCCATAGATAAATTTCCATGATGTGTGTATTTTTGTTTCCAATCGTTTTGATGAAGTAGTGATCGATGACCATCTTTAATGAACGACCGGCTTCAACCCAGCGGCCATTGTAATTGTATGGCTACCGGTTCTGAGAGAGAGAGAGAGAGAGCGAGAGAGAGAGAAAGAACGAGAACAGAGAGAGAGAGAGAGAGAGAGAGAGAGAGAGAGAGAGAGAGAGAGAGAGAGAAGAAAGATAGAGAGATACATTGAACAGATTCCTCACAAACGTAACTCTCTCCTGAAACATTACACATTGTGTAACTTCCAGAAAGATACTCTTTAGAGACAAATATGTAATTTAACTACTAGCGTAACAACTGTTTTTTGCTGTCACGCTTAACTGAACCCAAAATTGAGCGTCAGAATGCCTAATTCATTAACCTTTTCAGTACTATAACTCTGTTTTCTGGCTAACATTAGAACATTTTGCTCAGCTTCATAAGCCCTCTAGGAATCTTAACTATCTCTGATTCCCACCATTCATTTATATATTTAAAACAAATAATCTAACCATATGCAGATATATTGAAAAACTGCATCATGATATACTAAGTGTTAAAAGTAGAATTGCAATTACAATAACTCGCCCTTTTCTCCTCCTCAAGGTGTACTACAAGTATGGAGGCAACCGGTACAGTGGACTGTATGAACTGCACAATCCAGCTCTGTTTGTTGGGGATCTATACCTCTTAAGACATATTCTGGTTAAAGACTTCGATCACTTCGTCAATCGTCGTAGTATAACCTTTGTAACCAAACGGGATAAAATAATAAAGGAAATGTTAAGTCTCAAGGAAGGAACGGAGTGGAAGGCTCTGCGCGCCATCATGTCCCCGACTTTCACCTCTGGAAAGATTAGGAACATGTTTCCTCTGGTCTGTGAAAAGGCTGACGCTCTGGTCTCCTACACTCTCAAACAGGCTGAGGACCTACCCCACGTGGATATCAAAGATAACTTCAGTCGATTCACAATAGACACGATTGCATCAACGGCTTTCGGTATCGAGTGCAATTCCTTCAGTAGCGAGAAAGCGGAGTTTGCTGAAAATGCCGAGCAATTCTTCAATTATGGGCCAATGAAAATCTTTAAGTTATTAGTTCTTATAATGTTCCCTAAGTTGATGCAAGCACTTAACTGGAGCTTTAATGGGACAGAAGTAGATTTCTTCAAAGCAGTTGTTGACAAGACAATTGAGATGAGAAAGAAAGGCTCAAAGCGAGGAGACTACTTAGACCTGCTACTCGAGGCTCAGAGTGGAGAGTCTGAGAAACATAAGGGTGAGCTATATAATTTAATATCAACACCATTTTAGGAGGTGCACTTCATTAATAATATTTTGCTTTGCATTTCATCAGACTTGATGAAGCTGTAAGCACAATGTCAATAAAATGTACTTCCTCAATTGGTGGTATAATAATTATGTCAGCATTTAAGAATGTATTTATTAACTTGGTTATTGTATAATCAGATTCAAAAGTATTATAATAACCTTGGTCTTATAGTTGTCTACCTTGTTTTATGACATATGTTTGTTCATCAATTTTCCTCTTAGAGCTAATATATCTTCTGGGAAAAGAATGGCAATTTATCAGTGTTTTACAGTATTTTCAGTATTTTTACAGTGTATTGGATATCTGGGCACTCGTTTTCCAGTTCTGACGGATCAAAGCCTGGTATCCCAAAGCATCCTGTTCCTAATCGCCGGCTACGACACAACAGCTTCGACTCTGGGCTTCACCTCCTACGAGCTGGCCAGGAACCCTGAGGAGCAGCAGCGCCTCCGGAAAGAGCTGCAGGAGTTGCTTAGTGAGGGTGACAGAGAACTCACTTACCAGAGCATCATGGAGGCCAAATATCTGGATTCCTGTATTAACGGTTAGTTTGGTTATTTGGTATTTGGCAGTTGAGCTTGCAAGCCTCCCCTGAAAATAAGCCCAAGAATCACACAAATTGTAAACCTCCCCTGAAAATATGACCGAGAATCACACAAATTGCCTCAGAATATGGAGGCGATTCGTTCATGTCCACACCCTCGGGGATCAAGGTGGCTAGCAATAAATATAAATATAGACATTCGCTTCCACATGCAGTATACAGGAGAACAATGGAGAATTTACCTACCAGGGCATCTTGCAGGACACTCTACCGCAATAATCAGAGTTCGTCATAGCTTTCTTAGTGTATACCTACTCTCCTACGGAGAGTGGGAAGCACCCACCCAATTCTGTCTAACTCTCTAAACCAAGAGTGAACCAATTTTCCCAGTTTTTCTTTTACTCAACAAGTAAGCCTTGGAACTCTCTCCCTCAATCTGTCTTTTCTTCGTCCTATGACTTAAACCTTGAGATGAGCTCTCTGTCACTCTTTCAACTTTTAGGCAGACATTTTTTTTTTTTTTTTTTTTTTTGCTATGTGCATGGAGGAGACAAAAGGCAGATTGCCTGCAACAATTGTCTCCCCTCAAAGTTAAAAGAGTGACAGAGCCAAATTCAAGGGACGTTGGAGTCAAAATGCCTGGACACACAAAGTTTAAAGCAGTCTAAGTCATAGGATAAAGGAAAGATTGATTGAGGGAGAGAGTTCCAGAGTGTACTTGTTGAGTAGAAGAAAGACTGAGAAAATTTGCCAATTCTTGGGTTGGAGAGCTGGACAGAATAGGAGTGGGACTGTGTTGAAAAGCGGGTGTCTCGCACTCGCCGCAAGAGAGGAAGTATACACTGAGAGAGCTCTAAAGAACACTGACTGTTGTAGTAGCAATAGAAAAGAGTGAAAGATATGCAACATTGCAGCGTGTAGAAAGAGATTGTAGGGAACTAGTAAGAGGAAGCGAGTTGATGAGGCGAAATGCTTTTGATTCTATTCGTTCGGGGAGTGCGGTATGGATGGAGGCTCCCCACACATGCGAACAATACTCAATACAGGGGCGCACTGTGTCCCGATACAGAGCAAGAAGCTGTGCGGGGGTGAAAAACCCACAAAGACGGTTGAGCACACCCAAATTTTGGGAAGCTGTTTTAGCAAGAGTGGTAATATGATCTTTCAAAGAAAGATTAGATGAAAAGGATACACCTAGAATGTTGAGAAAAGATGACAGGTTGACTTGTGTATTGTTGAAGAATAGTTGATAGTCTTGTGGAAGATTTTGATGGAGAGATAGTGGGAGAAACTGGGTATTGGAGGCATTGAAAGAAACAAGATTTTCTCTGCCCCAATCAGAAATAAATGAAAGATCAGAAGATAAGCATTCTATCGCCTCGCCACGTTTGTTTTAGAGTGCTGGCATGCTGGGTTGATGTGAAAAACTAGCTGAATAGTGTAAGGTAGAGTCATCAGCATATTAGTGGATAGGACTAGAGGTACAGTTGAGGAGATAGTTGATAAATATTAGAAAGAGAATTGGAGACAGGACAGAACCCTGAGGAATACCGGAGTTGATAGGTTGTGAAAGTGAGCGATGGCCGTCCACAACTGTAGCTATGGGGCGGTCTGAAAGAAAATTAGAGACAACGGCACAGATAGAAGGATAGAAACCGAAGGAGGGTAGTTCGAAAATTAAAAACTTATTCCAGACTCTATGTCTAGAGCAATAGAAAAAGTCTCACCGAAGTCCCGAAAGGAGAATGACCAAGAGTTAGTAAGATAAGCAAGAAGATCGCCAGTAGAGCGGCCCTTAAGGAAACCGTATTGGCCATCTGAAAGTAGATTATGGGATGATAAATGCTTAAGAAATTTTGAGTTAAGAATAGTTTCAAAAACTTTAGGGATGCAAGAAATGAGAGCAATTGGACGATAGTTGGAGGGTTGAGAACGGTCACCCTTCTTTGGGACAGGTTGAATAAGAGCAAAATTCCAGTAGGAAGGAAAGACATTAGAGGATAGACAAAGAAGAAAGATTTTGCCTAGGCAGGGAGTCAGCACGGAAGTACAGTTTTTGAGTGCAACAGGAGAAACACCATCCGGTTCGTACACCTTCTTTGTATTTAGGCCAGAGAGGGCCGAGAGTACATCCTTAGAAGAGATTATTATATTAGGCATAAGTAAGTGAGAGGGGGGTGAAGAGGGAGGAATAGCACCGGAATCATCCAAGGTGGAGTTTTTCGCAAAAGTTTGAGTGAAGTGTTCAGCTTTGTCAGAGGAAGAGGTGACGGTGGTACCGTCAGAGTGGAAAAGATGAGGAAATGTTGACAGGTTTTTGGCTAGATGCCAAAAAGCTTGGGAAGAGCTAGAGCTGGACAGTTCAGAGCATTTGTTATTGATGAAAGATGAGTGCGGAGAACAGACTTGGCTTGATTCCGGGCAGAGACATAAAAAGTGCGGGATTCTTGAGTTTGAAGGTGACGGTACCGTTTGAATGCTTCCTCCATATTGTGAACAGCAATAGAACAAGCATGAGTAAACCAAGATTTGTGTGAGTTAGTCTGAGAGGAAGAGAATGGGATGTATGCTTCCATGCCCGAAAGTATTGCCTCAGTAATGCGCTCGGCACTCTCTGAGGATCCCCGGCCACGGAAGCAAACACCATTCCATAGGCAATGAAAGAAGTAATACCGTAGAGCCCCCCCTCTCCGGCAGCGCTTGTGGTACACAAGCGCTGCCGGAGAGGGGGGGTCAGAAGGCTGTACTGGAGAGACAGGACAGGTGACTGAGATAAGGTTATGATCAGAGGAGCCCAACAGAGGAAGATTTACAGTATAAGCAGACGGATTAGAGGTTAGAAATAGGTCAAGGATGTTTGGCCGATTTCCAGGGTGGTCCGGGATACGGGTGAGTTGCTGAACTAACTGTTCTAGATCATTTAGGATAGAAAAGACGTAGGCTTGTTCACCAGGTTGGTCAGTGTAATTAGAGGAGAGCCATTGGTGGTGGTGAACATTGAAATCTCCTAAGATGGAGATTTCAGAGAAGGGAGCGATGGATAGAATGTGTTCCACTTTAGAAGTAAGAAATAAGAATTTTGGATAGTCAGTAGAATAGGGGGAGAGATAAACAGTACAACTATATTTAGTGAGAGAATGACGAAATAGCTTAAGCCAGAGAGTTGAGAGTTCAGAAAAGTCAAAGTTGGGAACACGAGAGCAAGTTGCGTACATGTACGCAACATCCACATTGGGCTTTGCATTGAGGATAGAGATAGTAGGAGGATTTATGTTACAGGCAGCAAGGCCTTTTGTCTCCTATATACACATAGAAAAATAAAGTTTCTAGATGTCTGGTGCCTAGAAGGCTAGTTCAGTTATTTGGTATTCATTATTCTGAAAACAATTTGCAGTTCAAGTTCAATTCAAACTTAATTCAGCTTAATTCCAATCAACTTATATACCAAGGCATCATTGAGGCAAGGTTCTTGGACTGCTGAATCAATGGTGAATTTGGTTATTTGGTAATATGTGAATCTGCAAGCCAGCGTTTCAATCACAAGGGTTTATGAAAGTGTAGGGTATATTTCTTTACTACCACACAAGGTTGGATAATTATAAACTCTGTCACTTAGTCTCTATGTATTATTATTATTTTTTTTTTTCTATGTGATTGAGGGAGGCAAAAGGCAGAACTACCTATAGCGAGTGCTTCCCCCATAGTTGAAAGAGTGACAGGGCCAAAATCAAAGGGACGTTCGAGCCAAAATGCCTAGACACACAGAGTTTGAAGCAATTTAAGTCATAGGAAGAGGGAAAGACTGATTCTGGGAGAGAGTTCCAGAGCTCAGCTGTTGAGTAGAAGAATGACTGAGAGTAACGTTTCACTCTCGGGTTGGAGAGTTACACAGAGTAGGGGTGGGATTGAGTTGCAAGACGGGTACCACGTGCCCTACATAAAGGAGGTGGTATACACTGGGAAAGCTCTGAGGAAAACTGATTATTATAGTAGCGATAGAATAGCGAGAGAGATGCAACATTGCGGTGGAGAGAGAGAGATTGCAGAGATTTGGTGAGTGGACGGGAGTTAATGAAACGAAAGGCCTTCCTTTCAACTTTGTCTAGGAGAGCGGTGTGAGAGGAACCTCCCCTTACATGTGAACAATACTCAATACAAGGACGCACTATGCCCCTGTACAGAGCAAGAAACTGTGCAGGGGAAAAGAACCCCCTAAGGCGGTTGAACACACCCAGCTTCTGGGAGGCTGCCTTAGCAAGACTGGTAATATGGTCCTTCCAACTGAGAGCAGAATAAAAAGAGACACCAAGAATATTGAGAGAAGATGAAGGATTGATTTTTGTATTGTTGAAGAATAAGTGATAGTCCGCTGGGAGTTCCTTACGGGTAGATAGATGGAGAAATTGGATTTTGGAAGCATTAAAGGTAAAGAGGTTTTCTCTGCCCCAATTGGAGATAGTATTTAGATCAGAATTTAAGAGTTCTATGGCTTCATTACGTTTGTCGTTGAGGGATTGCTGGCTGGAGCGTTCTGAAAAACTAATGGAGTAGTGTAAGGTTGAATCGTCTGCGTATGAATGGATGGGAATTGAGGTACAGTTGAGGAGATCATTTATAAAAAATAGAAAGAGAATAGGAGATAGGACAGAGCCCTGAGGAACACAGGAGTTTATAGGGTGAGGAAGTGAACGATGGCCATCCACAACCGCGGCTATGGAACAGCCGGAAAGGAAATTAGAGACAAAGGCACAGAAACCGAAGGAGGGTAGTTCAGAAATTAAAGATTTGTGCTAGACTCTATCGAAGGCTTTCGATATGTCTAGTGCAATAGAAAAAGTCTCACCGAAGTCCCGAAAGGAGGATGACCAAGAGTTAGTAAGATATGAAAGAAGATCACCAGTAGAGCGACCCTTAAGGAAGCCATACTGGCGATCTGAGAGCAGATTATGAGAAGAGAAATGCTTAAGAGATTTGGAAGCAAGAATAGTTTCAAAAACTTTAGAAAGACAAGAGATGAGAGCAATTGGACGATAGTTGGAGGGTTGAGAGCGGTCACCATTCTTTGGCTGCTTTGAGTTTGGCTAGGCAGGGAGTCAGCACGGAAGCATAGTTTTTGAGAACAACAGGAGGAACACCGTCCAGACCGTACGCCTTATTAGTATTAAGCCCAGAGAGGGTAGAAAGTACATCTTTAGAAGAGATTAGGATATTAGGCATAAGTAAGAGAGAGGAGGGCTGAGAGGGAGGAATAGTACCGGAATCATCCAAGGTGGAGTTTCTAGCAAAGGTTTGAGCGAAGAGTTTAGCTTTGTCAGAGGAAGAAGTGATGGTTGTGCCATCAGAGTGGGAAAGGGGAGGGAAAGACGAGTAGGAGAAATTGTTGGAGAGGTTTTTGGCTAGATGCCAGAACGCTTGGGAAGAGCTAGAGTTGGATAGTTCAGTGTATTTATTATTGATGAAAGAGTGTTTGGCAAGTCGAAGAACAGATTTGGCTTGATTCGGGGCAGAAACATAGGAAGAATGAGAGTCTTGAGTTTTAAGGCGTCGGTACCGTTTGAATGCTTCCTCCTTATTGCGGACAGCAGTAGAACAGGCGTGAGTAAACCAAGATATTTTAGCATTAGTCTGAGAGAAAGAGAATGGAATGTATGCTTCCATGCCCGATAGGATTACCTCGGTAATGCGTTCAGCACTCTCCGAGGGCCCCCGGCCACGGAAGCAGAAATAAATCCATGGGAAACGGCAATTTTTTTCAATTTTTTTCAATGTTTTTCAATTTTGGCCTCGAAACGACGTCCGATCGTGGCCTCGCCCCCTCTATGACCTGACCCAGGTCAATTGACACCCACATGCAAAGTCACCAGGTCCAAAACTGCGGCTGCCTATTAAGAACACACACACACACACACACACACACAGACAATCGAAAATATTATATACAGTAGATGACTTTACATGTGATATTTACTAATTTAGCTTTGTAAAACTATGAAAGCTGTTTACTAAGCTACGTCTTACGTAAGCTAAGCTAAGTTAGGCCTAACATGGGGTGGGAGGTGGGGATTCTTTGATGACTTGGAGAAGGCCATCGGGTATGTCCGCCCAGGCCAAAAAGCTAAGTTGAGCTGTCATATTCGCGGGTGTATTAGGGGAGGACTGGACCCTCTATGTGAAGCTGGCCATGGGCTTAAGTATTTTGAAACAATGTAACAAAGGAAATGGAAATACATGAGTTAGGCTGTTTGGGAAATTCCAACAGAGGATTAAGGATTAGTGTTGATTAGGGCGGAACTCACACGTATGTACTAAGCTAAGTAAACTGCGGTTTACGGTGGTCGTGGGAACTAATATATCTTAGTAAATGGAAATTAGTTCATATATCACAGATGCAACTGTTATGCAATACTAATAAGGGGAACTACTTCATTCTCAGCTGGATTGATAAAATATCTGGAGAGATATACGCGTTTTGGAGAAAAAATCCGTTAACTCCTACAGCAGTGCCACGGCGCTGGTCTAGGACAGGCCTAGGGCAGGCCCATAAGGCGGGTGGAAAGAAGAAGGGAAAGAAAAAACCGTTACGTCCCAAAGCAAAGTGTTAGCTATATAGTCCTATGAAATCAAACAGGGCTATGGGAAAATAGGAAGCCTAAGTTAAAAGTGATAGTGAACATCGTATATCACATAAATAAACTAGGAAAGTATAATACAGAGAATTAAAGTCAGGGGAACTTTTAACTTTTAGCTTGGGAACAGGACGTATGCTGTAAACAAAATACCCTCGGTGACCGCAAAGACCATAAACACATATATCCCCTCGCTCTCCTGGACACGTCCCCTCCCCTCCCCCTATACGATTTTACCAAAAGCGAAACTTAACCTCGATAGGAAAGGGTACCGACAAAACAAAAATCGTAAATAATAGTAAACAGAGAAAAACAATATATAAATAAAAAAATTAAATCAGTGCACATTATTTCTCGACCATATCGCAGGTTAGTAGTGACGTTATTGAAGAGAAAGATCTCCCACGCAACCAAATGTGGTGACAATTCGAACCTGAGCAGTGTTGAATCAAGTTGATAGGTAAAATATGAAAATTAAAATAGATACTATATATAGGTAGCCTGGAAAGTTCGTTATTTTCCTAGAGTGCCGTATATTCCGCTAAACAGTCGACCAAAAACGGGAAAAGTGGTTAGGGCAGTGAGAATTCTGTTTCATAAGATAATTATTGAAAGTGTTACTTAAAGTTACTTAAAGTTTAAACATAACGAGTGTAAACGAGTGGCACTCCCCCCCCCCCCCCCCCCCCCCCCCCCCCCCCCCCCCCCCCCCCCCCCCCACACACACACACCCCCACAAACCGCGTAACAAACACCTCCTTGTCCTCCAAGCCCCCCCCCCCCCCTCTCTCTCTCTCTCTCTCTCTCCCCCATGTAAGGGCGGGTGGAAAAACAAAAACAAAAACAAACAAAACAAACAAAAATGTTTACCAGAGACAACTGTATGAGTTGTAAGATGAATATACACATGCATAAAGGCACCGCATGTCGGATATGCAAGCAACCATACCACTGGATTTGCATAGGATTGACACCAATAAATGAGGCGTACAATACAAGAGGGAAGAACCTCCATTTCTGCGATAGTTGTTTCGATATCACATGGCAAGTCATACAGACTGTAGAAAATACAGAAGTACAAGATAGAATGAAATATAGCCAAGACATAGCTACTTTTCACAGAAAATGGGGAACTATTGGGGCCTCAGGGCCCATACAAATATCACAACCCACACACGCACACCTTCCCATGATAATGCCCACATTGCCTCCTGCACATCAACACACATCGCCTGCCGAACAACAACCTTTCGCACCCTACATATCCACAAACCCTGCCGCACATCTCCCCCACACCTCCCCAGACCCAGAAAACACCCACATTAATCCCATCTATGGCCATTGACCACCCTACTGCTGTTGATCAAATACATTTGCAGGATGAACGTAGGATGCAACAAGCCCCCATATCAGGCTCCCCTTCCACATCGTCTCCCCCCTCACCACTGCCACCTGCCCACCTACAACCGACCCGTAACTCCACCCCCCTGCAGGCCTCACCCACCCATACACCAAGCCCACTATCACCCACAACCACACTTAGCTCACCACATAACCCCTTGCAGCCCCAGCCACACCTACTGGGGTTGTCTACACCAGTGTGCAGATATTATCTGGAAAGAAGGTGCTACTTTGGTCAAAAGGGCGAATATAATGGGAATTCATGTAGATTTGCTCATCCCAAAATTTTCAACAACATAACCAGTCATGGAAAATGTAGATTTGGTGAAACCTGCAAATACCACCACCCATCCCTTTGCAAGACATCACTTGAGAACAAGACCTGCTACAATATGAAATGCCCAGCTTTTCATATTAAAGGGACTTGGAGATATGCTAGACCTAACACGAATGGTAGCCCAAAAACTCTCTAGCTATGCGAGGACGAGACAGAGGAAAAAGGCAAGGAGGGAAAGGGCAGATGAAGATGAAGAGACTGAGGGAGATGGAAGAGCACATAGAACACCTCGAGCACCTCCTGGCCTCCCAAGAGTGGCCAATACATCCCGAAGACTATTAGGTACACATAGTACTCCAAACAATCCCTCCCCAATCTTGTTTGCAAATATCCAAGGCCTAAAAAATAGAACCACGAACAAAGTACCATTTATTAGGGGCCTGCTAGAAGAAGGAAACGCTATATTTGCGGCTCTCACAGAAACTCACATTAAAGATCAGGAAGATAGTGAGGTATGGATTCCTGGTTACAACCTACATAGGGCGGACAGAACGCATAGATCACATGGAGGTGTAGCCTTGTACATACATGACTCACTGATATGTACTGAATTCCTAAATAACAGTAATGAAGTGGTGGAAATACTTGGAGTTAAAATAGAATCCCTAAATTTAGCAGTTATTGTTACATACAGGCCTCCAGACTCATCCCGAGAAGAATTCAAAACCCAGCTCAACAAAATAAAATCAGAAGTGAAAACCCTGGGGAACCCAACACCAAATATTATATGGCTAGGAGACTTTAACCTACCAAACATTAAATGGAGACAACTAGAAAACCAGTTAGTGGCAAATAACACCGGAGAAGCAAATACTAATACGAGAGAGCTTTTTGAACTTTGTGATTTTTTTAGTCTTACCCAACATATTGCTGAACCCACACGGGAAAACAATATCTTAGACCTGGTCTTCACTAACAACGACTCTCTAGTACACAGCATTAACATATCGGACACAACATACTCAGATCATAAATTAATTGAGATCAAAACAACCTTAGACAATGTACAGACAACCTCAGAATCGAGAACAAAAACCGGCCCCTTCAGTAAATTTAACTTCAATAACAAAAATATTAGGTGGGAAGAGGTAAATCAAGACATGGAGGAAATAGACTGGGAAGATTTAATGGATAACATGACACCAGCAGAATGTCTAGTCTTAATAACAGAAACCATGACCCAAATCTGTAGCCACCATATACCTGCAAGACAAACAAAACGAAGAAGCAAACAAGATCGGGAAAGGAGGAGGCTGTACAGAAGAAGAAAATTACTCACACAAAGACGCACACATCAAAATCTACAGGATAGGCAAAAGGTCGAAATAGATAGAGAAATTGTGGAAATTGAACAAAGGCTAAGAATATCATATGAACTACAACATATGGAAGAGGAGAGGAAAGCTATTGCAGGTATAAAGGAAAATTCCAAATACTTCTTTTCATACGCCAAACAAAAGGCTAAAACAACATCAAACATCGGCCCACTGAGCAAAGGGGACGGCTCTTTCACAGGGGACAAAAAGGAAATGAGCGAACTCTTAAGCAGGCAGTATGAAATGGCATTCAGTGAGCCTGATGAAACAAAAGTCATCAGAGACCAAAATATATTTTTCATGGAAACCTCCCCCACGGAAACCCCTCAGATGCTGGATATTGATTTCGGTCCAAAAGACATAGAAGAGGCCATTTCCAACATGCCATCCCACTCGGCACCAGGCCCGGACTCATGGAATTCGATCCTAATGAAAAAATGTAAGGAATACCTCTCAAAACCCCTGGCTATAATGTGGAGAAGGAGTCTAGACACTGGTGACATACCAGATAGCTTGAAAAACGCAATAATTGCCCCACTGCATAAAGGAGGGAGTAAAGCACTACCAAAAAACTACCGCCCGGTAGCTCTAAACTCTCACATCATTAAAGTTTTCGAGCGAGTCCTGCGAAGCAAAATTTCAACATTCATGGAGACAAATGAACTACACAACACCGGTCAACATGGGTTCAGAGCGGGAAGATCATGTCTCTCACAACTTTTGGAACACTATGACAAAATTCTTAAAGCGCTAGAAGAAAAGAAAAACGTGGATGTCATTTACACCGATTTTGCTAAGGCATTTGATAAATGTGACCATGGTATAATAGCCCACAAACTGAAAGCAAAAGGTATAACTGGGAAAATCGGACGGTGATATACAATTTCCTCGTAAACCGAAAACAATCGGTAGCAGTAAACCAAGTCACTTCTGAGCCTTCGGATGTCAAAAGCTCAGTGCCCCAAGGAACAGTGCTAGCGCCCCTTCTGTTCCTCATACTAATTTGCGACATAGATACCAACACCAGACACAGTACGGTGTCGTCTTTTGCTGATGACACAAAATTAAGCAAGATAGTAAACACACAAGAGGACACGGGCCGACTGCAGGAAGACATGAATGTAGTGTTCCAGTGGACCAGGGAAAACAACATGCAATTCAATGAGGAAAAATTCCAATTAATACGGTACGGAGATAATAATGGTGTTAAAGAAATTACAAATTACTTAACAGAATCTAACCACATAATAGACCGGAAAGACAGTGTGAAAGACCTTGGGGTATTAATGTCTGAAAATATGGGTTTCAAAGTACATAACCAGGTCAAAGTGGCGGCTGCGAAACGTCTAACGGGTTGGATTTTGCGTACTTTTAAAACACGCGGTGAATTGCCTATGATAACGCTCTTCAAATCTCTAGTGCTACCGCGGCTTGAATACTGTAGCGTATTAACATCCCCATACAAAGCAGGTGAAATAAATGACGTAGAGAGTGTACAAAGAAATTTCACTTCGTATATAAGTTCGATAAAACATATACACTATTGGGAGTGTTTAAGAGCACTGAATCTGTACTCAGTGGAACGTAGAAGAGAACGTTACCTAATAATATACACGTGGAAAATCGCAGAGGGTTTAGTACCAAACCTACATACTCCGATAGTCATGAAATTCAGTGATAGGAGAGGCTGGGAATGCGAAATCCCCCGGATGAATAACAGGGGTGCTATGGGCTCTCTGCGAGAGGGCTGGTTATCACACAGAGGCCCACGTCTCTTCAACAAACTCCCACGGCGAGTAAGAGACATGAGGGACATCTCGTTAAACAACTTCAAGAGAGCCCTAGATGTCGAACTGCAAAAAGTGCCAGACGAGCCCATCCTCGCAAGGGAGCGAGCTGTCGCTTCAAACAGTCTACTGCACCAAATCACCACCCATAACGAGGGGCGTCACGCTCCTTGGTGCCGCTAGAAGAGCGGCGAACACATCCAAAGGTATCCAAAGGTAAGGATACTTATACAAAAGGGTTTAGTGTAATTAAAGATAGCTCCTTGACGAGGAGCACCTTCTTAGTATATTGTGCCTTGCTGCGAACTAGTTAGGTTTAAGAAAAGGGGGGGGGGGGGTTTAGGGGGAGGGGCACTGCCTTGTTCCTCTTATTGATCTCTGAGAGAGAGGGTTCTTTTTAGTGAGTTCTCAAATTCCGGAGTGTCAGGTAGTGGGCGCCTAGGTCCAACCATGCCTCGTACCCGGCTATGATATCCCACCGTAGGTAGATCGTGAATGCGGCATGGACGGTGCCAGCCTTTAACTCAAGGAGGAGTATTTTGGTGACACCATGTACTGAGATGGGTGCGCCATTCGCCCCCAATAGTGGGCAGGGTGCCGGTTCAAGTGGACCGAGCAAGTTGTGATGTTTGCGATAATATTCATGGGATATGCAACTATTGGCGGCCCTGGTGTTTAACAGGAGTTAGAGGTTGTTGCCTAATAAGATCACAGACAAAAGGAGGAGGAGAGTCCCAGGTCTAAGGCGGCCTTGGAACCGTTTATAAATCTTTCGGTGTGGGGCACTCTCTGCTCATGTGTCCTCGGCCACAGAATTTGAATTTATGTGCCGGTTTATTTTCTTTCTCCGTGTCATTAGGTGCTTTGTTTTGCTTTTGAGTCTTCATGACGTCGTAATATGGAAATGAGCTCGGCACTCTCGGATTACTATTCGTCAGATTCGTTATTCTTGAATGTGGGGGGTTCTTTGACATATTTTGTGGGGGCCAAGGCAAATCCTCTCATCGGGGCAATTGTGGAATGGGGGGGGGGGGATGCTAAACATGTATCCTTTCAATGTATTTAGCTCATGGTCAAGGCTTGTGCATTCCTTGCCTATAAAGTGTACTCGTATGTGAGTGGAGATGCGGGCAATGATGGTAGCCCGGACTAATTGATTCAGGGAGGTCTGTTCTAAGTCTGGCTGAGCTATTTTGTAAAGTCTGAGGGACTTGAGCCTAAAGTTATTGATATACTTTTCGAGTACTAGGTCTTTCATTCGTGGTTCGGCTTCATCAGGGGATATTGAGGATTTGAACGTGTTACTGACCAGGATCTTTGCTACATCCCAAGTTGTTTTATCGTTGATTGAGTCAATCAACCTTTGGGCATGGACCGCCAAGAATGACATCACGATAGCTACTTTCTGTTGGTCATTAATTTCTGGGATGGTATTTAACTGCACCTCGAGGAGCTGGATCTAGGCTCCTCTTTCCCTATTTCCTTATTTCCCAAGTCTCTGGGTCGTACGACGCATGCTGTAGGTTCGCTACGGAAGCCATTCTTTGTATGTCTGTTCTTTATTCCTCTTTATCAAAACCTTTTGTATATTATGGTAGTCACTTGTCCGATTACCGAGCTGAGACCTCCGCTTGCCATCAATGTACTACATTTCTAATAAGAGTGAGGTCTACTTCATGCTCAGCTGGATAACAGAAACAAATGGTAACATATAGGTATATAAAAGGGTTTCTTTAATATACAGATAGCTAACAAAATTACACATAGAAAACTTTAAAACAAAGAAGAAATATACAGTATGGTACCATTGCTAAATAGATACTGACAGTGTTTGTGGCAGCAGACGATATATTACTTAACTGGCGACAATCTTACATACAATACTTTAACTCGGTAATATTTAAATACTCACACATATACAAATTGATTCTAACACAACGATAAGTATTCGCTTAGGGAAAGTAATTAACCACTTAGTTAAATAAGTCTATAACCTTAGTCTGATCAACGGGATGAAGTTAATCTTGTTATTGAACTCAGGAGCATTATTTCAACATAATTCATATTTCTTCACCAACCAACTTTACTTCTAAACTCAATTAATGAAATCAACAAATACATGTGGCACTCCAATGACTCGAACCTAGGATACTCACACCGAAATTACTCGCATTTATGCATTACGCTATCAACACAGTTACAGAATTATGCACAAACCTACGATTTATTATGCAGTTTCGAATCCTGCATATTAATCTGAGCATATACATATATTCCAACTGTTCACATTGTTAATCCAGTGGTAGCGTGCTTACTAAACGGTTACAGTAACATTGATTTTTATTTTATTTTGTTCTATGTGGATGAGGGAGACAAAAGGCAAAACTGCCCCCAGAGTTGAAAGAGTGACAGGGCCAAAGTCAAGGAATTTTCGAGCCAAAATGTCTGGACACACGGAGTTTGAAGCAATTTAAGTAATAGGATGAGGGAAAGATGGATTCAGGGAGAGAGTTCCAGAGCTCAGTTGTTGAATAGAGGAAAGATTGGGAGTATCGTTTCACTCTTGAGTTGGAGAGTTACACAAAGTAGGGGTAGGATTGTGTTGCAAGACGGGTACTACGTACCCTACGTAGAGGAGGTGGTATACACTGGGAGAGCTCTGAAGAACACTGATTATTGTAGTAGCGAGAGAGAGAGATTGCAGAGAGTTAGTGAGTGGACGTGAGTTAATGATACGAAAGGCTTTCCTTTCTACATTGTCTAGGAGTGCAATGTGAGAGGATCCTCCCAACACATGTGAACAGTACTCAATACAAGGATGCACTGTGCGTGACAGTGTGCCCCTGTACACAGCAAGAAGCTGTGCAGGGGTAAAGATCCCCTTGAGGTGGTTGAGCACACCCAGCTTCTGGGAGGCTGCCTTAGCTAGACTGGTAATATGGTCCTTCCAAGAGAGAGTAGAAGAAAAAGAGACGCAGAGAATACTGAGAGAAGATGAAGGATTGCATTTTGTATTGTTAAATTATAAGGGATAGTCCTCTGGGAGTTCACGACGGGTAGTAAGATGGAGAAATTGGGTTCTGGAAGCATTAAAGGCAACAAGGTTTTATCTGCCCCAATTGGAAATAGTAATTAGATCAGAAGATAGGTGTTGTATAGCTTCATTACATTTGTTTTTGAGGCATTGCTTGCTGGGGCATTCTGGAAAACTAATTGAATAGTGGAAGGTAGAGTCATCTGCGTAAGAATGGATGGGACTGGAGGTACAGTTGAGAATATCATTTATGAAAATTAGAAAGGGAATGGGAGATAGGACAGAACCCTGAGGAACACCGGAGTTGATAGGATGAGGAAGTGAGCGTTGGCCGTCCACAACTGCAGCCTTAGAACAGCCGGAAAGGAAATTAGAGACAAAGGCACAGATGGAGGGATAGAAACTGAAGGAGGGTAGTTTTGAAATTAAAGATTTGTGCCAGACTCTATAGAAGGCCTTCGATATGTCTAGCGCAATAGAAAAGGTCTCACCGAAGTCCCGAAAGAAGGATGCCCAAGAGTTAGTAAGATATGAAAGAAAATCACCAGTAGATTGATTCTTAACCCATCAGCCCCGGCTAGGTATTCCATAATTATAAATTCCCCGAAACCCGGGGGTTTTGGCCGAAAAACGTCTACGCCTAGGCTACCGCATCTTTGCTATTTTGCTTGCTTCCGCATTCCCGCGCAACCCAAGCGTAGATGTGTTTCGTACCTGTAGAATGGCGTTAAGTAGAGCTCTCTAAGTCAACTGGTTCAGTTGTGATGATGATTTCATTGGAGATAACTTTATGGCAAAAACAGACACTTTACACTACTTTTCGATATTTAACAACAACATACAGGCACACACGAACAAGCGACGTACTCCATCTTGTGGTCGGAGATGCGGGGCTTCGGTCCAGCCGGCTGTTGTTTACATACGTCGGACGTATGCCTCGCACACCAAGCTTACAGGCTTTAAGCTCATGAGTGCCTCAGAGCCCTTCCGGGTAGCTCGAGGGGTGTTTTTTATGAATGCCTAAGAGCTCTTCCGGGTCTGATGGGTTAACCCGCTGGATCCCAGCGTCGCATGTGTTGCGTCGGCAATGTTCGATCACCAGAACCCAGCGACGCAACGTTTGCGTCAGTGTCACTCCGGTCCCAATTACTCCGGTCCTATGGCACCTAGAGGGCTCAGATTTGTATGGGAACTGTGTAAGTATCCCACGCACCCATGCCGATGGTTGAACACTCTCAAAGTCCTACCGCGTGCGCGTGAGCGCGCAAAAACATGTTTTTTGGGGGAAATTGCCTTCAACTTTTTACTCTTGTAAAATCCGTTTTCGGGGGCTCTGTAGGACCATTTTTTGCACTTTTTGACCAAATTTTTTTTTGTTTTTCCTTCATTCCTAACCCATTCGCTATTGTTTCTGGAATAAACAAAAAATCAAAACCTGCTGGGCCCTGGTGGTACATTTATTAATAACTAGCTGGGGCTCAGCGGGTTAAGGAAGCCATACTAGTGATCTGAGAGTAGATTATAAGAGAAATCTAATATCTTTATCGCAATGGATAGTTTATCGTCCTCCTGAGTACGAATGATAGAACGTACTAAATATTTGTTCTGAGGAACCATGTGTCTTTAGTGAGCCTGTATATGCCTATTGAGGGGCAACTATCGGAACATAGTTTATCAAAATAATCTTGGCTCTTTCAAGCACGGATGACAATTCCTATTTTCTGTCTGCTTAGGGCGTGACTGATCCAAAAATGTACTTATGTCGCTCTATGCAAGCTAACTCATTTAAGAAGCAAATAACCCCTAACGTTTATCTTTTCAATCTCGTCAATTATACCGTTTTCAGGGCTCTACCTGCTAAGAGCTAAACTCAGCAAGACTTCTTAGAGTGTTATGACCGGGGCTACGAATAAAACAAGGGCACTTAATGATTGGACTAGTAATAGGGCACTATGCAACAACGGTACGCTAGATCGAAACCCTCGAACTTATATGCCGGCGAACAAAAAACACCTATACCCTCCCGAGTTAATCTGCGATAACGGGATATCCTTAACTGGGCATAAATGTACTCTACTTCAGGCTAACCCACACTGGTATAGCCTGATAACAAACAAGATGTAAGTTACGTTAAAATGCATAAAAAGGAATCTAAGGAAAGATCAATTAAATCACTGCAAGATTTAATACAATAAAAAGATGCTTCAATATAGTTACTGTAAACAACAATAAACTCTTCACTCCTATCTGAAAGAAAGTGAAATGTAGTCCTACAGCATAGACCTGGAAACTTCTGAAGAAAGTCTGATGCTCATAAGATGCTCGTATCTTAAACTATATAAAGGCAGGAGGCAGGACACAACACGTGTAGACTGAATACACTAAAAGATAGGACATATAATGTTAACTGACACGAGAATACTATAAATGCGCAACGGTAGTAATGCTTGACACTAAAAGAAGTACTTCCTCATCAACGAAACAGTCTGCTATGGTTGTGCAACTCAACAACAACCTAGACTAATAAATGCTGTGAATAATAATGCGTACATATCAAAGAGCTTATATTAAATACTAATAAGTGTCTACTCGATTAATAATGTCTAGCTGGAATACTCTAGGTAAGGAACTGTGGTTGAGCAAGACAGGCTCGTAGCCTAGCGATGTCCTTAAGACTGCATCCTTTAAGTTACGTTAATTGACTAGGGTGCTCTCTTGATAGATCCAGATCACAAGTATCTGGTTCTATCCTGGCGACCCTCAAAAGATAAGCAAAGAGACAGCAAAGTGTGGAACTGGAACAGGCTAAAACCCTCAGTCAACACAATGCTGTTCTCGTAAAGGAAGCAGGCGAAAAGACAACACAGGCTACCACAGGACCGGTCGAAGTCGTGTCGGTATAAGCAAACCATACACACATTAGGGACAACGACTACAGTTACCTTATCCCAGTCTAGCATTAAATAAAGAAGCAGAAACACTAAATCAATAATGGAGACACACAGAGTTCTTTAACCTATACTAACTAAGAACCCTCAAAACATATTCTAAGTACATGTAAATATCTCAGAGGACGGCGCATACAATACAATGGGCCGGCTATGGAAACCGTATGCAGAACTCAAGGGGACAAGTAATTGAATAAAGGTGAGAAGTAATAGAAAAGAAGAAGTTCAGAGAGAGAGACAGTGGTAAAGGGTGGTGATCGGGAGAGAGTTTGCAAAGGGATGTTAGATGCATGCGCGCCAAGCCTGTCCTGAGGAGAACAGCTCCCGTGGACCCTCACACACGAGGCAAGTCACAAAGGCGCGATGGTCGGCCAATCACAGGCCGATACGTCACAAGGCAGCAGGCCCCTAGGACGCGCCAGGAACCACCAGCCAATCAAAGGCGAAGGAAAGCCCGCACGAGCGGGAAAACTCCTCCGAGCGAGGCAACACATACATACGCATGCACATATTACCACCTCGCTGCCTATATCTCTCATTCTCCTTAACTCTACACAAAGCATCTTATATTCTATTAATGATATAAAATACTTCCCGTTGTCACAGACGAAAGCAAAGACCACCACTGGACTGTGTGTGACAATTGCAGTACTAGGAAATAAAGAACAACATTCTCTGATAACTGTAGCCCATTTCACTGCCCTGGCGAGTGCTAGCGAATTACGAGCGCATTCTGCCAACGCTGGTAGACGTCAGAAGAGTTACTTAACTAATGAGTTGTTATGGTATAACTTGGGAGCTAACCTCAAAGTTGAATGCACAAGTTAACAAGCAATTGATCAAGGTCTTTCAGAGCATTCCCGAGGCCATAGAATTTCTATCCGTCGTGCTCCAGAGACCCCTCTGGTGTGACGTCATGCGCTCGATTGCTTTTGCTCGACCAATTGGGGCTTGTGGTGGTGGTCTCAACTTCACCCCTTTTTCTAGTATAGAAGAGTCTTCGAGTTGGATCAAGGGCGTGGGGGGTTCGGAAATTTGTAGGGACAAAAGTGGGTGTATCTTGGCCACTTGCTTCTGTGACGCCTGCAGCTTAGCAGAACGCCACGTGGGCTCAGCCACTCGCTAGGCCACTCGCTAACACTCGCCAGGGCAATGTATTTGGCTACAGTCTATCTACAATGTTGTACTTTCTTTCTTGTGAAAAGTCATGTCACAGGCAGTATAGAAGTGGTCTTTGTTTTCGCCTGTGAAAAGGGATTATATTTTATATCATCAGTTATAAGTATAATGTATAAGACTGAATGATACAGCTAGAGAGTGTGAGTGAGTAAGTGCAGGAGGCAGAGGGTAGTGTGCGTAGTGTTACACGTTGTTTCGGTGACGTCATGCCACGGCCGGGCCCTCTGAGTGGCTGGCCGCCTTACTACCCTCCTGCCGCGTCAGGAAGTGGTCCCCCCCGCACTCCCTGCTGCCTTGTGTCTTCCTTGCTCAGAGCTTGCCTGACCAGCATACCCTTCACAGCTTCCTTGCTACCTGTCCCCGACTTCCACCTATAGAACACTTTCTCTCTCTCTCAACTTCTTACCTCTCATTCTTCCAATCTATTTAATATCATAACTCCCCTTTGGTTCTGCACGATTTCATATATCGGCCATCGTATTATATGCTGAAGCTCTCAGATATTCCATGTTTAGTTAGACATTTTGGAGGGGTTAACATTTTGTCTGTAGAGGTTCGACACACTCGCGGTGTCTCCCTACCTTTTGCTTGGTTGTCTGCTGGGCTATTTAATGCTAGACTGGGGTGAGGCCATTGTTGTTGTGATTTCTGATGTGTACCAGGTTTTGTTGAACCGGTACAATCGCAACGGATATGTGGGAAGCCTAGGTTGTCTTTCTGACTGTGTACCTTGTGAGTTTAGCACTGTGTTGCGAGTGAGGGCTTTTGCCTCTGGCACTCAACTCTGTGCTAACTCGTTTTGCTTTGACTTTGAAAGGGTCGCCAGGAGAGAACCAGATACTAGCGATCTGGATCTCTCAAGAGAGCACCCCGTCATTTAACGTAATTTAGCCGTACAGTCTTAAGGAACTCGCTAGACTACGAGCCGCTTGCTCAGCCATTGTTTCCTAGCCTACTACATCCCAGCTAGACTTTATTCGCCTAGCAGACACCCGATTAGGATTATTAACTCTTATGTTATGTATGCAGCATTTTTATTCACGTTGATTGTAAGCCTTGGTTGTTGTTGAGTTGCACAACCCGAGCAGGCTTTTTGCGTTGCCTGAGGAAGTACTTCTTTTGTTGTTGGAGATAATACTCTTGCGCATTTATTATTATTCCCGTGCCAGTTAACACTGTATGTCCCTACACTTGTCATATCTTGTTCCTGCTTTATATAACAGTTCAAAATCCGATTTGATCATCTTAAACAGCATCAGACTTTCTTCAGAAGATTCCCGTTCGATGCTTTAGGACTTTCATTAACTTTCTTTAATATAGGAGTGAGAGTTTTTTATTGTTTAGAGTAACTTTAATTATACCTTCTTCTTGTTTGCATTAAATTATTCCAGTGATTTAACCCATAACTGTCGGGGCGCAACATAAGTCGAGTATAATAAATCTGGACTATCTGGCGGTGCTCGACATAGGTCGTGTGGCAATTTCAGCACGTAATGTTGCTGAGAGAGAGAGACAAGTGGTGGCAGGAGAGTAGCGAGCGTATGACTGCTCCAGACCACCGCGGCGAACCTACTGACACGAATCCCACCTCCTCCCTCCCTCTCTCACTCGCTATATACGGAATTGTATGGGGAAAGTGCCGAATTACATGCTTTTTGCACTCGCGTTGCGCGGTTGTTGCAAGAAAACTAGCCATCATAAAAGGATCGTTATTGTGTCATTGGAAAGCTCTGTTTATGCCCTTTCAGGGATAGATACTTGTTTTATGCTCTGGGTCTTATTTAGGCATGAAAATGATCACGTAAACAGCCCTATTTTGGCTAAAAACACCCCGCTGGTGGCTACATATTATATACTGCCTAGGCCGCTCGTAAGGTGTTAATTAAGCTCTCTATCTTTTTCCTTGTATACATTATTAACGTAATTGTAGGTTGTTGTGATCAGGCTGTATCAGAGATCATCAGCCTGTAGTAGTACTGCATTTATACCGAGTTAGAGGATACCCCGCTATCGCAGATTTAACTCTGGAGGGTATAGGTGTTTTTGTGCGCCGCCATTATAAGTTCGAGGGTTGGATCTAGTGTTACCGTTGTGGCTGTGTGCCTTTCTAGTCCAATGATTAAGAGCCCTTGTTTTATACGAGTCCCGGTCGTAACACTTCCTGGCTTGTTCTGCCCGTGGCTACTTCCTGAGCTTAGGGGATCTCCCAACAGCAACATTCCATATAAGTTTTCCTCAATAAAAGCCATGACTGCGACCATCTGTCATTTCAATATCCTCATATTGTTAGTAATCTTGTAATATGACTACAACAATTATTATTATTTGTATTATTATTGTGGTGCCAAATTTCCCAGCCAATCCCCTAAGAGTTATAAAGCGTGAAAATCAGTCAATGCAGCAAGCAAAAGAATGGCATAGCTTTATAAACCTCACAGCCAATCAGTGTGCAGCAATATCTTTAAGTAGGGAGGAACTCTACCAGCCACCTGGATCCGCCCACCAGTGCGCTGATTGGTCAGTTGCACATACAACTTCCCTTCCCTATACTTTATATCCCATAAATAGCCATTTTATTCCCTTTTGGCAAGGCTCTAACTCCCAAAAGCCCCACGAAAATAATGGAAAACCATTGCCAGGACATTATTATGAAGAAGGGAAGCTAATCAAACAAGAAGAAGTGAATCAAAGTGGAAGATATTGCAGTCGGCCCGGCTCTTCCAATCACACGGTTACTGAAGTGACGGGTGGGTATATAAGGAAGGGGTGGAGCGTGACAGAGCCAGAACTTCAGACGGCACTGGCCGGTCAACATAATTTCTCTCTGGGTGCTACCTCGTCTCTCATTTGATCCCTACAGCTATAATCGAGATAAAAGGAATAAAGCGAGAGCAACAAAAAGAAGAAGACGAACAGAGGGTACTGCAAGATTCCAAGAGCCGGATTGCCTAATCTCACTACGTTCAACTACACCTGCAGTATCCCCAGGCCTGTTCACACATTGCAAACCTACACCATCGCTCTTAGAAATGACACAGAGTGGGAGGAATCCTAACAGGAGAAGATGAGCCGGCGCGAGTTTTGTGGCCAGCCTAATCCTGAAATACGAAGACGAACTGGCATGAGCATGGTGGCCCAGATAAATGAAAAGAGAAGAGCAAGCAGAAGAACAAAGTTTTTTTAATGCGAACTTCAGCTTCGCAATTGATTATAAAACGAGAGAAAATAATTAAACCGGTTGTGTGCACTTAAAAATTGATGTTGCCTATATTAGGTGAACCTCATTAAAAGACCTGAACAGACAAATGATGAAATACAAATGATGAAGAGTATTGGTGCAGCTTACAATTGTTTATAAATTAAACAACTTTTTGCTGGTTAGGTGTTAGGTTCTGATAGGATATATCACTTTTGGGAATTAGTGAAGTGGTAAAAGTCATTACCGCAGAGTTTTAGATTTTTAAAATTTGGATACAAGGCAATCAGGGACATTTGTCCTGCCCTATCTTTAGTTCTAACTATATGAGACAGCAGAGTTTTAGCAATACCACCACCACATACCTACTTGAGGTGCACATACACGTGCACGACGTGCTTTTCATGCACAATGTGCACTCCCTTTCAGCCCCAGAGCTGCACACAACTGCCTAATCACCCCTCAGTAGCATGCCATGCGGGGGTGAGGGGAAGAAGAACGACACACACCACAGACTCTCATGTTTCCCTCCCTCCTCCTCCTCCTCCTTCCACCACATATCCTTCTCACCTTGCATATTGTTACCCTATCTCTTTCACATATTTTTACTTTATATCAGGCTGCAATCACATTCCTATACCTGCAACACATCCTCCCTACATTGTAATACTCCGTAGGCAGCATATGTACCTCGGAAAAACATGGTCAAGACTGAAATGAGGTGCTATAAAGTATCTATTTATTAGTGACCCCTCCATCATTGACGATGCGCCTTATGAAGTGTAATGGCCAATCTTTGAACTAAAGGCTCGCCGTTAAAAATGACCCGCCTAGGAGTAAAATATACAGATGGCCACACATCGTGAGCGAAACGCTCTTAAATATAACAAAACCACTCACGGACTCGTCCTTATGATGCGGGTACCACTACTAGAAAACATAAGTAAAAAATAAAATATAAAATAACGTTAAATGTGGTCCAGCTTAATGTGCTTCTCAGGTGTCTGCTGTCTAATGTGCACGTCATCTCAGTCTTATCTGGGCGCATATGTCCTTCTCCTAGGCGCCGTCGGGTCTGGACGTGTTCGGAGGTGTGCCAACCTCGCTTCATTCCTCTCCTGCCTTCCGACTTGTGAGTCTTTTCTCATATGTATATGCTTTATGCTGAAGTCAGGGTAGCTTACAGATTAGATAGGTTGTTGTTGTTGTTGTTGTTCCCCAAGCTGCCTGGCCGAACAGCCCCATTGCCCGAGCAAGGCCAAGGCCATAACCGAGCACCCCCACAGAACCCTCCCTGCCGACCACAATAAAGCCTGGGTGACCGAAGCCACTCCATGGCGGGGAGCTGAGGAGGGTGCGGAAACGCCCAGGAAACCAAAGCCCCACCCAGGGCCCTGTGCCCCTCAGCAATTATGAAGAAGTTGAGGGGCAAAGGAAAAATGTGACGCTTTGGCTTCCAATCTTGGTAGATTGGGAGAGATGCCGTCACTTGAGATCTAGAAGATCTAGAAGAAGTAAAAGGAACAGTCAGAGTAAGCTATGGGTATGGCAGAGATCGCTCAGTTCTCACTCTGATAGACCAGCCCATCACCAAAAAGGAACAGTCAGAGTAAGCTATGGGTATGGCAGAGATCGCTCAGTTCTCACTCTGATAGACCAGCCCATCACCAGATTAGGTAGGTTGTGTACACCTTTGCCAACTCGCCTATAGAAGACTGTTTTCCGGGTGGCAAAGGTCTTTGTCAGGAGTTCTTGTTGTGATAAGGCAAGACTCCCACATGTGTGTTTTCTATCCCCTAGGTTATTCTATTTTAGCTCTTATAGACATGAAGCTTCTTTTAGAGGATCCGTGGCCCGATTTTCGGCCACCTATTCGGGTGGGTTAAGCGGTTTTATCTTCTGTTGAGAGGAACTTGTGCGTTTCAAGTTGTCTCACTTAGTGAGGGACTTGGCACTTGTTCATGGCGCTTTTTCAGCCTACGTTCCTGTTGCTACGTGATGGGTGTTGGAGGGCTTCGCTGGATTCCAGGTTTGTGCTTGTGATTATTCTACCACCTGCCCCCGTCTAGTTGGCCTCCTGTAGTTTTTTTAGTTATGGCTAGGAAGTGTTATTTATTGATTGATTAATTAATGTATAGCTATGCCATAATATGTGCATGTTGGGAAATCTGGTGGCTTGGAGGGTTGGCCCTTCCGGCGGGATTTATAAAGTGAGACTTGTCACAATGTGCCTCTAGTCTCTTCACGCAGTTTTCCCGCCGGGAAATTTCCGGAAGAGTCTAGAGCTATGTTGATTTTGAGTGTCTTTGTTTGGCAAAAGATAGGTCGAAATATTTCTGTCTAGTTATGCCGGCGGTGGTAAATTTTCGGGAGGCGAAATTTTACTTTATTTTGTCTATTGGGAGCCCCGGCTTGGCCATCGCCCACAGAACATTTCCGCCTCAAGGCCTAGCAGAATCCGTTTGTAGTTTGGGGCTATGAATAACACACCCTGGTTGGTTTATGAAAAGTGGGGAGCCACTTCCGCCGGGTACAGGCTGAGCCGAATACGAACTCACATCTTCCTATCTTGATCATCTCAGTAAAGTGTGTAGCTTTAAAATTTGGGCGTTTTCCGCTGGGATTGTTTGAACGTAAGATAGGCGATGGTCGCCGAGATCAAGTTCTTAATTAGATGGGATAGGGTCAGTGCTGGTCACTTAGGTAAGAAGTTATTACGTAAGTAACAGCTGGTGTGATACAAAAGACTCAAGGGATGGTATGATACTTAACGTAAGGGGAACTAAGATTTTCTAGTGTCAGTTCAACTCTTCTTTCTCATTAGTAGTCCATGAGCCAAGACCCGAAAATGCACCCACGGGTATCATTTGGGTAGGCAAATTCTAGTTGTGATTTTTTACTTGCTAGACATCTCTACTTCACAGTTTGGTATGATAACCATTGCGGACTGGTAGCTTAGTGGTAGTAATCATGCATTGAATATGTGAACCTTAGAGTGGAAATCCGAGGATCGCGTATAGTGCATTTTCGGTATATTGGGGCTTGGTGACTACTCAGGGTGCCTAAATCATTATAATGTACATTTTTCTTTGTATTCATATCCCTAGTATAAAAATAATGATTGATTCACCTTAGGAATATGATATTTATGTCTCCGAATTTGATGAAAATCAGATACCCATGAAAGAAAGTCTTTTATTTTTCTGGCAAGAACAAAACATGTGATGTAAATACAATTAAAGTTAAATAATGAGCTTCTCTTTTATGTCACAGATAATTTGAAGCACAAATTATCAGTCTTTCAAGTGTGAGGGATCCCTCCTTAAGATCAGTCCTCCATTTTAGTCGTCTGTTACAGAGTCAGTCAGGTATGCCTCCGAGATCATCATGTCAATGTCCTCGTCTTGGGGTTGATTGGCACCTGTCTGTAACTTGCACATGTTTGTACATTTCAATCCATTGCTCATGCACTGGCATTCCGGTAGCTTGCATCCACGACTGCACTTGCAGGACACCAGCTGCAGCACTGCATCAGGGGCTGGAGATCCCCGTATCCATTTCACGGTGAGCTGGCCATCGTCATATTTGGCCCAGCCATGCTCGACTGGGCTTGGGACTTGTGGATGTTACTGAAGACTGCCTCTCCAGATGCCAGCCTGATAGTTGGCATGCATGGCATGCATGAAAAGGCAGTCCTTGCATGGTGGCATCTGGCTAGACTCAAGCTCCCCACACCTTGCACAGAAAAGTTGATGGCGGGCTGTATTGATGTCCTCTGTTGTCGTGGATGTTGTGTACAGTTTACATGTGAATGCTTGCAGCTTCTTGAATAGGTACGTTGATAGTTCCCAAGACTGTCCCAGCTCGTGAAATACTTCTTGCCAATGCTCTGATCTCATGAGCTTTAACGCTCCAACCTTCCCACGACCTGCGAAGGCACTCATCGTGTGACATCCTGTGTATGCGTGCATGCCAATCAGAGCAGTACAGACACTGTATCCCAAGGCCTGGTGTAGCTGGTGATGTCAAGATACCTAACCCGGTTCTTCGTTCCGCATTTCTGGAACAAGGGACGGGAGATATCAGCGGAGAATGCCAGGCATAGCACCAACACATCGGTGTCATCAGCTGTTATTACTACAGCACTGTAGCCTTCCTCTGCAACATGAGCTGCATGCAAAATTATTCTTGTGTCAGCCTCTTCTTGGTTCGACTGCAGGTTTGCAACCACTGGCCACTGGTTCTTAGTGATGCACAAGCAGCTTTCCTCACTGGCGACATAGAGTTTCTTGTCATTCAGTTTGTCCCTTAGCTTGGGTGTCTTCCACTCGGCCACCAGGAACCTTATGAGGTTGGCCTTGTTAGCCGAGCTGCTGAGAAACTTTCTCCAATGCTGTATCCGGTGACCTGGTGCAATGTTTCGAAACTGTATTCCTGTGGTGCACCCCCTGTTCACTCTCTCTGCATTTTTGATCGAGTCCTCCCGATATACATCAAAGACGACATCGATTCTCTCGCTCCTGGCTCCTTCATGTAAGATTTGAATCAGTGCTGATTCTGCAAGTTGAGAGAATGTCTGGTCATTGACCTTCATCTTATGAACCAGACTCATCCCACCAATGATTGTAGCAGACAGCATAGGGATATTCTCTGCTGGTAAGACCTGCTTCTCTAGCTCCCTGGCAAGAACAGCTTTGTTTGTCTTTCTCAGCGTCCCGTCTCCATTGACGAGTGCCCATGGCAATGGCCCTAGTGGGTGGGAAAGGACATCACTCATCTGGAGATGGCGGCTCTCTGCCACCAGGACCATGTCGGCGAAGAGCTTCCTGTCAGCCTGCAGAATGACCTTGTTTGGGTTGCTTATCGACGGCTTCTTTCGGATATCTGAAAACGTCTTCAGCCTCTTCTTTGTCATTTTGTCATGGAACTGGGTCTTTGGTGTTTCGTCTTCAAGCCGGTCCCGCTTGAATGCCTCGTATGCTTCCGCGCCAATTTTGTGGGCATCAAGAAGGTCCCTTGCTACATCTGGAGGAGACAAGGTTCCTGTCGAAATGCTGACAAACTCGGTTTCATTTGGGTCAAATGGATTCGTCCAGTCATCTTCAAGAAGCTTCTCAATGGACTGTACATCTGCTTCATCCCTGGTAATTCTAGGCATCAGCAGGTATGGGTGGCTAAGGTGAGACATCCCACCATCCTTCTGAGCTGTTTGAGGTACATGCTGCGGTACTCAGAAGTTAGGTAGTACCTCTCCACAGCAGCCCGTTTCAGGGTGAAGCCCTTTGTGCCTCCTGCTGTCTGGGTATCTCGATTGACAGTTTCCTCAATAGTTTGATCCACCGGGATCCAGCCGATGGGACTCTGGCTGCCAAGCTGGACGCTGAAGCCACCCTGCATGAACTGTTGGTGCACTTCTGGGTGATCAATGGACAGACGTGACATTGTGGCATAGTAGTATGGGAGGAAGCGTGCATAATTCAGCTTGTCATATGCAAAGCACCATGGGATCATGGCGCGGATTGATGCGAGGTGGAGCAGCCAATACCCCTCTCTTGCTGCACGAAGCAAGCCCAGCATTATCTCAACAATGTTGAGGTAAGACTTCGAGAAAGCTGCCAGAGGATGGCCATTTCTGAGGGAGCCAAGGTACTCTTGGAACAGCTGGAGGATGCGAGTGAGAGATAATGCTCCTGAGGGCTTCTTCCAGATGGTGAGCCTCTACTCCGTGGTTGACTTGGCTCGAAGGCAGAAACCCCTTCCAAGCTAGCCTCATCATCGCCTCATACACGATCTTGTGAAGTCTGACAGCACGGTTGTACTTGCGCCCTTCCATCACAGCAGTGATGGATCCTTCTGCAATCACGCCAGACTCCACACACAAGTCCCTCAGGCCAGCATCCTGAAACCTCTTCCTGATAGTTGATAGAGGGTTGCAAATGGTATGGAATGCCCCCATTCTCAATATTATGTTTTTGAACTTTTCATGCTTCCAAGTTATTTCTGCAGCCTTGGCAAGTAGAAGGCTTGGTCGAAGACGCAGACAATCTCCTTCAGTTCCAGGGTATCCATGATGTTTACAGTTTGGGTCAGGACTTCATTGACGGTCGACATCTCGGTCGCTGGGAGTACAAAGGAGCACAAAGGAGTACAAAGGAAATCAAGCAACAACAGGTCTAGTGACCCTTCTATGGCTGCTTGTCCTCCAAAACACTGTGGATCAAGTGTCCAAACAGTGGTTTAGAGTGGGTAAGGGAACATTGGAAAGGGAACTACTGCCCTGGAACTAATGTCCGTGGCAGGATTAGGAAGTTAGTAGTAGGGGACAGATGGGTTAGTAACTGAGGGGAGGATAAAATAAAGTTATTCATTTACAAACGCAGTCAGTCGCGGGTTTGATGCGAGATATTTGTCTAGGCGAAGTTTAAATGAATCAACGGTGCTGCAGTCTATGACATCTCGGGGAAGCCCATTCCATAAGTTGACAACTTGATTGAAGAAGAAATTCTTAGCTTCGGGTGAGTTAAAAGATTTACCAATAATTTCGCAACCGTTTCCCCGCGTGTAATTAGGTTGGTCGATAGTGAAGTACTTACTACAGTTCATATTGTCGATGCCTTTGATGATTTTGAACACTTGAATTAAGTCGCCTCTCAATCTGCGCTGGGTTAAAGGAAATAGATTTAATTCTCTCGTATGGTTTGTTCTTTAGGCTAGGTATCATTTTGGTAACTCTACGTTGAGCTCGTTCTAGCTTGTCTATATCTTTTTGGTAATAAGGGCACCAGGATTGAACGCAGTATTCAAGAAGAGGGCGGACTAAGGAATTGTAAAGGGTTAGGATAACGTCTTTGGATTTATGCTCAAATGATCTGCCTATAAAGCCAATTATTTTGTTTGCCTTCTATACAACTTCTGAACATTGTTGACTCGGTTTTAGGTTACTCGATATTGTTACTCCCAGATCGGTTTCTCTGTTTACATTCTTAAGCTGAGTGCCATTCATCAAATAGTTTGCTTTCTCATTTTGGTATCCGATATGTAGTACTTTACATTTATCCGCATTGAAACTCATTTTCCAAATTTGGGCCCAACATCATACATGACAACTTATCTAGATTGTGTTGCATATTGTCTACTTGTTCTTTTGAGAGTACGCTATTTGCAATTTTTGTATTGTCAGCAAATTTTGAGATTGTACAGGTGAGACCCTCATCTATGTCGTTGATGTAAATTAGAAAGATAATTGGTCCTAGTACCGATCCCTGGGGTACCCCGCTACTTACATTGGTCCATTTAGATGCCTTACCGTTTATGACTACTCTTTGCTTTCTGTCGCTCAGCCAATTTTCTATCCATTTCAACACACCGTCTTGTATTCCATGCGCTTTTAGTTTTAGCAGTAAACGTTTGTGGGGAACTTTGTCAAAGGCCTTTTGAAAATCAAGGTATATAATATCTACAGCTTTACTCTCATCATAGAGGTTGAGGATATCGTGGAAGAAGTCTAAGAGGTTTGTTAAACAGGAAAGTTTTTTACGAAAGCCGTGTTGAGTATCTTTAAGTATGTTATTTTCCTCTATGTGATTTACGAGTCTGTCTCTTATGAGTGTTTCTAACATTTTACATACAACTGAGGTTAAGCTAATTGGACGATAGTTACTGGGTAGGGATTTGCTGCCTTTCTTGAATATCGGTGTTACGTTGGTTAGCTTCCACTGATCAGGCATATTTCCAGACTGCAAGGATTTATTAAATAGCAATGTCAATGGTTTGGAGAGCTCATCCTTAGCTTCCTTTAGGACTCTAGGTGAGATTTTATCAGGTCCAGGTGTTTTATTTACCTTGAGTTTATCTAACCAATTCAATACTTCTCTCTCTGTAACGGTGATATTGCTTAGAACATCTGAATTATCAATCTGAATCGGCGATGGTGTAGGGATATCACTGAGGTCTTCCGTTGTAAAAACTGATGCAAAGAAGGTATTGAGGGCATTACTCATCGTCTTTGGTGTATTTTCCATTTTCATCGACTAACGGTTCAACAGTTGAAGTAACTACTTTTTTCTTTCTGATATAACTATAGAATTTTTTCGAGTTTGTTTTACTTTGATTCGCAACATGTAACTCCAGGATCTTTTTACTTTGCTTAATTAACTTTTTGGCTTTGCGTCATAGCTCAATAAATTTCACCCGTTCTTCGTCATTTTGTAAGGATTTTAATCTATCATTAGCAAACTTTTTAGCAAGCAGACAGTTTAAAATATCTTTATTCCACCATTTGGGCTTATTATTAAGGCCTGGACGCCAAATTTTCGATGGTATGCAGTCCTGCACTGCTTTTAGGTAAGTGGTTTCTAATAGTTCCCAAGATGTATTTATGTTGTTATTGTTAATTAAAAAGCTCCAGTCAGTTTCTTTACATAGCTCTAAGTTTATGAAGTTTGCTTTCTTGAAATTAGGGACTTTTTCGATGCTGCTATTTGGTTCGTTACTAGTAAACTTTAAAGTGAAAGTTATTGTACGATGCTCGCTGTTACTGAATTCATCACCATTCAAATTCTCTATTAAATCTTCTTTTGTTGCAAGTACAAGGTCAAGAACATTATTACCACGGGACATTAATAGTAGGCAGGTAGCTCACAGTGTCCAGCACCACATGCGTGTCATTGCGGATGAGAATGTTGAATCCAGTCCAACTGCTGATGGTTTGGTCTTCTTCGGGGTTTGACAATCGAGTAGCAGCCAGATCAAGTTCTTGACCCTGGCATCCTGGACCTGTTTGTCTGCATCCACATCTAGAGTGACAGTGACTGAGGTCCCCACTCTCCGACCAGTGTTGTACATGGGGAGTGATGCTGGTGGTGGGGATATGCTCCTCTTCTTGGACTTTTTTATTGTCTTGGCTTCACCTTGTGGCATTGGTCCGATGATTTTTGGCTGCACAGCAATGCCGTTGACTCGATGCGATGTGCCCTCTCCACTAGTTGTCTCCTCCAAGTGGTCTATGTTGTCCCAGGCTAGAGTGGTGAAGATTCCCTGGTAGATGTTCCTTTGTAATGCCACACCTGTTTGGGATCGCTCCAGCTTTTTGAGGCACAGTGCAGTATCAATTTCCTCAACCTGTGTGTATGAAAGCTTTGGTGGTTTGGTTTTGCCACCAGTGACAGTAAACACTAGATCACTGCCTAGGGAGGTAGTGAGACGTTCAACTCTTTCAGATGGCTGAGGATAGTCAGTCTTCCCTGTCAGCAAGGTTTGCAGAAACTTGATGACAAATTGTGGGATGATATCTTTGTCCTGTTTTACATCAGGTGGCCACGTTTGGTTGATTTCATTCCTGTTTTATTTCATTCCTCTGGAGTATAGCAGTTTTGGCAACCAATGCAACTGATTGAGCTCTCATAGCATCCAACTCAACCTGCAGAGCATGTGTTCTCTTCACAAGGTCACTCTTCGAGAGACTGTTAGTGCACACTAGAAGTTTTCCGTTGTCATCAGGGCAGTTGTGAATAGATTCTCCCAGCTCTTTTTCTATCTTGCGACGTAGATTTTTCCTAGACGAATTGGTGACTATACTGATGCCATGACAGGACATTGATTCCTCAAATCGCTGCCTGAGGGTTGCCATGGGCACAATGTCTTGGCAAGGGAGAAGTTGGCTCCTGATGTACGAAAAAAGCTCCTCATGAGCCTGTGTTTCTGCGGTCTGGTAATGATCATCAGCATTATCTTCAGCATCAGCAAGTCCACTGCTTGCAACTGGCTTCCCTCTAGTGTAGGAGCGATAGCATGATCTGTGGTAGTGCCCTTCCGCTGCAACAAGCTTCCTGCTGGTGATTGACAGCATTCTGTCATCTAGCTTCTTGACAGCTGCATCTCGTATCCTACTGTCTGCCCGCAGCTCACAGCACTTGATCATGTCCTCCCGGATCTTTTGACCTTTGATGTACTTGCTGGTTTTGTCACAGAAAATATACTTCTCAAGAACTCTCGACATGCTTGGAGTAACGCGTGGTGGTATGGCTGAACTCCCTGCAGCCTGTAACTTCGGGACATAGGCATCTAGTAGTTTCTTCATGGTGAAGATGCTCCTGCATTTCCTGTGGTACCAAACCCGAGGCACTTCCCCTTCAAGTATTGTTCTTGCGAGGCCCATGAGGTCAGCATGGTTCCTTATCTCCGTCGCCCTGAACAATGTCTTCCAGGAGTCCACGTCTCTGGGTGACACCAGCTCAGAGGTGTCATCGGTGCAGTGGATGGCACATTCCTCAGGTTCCATTCGTTGCCTTTTGGTTGGAATTTCAGTAGTTTCAGCAGCCATATCTCAGGTCACCAGATGTCTGCAACAGAAATAGAAAGTCAGGTGACAACCGTTGATAGAATAGATTTTCTCATATCAATAAATATCATTTTATCTATATGAATGGTTCTGTATCTGTTGGGCTTCTCTGCAACTGCAAATGGCACTTAAATCATGAGTAATGACACAAAAATTATTAAATTTTCAACATCGGAGACTGATTTTTTTTTGCGTATGGCATTTACATAGGACAAAATAGTGAATGCATCATAACTACTATTAAGCTACTCCTCTGCAAAGGTTATCATACCAATAAATAATGTGGACATATATAGGAAAAAGAAAATAGCAACAAGAATTTGCCCCCCCAGATGATACCCGTCGATGGCCTGGCTTATGTACTATAACGTTGGTTTTAATTTTAGCTTTCCAGCCTAGCATGTCCCTATGAGCTTTGATTCTTGAAATGTTCAACCCTCAGGTGCGGTAGCCAAGTTACCACCCGGGACGCTTAGGAGGATTTGCAACCCCCCGGCGGGAGGGAACCATGGATCCTAGTGGGTATACTTTTTGTTCTGGCCTTGGCTGTGCGAACCTTGCTGTGATTGTACATAAACTGTGTGTGAAATGTGTAACCTGTTTAGACAGGTCAAGAGGTCGGTGGCTATCTAAAGCATGCCCACAGTGTTCAGTGTAACGCAATGGCTTCCTAACCCTCTCTGACAGTAAATGTAAGACAATTTTACTACATATCAGATCCATTTTCGTGCTAGACTGTAAAAATGTAGCCCATAGATCTCTGTAGTTGGATGATCCATTATTAGAGGATTTGTTAACAACAGTGCCTACATCTTATGTAACCAGTAGTTCTCATGTGCCGCTTCGAAATCACCCAATAACTCTAGCGGTCATGATGCTCCCTCCCGCCACTCCAAAAGAAAGACCCAGGACCTCTGATGGGCTTGTGCCGGGGTCGCCTGCTCCGACCTCCCGGCGTGCTAGGTCACGTTCACCTTTGGCTAAGTCCAGGTCGTCATCAGCTCTTATATCACAAAAGGCGAAAAAGTACCGTCCCGACTTCAATTCAGCCCTTTCGTCGGGAGATGGAAAGTCGAAGGACTCGAAGAAATCCTCTAAGTGGTCATCTACGAAGAAGTCAAGTAAGTCTCAGACCTTCATCAAACTGGAGTGTATACCTTCCTCTTCCCGCCGGGATTTTTCTCAAGACTCTGATGCAAGCGTCATAGGCCCGACACCTCAATTCACGATCCCCCGCCGGGTTGCACAGCCAGCGCCTCCTGTTCGTGCGGTACTCGAGGTAGATCGAAGCAGCAGTGTCCCTTCTAGAAGACAAGATGATGATATCTCCTATTCTTCTGAGCAGTTTGGAGATTCTGTAGCCGAACCTATGGCAACTCCACAACCCAACCCAAGCGAGTTCTCACTACACCCCCTGTACTTTCCTATCCCCTTCCTTGTCCTGTAGGAATCGGTTTTTACACCATACCCGAAAGAGGATTTATGGAGCTCCGATCTTACTCTCAACCACCTGAACAATTTTACCAATACACCTAAACTTTGTTAGATGCGGGAATAGCCTCACGAAAATATGCCAGGGCCTGGGATTGAACACAGGACCCTTGGGCTATGAGGCGAACACCTTACCAGTGTCACCAAGAAAGATATCTCACTTGGCAAGGTTGGCTCAAGTTATTTCCGCATCCGGTTTAGGCTAACCTATTTTCACTGACTTTACACGCCTAGTACCGCTTCTGTTTTGCCATCAAATTTATACCTATTAGCGGATTTAATTCCACCTCTCCTTGATGGTCAGTATATTGTCCTGGACAGTTATTAAGCCCACTCATCCCAAGGTCGCTCAGCCGACGGTAGCAGGTGAGATCCCTGTACCGGAACATTGGTTTATTGAGATGAGTGAGGCCAAAAAATTACGGGCCAAGAATCAAACCGGTGATGTGATAGATGTTATTATCAAAGCTATCCCGAGTCTTCATAGTCCTGAGTACTTTGTCTACTCGCAGTCCCCGGCTCTCCCTCCGGCATCCTCTGTGAAATTATTTTCTGATTGGAACAAATCTGATGGGTTAAATGACATGAACATTTTGCAGGGCATGACCCCAGAACTTAACACTATCCCGCAGAGGGACGATTCAGGTATTCCGATCATTCACATTGACGGTTGGGAGTCTGGGCCATGGGCTGTGTGGGGACAAGAGGCCCAGCTGTTTGCCAGCACAGTTACTAATAAGAGCAGTCATCAGCTCCCACCGGAAGACAATCATTGGTTTTCCATGCCAGTAGGTAAGGTGGCCGGAATTCCACAAAATATGCTTGTTTTTTGGGGGGCTCCTAAACTTTCATTGTGTCAATTAGTAGAGCCATTCAGTTCTCGTACTCAAATACAAATTGATAAAGATTTTAAAATGAGGCAGAAAGCCTGGAGGCTTGCATCCCAGTACTTGCTCAGCCGTCAGCTTGCGGCTTCTCTAGCCAGGATGACTGAGTCGGTTACTGATTCAAGTACTCACAAGGCGCTATCTCTCACCAGGCGCATCTTACTACAGAACTCGATTCAGTCCCTTGGGGAGATCCGCACTGCTATCTTTGAAGCGGTAAGGGTGCGTCAAGATCTAAGAGTGTATCTGGTTAAGAGGCTGCCGGTGGAGATAGGTAGAAGGTTAATTTGAGCTGATGCGTTCACTAAAACCCTTGCCTCCCCAGATGCCTGGCGCACCGTTAATTGTTTGCTGGACTCTAACAGTGCCACTGCTTCCAAACCGAAGAGTGAGTCAGCATTTAAATCTAAATTCACTAAGAGTCCCTTTCGTGGACATTTTCAGTCACCACAGTCATCAAAGACTCACACAACGCCAGGAATCAGTGGCACAGCTAGGGGCCACGGTCAGTCCAGGTGTAGAGGTAGATGGTTCAGGGGAAAATCCAAGAATAGGCCTGGTATCAATAATAGCAAAGCCTCTTTAACAGTCAGTCAGAGTCACAATCCTCCCAACCAAAAAACTGAGACCCCACAAAGCTCTCTCACTCCCAGCACCGCGACAAGGCGAGTCGGATCCGAGAGTAGCCCTGCTGGACAACACCAGTCTAGTGACTGGCAGCTTTCGGGCTTGTTACCGGGCATGGCCCCGAGACACATGGGCAAGGACAGATGGTCCTGGCGACCTCTGTTACGTATTCCCCAAGAATTCAATCATGTTTCATTAGACGTGGGATCCGTCATCCGGGAGATGACGCTAAAGCAGATCATTGTCCCCATTTCCTCCACTCAGCCCGTGTTCACTTCCCGAATATTGCTGATGCCAAAGAAGGACAGTGTTCAGATGAGGCAGGGCATCGACTTATCTTCTCTGAACCTACACATTCACAATCAGTCCTTCAGGATGCTGACTGTGAATCAGATCAGGCTGACACTGCCGCCGCAAGGTTGGATGTTTTCCGTAGATCTGATAGATGCGTACTGGCATGTCCCTATCAACAAATGCTTTCAAAAGTACCTGGCTTTGCGCCAAGGGAATCAGACGTTTGCGTTACAAAGAATGCCCTTTGGTCTCAATCTTGCACCCCATATTTTCACGAAGTTTGTCTGACAGGCTTTGCTACCATTACTCAAACAAGGGATCATAGTGTTATGGTACCTAGATGATTGGTTAATAGTAGCTCATTCCAAAATTACTTGCATTCAACATGTACATCAGGTAATGTCGCATGTCACTGCCCTGGGCTTCAAAGTGAACTTGACAAAGTCCAACTTGAACCCCACAAGGGCCATCCAGTGGGTGGGTCTACTCTGGGAAACCGTGTTACTCTCTCTGAGTCAGAGTGCGGACAACCGACAGAGATTTCGCAGGAAACTCTTTCGGTTCCTCCATTCTCTGACCACCAAGAGAAGAATTTGGGAGTCTCTGGTGGGGTCACTCAACTGGATAGGGTTGACGGTTTCGTTAGGTCATCTAAAGGTGAAAAGGCTTACTTTGGAGGGAAACAAGTGCTTTCCGCTGTTGCCGGCGAAAACACTATGGCGAATCCCAAAATTAATCCACAACCTGCTGGCGGCTTGGGCGAAGCCAGAAGTATTACACTCCTCTTTGACATGGACAACTCCTCCTCCGACGGTCTAGATCGACACAAACTCGTCAGGTACCCTGGGATGGAGGTATCAATCAAACCTGGGCCATCAAGGTCAGGGTCTATGGTTCAGGCACAATCACCTTCATATAAATGCCAAAGAGTTATTAGTCCCCCTGTTTTTCTTAAAGGAGCACGGCTCAACTTTGGCGGGAAAGTCCTTAGCCTTCAGGATGGGCAATCTGACTGCAGTCACATGCATTCAGAAGTAAGGGTAAGTGAGATCTCGAGTGTTACAAGGGTTGTCGGAAAAGATATTTCGGCTATCTGCAAGGGTAGAGATTTATCTTGACACAACATATCTGCCCGGCGTGGCAAACGTTTGGGCAGACGCTCTGTCTCGGCGACAGAGCACTCTAGTAGAATGGTCTTTCAAGAGATGATTGCAGAGCCATACCTTCCACAAGTGGACTTGTTCGCGTCAGAGGCGACTCACAAGTTACCTCAGTTCCTCACATGCCGGAGTCAGACTCCGGCGGGAGGACCGGACGCATTTCTGGTAGACTGGAACAAATGGAGCTCCATTTATCTGTTTCCACCTCCAGACGCATCCTTAACCCTTAATTAGCGGCGAGCAACATAAGTCGAGTTAAATAAAGCTGGACTATGTGGCGGCGCTCGACATAGGTCGAGTGGCAATTTCAGCACGTAATGTGGCTGAGAGAGAGAGACAAGTGGTGGCAGGAGACTAGCGAGCGTATGACTGCTCCAGACCACCGCGGCGAACCTACTGACACAAATCTCAGCTCCCTCCTCCCTCTCTCACTCGCTACATACTCAATTATGTACCGAAACTACCGAATTACCTGCTTTTTGCACTCGCGTTGCACGGTTATTGCAAGAAAACTATCCATCATACAAGGATCGTTATGGTGTCATTCGAAAGCTCTGTTTATGCCCTTTCAGGGATAGGTACTTGTTTTACGTTCTGGGTCTTATTTAGGCATGAAAATGATCACGTAAACAGCCCTATTTTGGCTAAAAACACCCCGCTGTGCGGTACATATAAATAAACCGCATAGGCTGCTCGTAAGGTGTTAATGTGCAAAGTAGTTCACAAACTACGGAGTTATCGGGGCTTAGTCTTGCTGATCACGCCGCTGTGGCCGGCCGAAGTGTGGTACAACCAATTGAAGATGTGGTGCGAGAACCCGGTGTCGCTCCCGATCTCGTACTTCCATTTAGACACACTTGGAAACCTCAAGACCTCGCCGGCCTTGTGGATATTCAGAAGGCCAAGTGGTTAGCTCCGTTTGGGGAGAGTGTGACTCACAAGTTGATTACTAAGTATACTACTTCAACACAAAAACAGTACCTATCACATTGGAAGGCATTCACTACCGGGATCGTAGAAACTGACCAACAGCAGTCCTCAGTGGCTTTGATATTTAAATATCTAAATTATGTTTTCGAAAGACGTTCATTGTCAGTAAACACATTAAGGAATCACCTCACGACTATTATGTTGCCTTTTTTCGATTTAACTGGCCTTTCCATACCTGAAGCGCATGAGAAGGATTTCATGCGTGCATGCTATCAGCTTCGTCCCCCACCGCGTCAACTCATGCCCACCTGGTCAACTCAGATACCCTGTTACCCGTGGCCAGGGCCATCAGAAAAACAACCTTCTTTAACTTTAACTCGTAAGCAGGATTGTGACAATACTGATGCGAATGAAGCATATTGAGGGCTAAATCAAAAGATTTAGCCCTCAATATGCTTCATTCGCATCAGTATTGTCACAATCCTGCTTACGAGTTAAAGTTAAAGAAGGCTGTTTTTCTGATGGCCCTGGCCACGGGTAACAGGGTATCTGAGTTGGCGGCGATGAGTGCTGAACCATCTTGCCTACGGTTCTCTAGGCGTGATATGAGTGTCCATATAGCTTCTACTCCTAATTTTGAGGCTAAGAATGAACATGCTAATCATGTATTTTCTGAGTTTGAGATCCCAGCCCTCAAGCACGGTAATAGACACCACCTACTTTGCCCAGTGCGGGCATTGATTACTTATAAGCAGGATTCTCGACCATCTCAGGCCAGGTCCCTCTGGGTCTCGCGGACAGGTAAATGCCTCCAAAAGCGGCAGTTAGCGGCTTTAATTGTAGAAGTTATCAGGGAAAGTAATCCGGGTGTTCCTGGGCGGACACATGATATTAGAAAATGGGCAGCTTCGCTCCGATTTTTAAAGAATTACTCCCTCGATGATATGCAACAGACGAACTTGTGGTCTTCTAACCATACGTTTATCACGCGGTACCTGTCCGTGAATCTCAATCTACAATGTATAGCTCTCAGGCAGAAAGTCTTGTTTTTAAGCTATTTATATCCTTGTGCAAAGATAGTGTTCTAGCTATGACCTCCTATCTGCCTCCTATTGCATATGTAAGATAAGGCTCATGTGATAACCCGTTCCTAGGACTTATGACAGTCTAGTCAGGAAAATGTTATGTTAGTAATTTAATTTTGGTAATAGAGTACTTATTTGTTGTACTTATTAATTTTTAAGAAATATTTATAAGTGCATAGTACAAACTATTTTGTAATAGAGTACCTGAATATACAAATGATTATCTAATCAGATGTTGTATTATATATCAGTATTTTCCAATGTAAGAATATTGATGTATTTATCCTATGCTAAATGTATAGTTTATGAGTGGTGTTTCCTACTGTTCTATCAAACGTAAAGGTTACAACACCACAGGCTAACCCTTAATAAACGCCTCCTGTACCCCTTTTCTATATTTCCATTAAACGTTGATCTTTTTGTGTGTTTTTGCATTGACCTTAGTAATTTGTTAGTGTTCTGATATTCTCGATGAATGCCCCCCTCCAGACTTGTGACATCAGGTGCATTATGGCGGATTTAAAGGATTGAGTTTACTTTACATAGACTAAAATGGTCCGCACATATAAATCGTAAATGAATAACAAATACCGGGAGTGTAACTCACTTTAAATCACCATAGAAAAGTTATGTTGTAGTTAGGTCTTGTATGAGCTGACGACGGTTGGTAGACAAATGGCTACCGCTGGAACACTGTTGGGAGATTGTTTAGTTCGAAGGTATATCTGAATGGCCGCTAGGAACGCATTCAACAAAGAAGGGAACAAATGTTAAAAGGGTTTAAATCATGATAATAATCTTAACTCTCTGTCTGTCAGTCGGATGAAGTCGTGATGATGAGAGCAGGTGAAAGCCGGCACTAGAATCGCGGCGAAATCAGGAGTGAAGATGTTGACAGGATGAAATTTAGCTTTGCTCTGACGCGTCGCGTCTCGCTAAACACATCATCACCTGCTACTAATCTAGCGGATATTGCTAAGTCTGTAGCGGATGTCTTGCGGTAAATATCGTACCACCTTTTTAATATTACGACATAGTTATATGACAATCGTCATATAATTCCTAAAGACTCATAAATACTATACTTTCGAATAACAGGCCTTATCTAACTTATCAAGATTACATACAAATATGATAAGGTATTAAACATAGAAAACGTATGTTACACCACTAACTATCGTGAATCCACGATACAACCCCCCCCCCCTCCCCCTAACACAATGCCTGAACCCCACCTTATACCTAGAGTTGCCCAGAAGCAATCTTGTGTCGTCATATATCAATGGCGCCACGAGCAGCGCGTCTGGGTCTAGTCCCGATCCGAGGGGGATCCCCAACAGGCTGTGCTGGATCGACAAAGGTAGCCTCCTCGGATCCAGCATCATCAGGTGGAGCCTCTTCATGTACAGAAGAGTCGAGCTCCATAACGTACAGTCGTGCGACTGGACAAACTGTAGTTCCAGTAGCTGTCCTAAGCAGCGCCACTCGCAGTACTGAGCCTTCGCCCTGGTACACGTCCACTACGCGGCCAAACTTCCAGTCCAATCGAGGATTTTCATCATGGATGAATAGTACATCGCCTACAGAGTGTGCCAATGGATGACCAGCAATCTTAGACGTCCTCTCACACAGTGCTAATAAATAGGTCTCTTTTTAAAATCACCGATAACTTTAGAAATGTACTGGTACCGACGTGACACCGCAGCTTCGGTGAACATTGAAGGGTCTTCTAACTCTACCTGAGACTGCAAATTGTTGGGAAATGCTGTCAACGGCTTGCCATTGAGCAAATGCGCTGGTGTAAGTGCCAGTGGTTCTTGTAGGTCGGTATATACATAAGTGAGAGGATGATCATTAACAACTGCCTCGACTTCAGTGAGCACAGTTACTAGTGTGCTCCTCTTTAACTCCTTCAGACATATTATGTTCCAATAAGTCCGAGGACGCGGGAGCCCCGGGATCATTGCCACTGCCTCGCACTACACTAACAACAACACTGCGGCCGTTAGAATTATCGGAGGAGGCTGAGGTTGCCACCAACGGTTTTATCATAAGCTAACTTATCGGACTTACTGAGCTCATATGACGCAAAATCGCGTCATAAACTTATTGGAGAGGCATGGAGATAAGTCCATATGACGCGATTGCGTCATATGAGTTTTTGGTTATAAGTTCCATATGACGCGATCGTGTCATATATGTCGCAAGGAGTTAACAAGGCACGTCCTGCAACCGCCCGCAAGCCTGACTTCACGATGCCTACACACCTTCCCCACATTCCACCAAACTGCAGCGCTTTGACTGGTATGAAGTTCCACTTGCACTTCCGCTCTCCCAAGAAAGCAACAACTGACGGATCATCGCTTAAATCTTCCAAGTACCTGGAAGCTTGAAGAAAAGTGGGAGCATTATCGCTAATAACCAAATGAGGGAAAGAACGACGAGCACAAAACCTCATGAATGCCAGCATAAACTCTTCACACGACATATTGTCACACAGTTCTAAATTTATCGCACGTGAAGTGGCACAAATAAACAGTAAAACATAAACCTTGTCCAGTTCCTTAGTTCTCAGTGCGCCGGTATAGTCTAGTCCTGTAACTCTGAAGGGTGTGGTGATGGGCTGGTCTATCAGAGTGAGAACTGAGCGATCTCTGCCATACCCATAGCTTACTCTGACTGTTCCTTTTACTTATATATTTTCTAGATCTCAAGTGACGGCGTCTCTTCCGTGGATTGACCTCCTAATCTACATAGATTGGAAGCCAAAGCATCACATTTTTCCTTTGCCCCTCAACTTTCTCTTCATAATTGCTGAGGGGCACAGGGCCCTGGGTGGGCTTGGTTTTGGTTTCCCGGGCGTTTCCGCACCCTTCTCAGCTACCTGCCATGGAGTGGCTTCGGTCACCCTGGCTTTATTGTGGTAGGCAGGGAGGGTTCTGTGGGGGTGCTCGGTTATGGCCTTGGCCTTGCTCGGGGCCTTGGGGCTGTTCGGCCAGGCAGTCGGGGGAACAACAACAACAACAACTCTGAAGGGTTCTAGATGGTTAACGCGGAACTCTGGCATGGGTGGAGCAGGTCCAGTCGTAAATGGCCTTCCTTTTAGTCTACGGCACACGACACTTTTTGACTACTCGTCGAACTACCTGTCAAACTCTGGGTATCCACCAGTTGAGACGCAATTTAGAAATAACATGGCGGACCCCGTAGTGCATTACTTCATCATGTGTGCGTTGTACCGGTAGGTCAGTAACACGGTGTGTTGCTGGCATCAGTATAGGATTATTGGTACATTCGTGACTCGTCTACACCCGACCACTTTAGACGTCCCTCGCATCTAATTAAGTCATTCTCCCCTACTTATTAGGTCACTGTGGTTTTCCTTTGTTAATACATTGTGATAGACAGCGTTTGGCATTAGGGATCATATTTCATCGACCCTATTGCGCACATAGACGGATAATGTCTTTCGACTGACCACCCAACTTAGTGCAATTTGGCTATCGCACCATACGTGCACCGCCCTTAATTGCAGTTCCTGATCGTATGAAGTGCGTACATGGTTGACCAAACCCCCCAATAGCAACATGGCAGTTAATTCCAATTAGGGAATTGTGACTCCCTTTACCGGTGCAACCTTAGCCCGGGCGGTGAGCAGATTAATCCCAAACAAGGTAACACAATAAATGGCTACTCCATACACTGTGGCACTCGCATCGCAGAATGCATGTAAAGACACGGGTTCGAATGCGGCCACTTGGCGCGGTAACTCAATAGTACATAGGATGTTATAGTCATCTAGCAAGGACCTACCCTGTCCAACAAGGTCATCGGGTAATGTTTCATCCCACCCTATGTTGCGTCTCCAAATTTATTGTATTAGCATCCTAGCTCTGATTGTAACAGGTAATGGTAAACCCAAAGGATCAAAAAATTGCACGACCTTACTCAACAGACTACTTTTAGTGTGCGTTCCTGTCTGTTGACTGTAATTTGTGTTCCGGTACATGATTGTGTCTTTCCCTGGTTGCCATATCATCCCCAAGATACTGGCATATGCTTGGTTATCGGAAGCTACCCCATCAATGATAAGACTATCGCAAAGCAACACAGTATTTGAAACCCACTCGTGGAGAAACAGATGGGCCTCAGTGAATAACCTACTAGCCTGTCTATAGTTTGTGACTAGTTCTTTTTCACTATCACTAGACCTTTGCAAATTGTCTATGTACAATCCGCGAGTGAGTTCAGTAGTGTTTGCTTCGGAATCATCAAGATGTTTTTTAATGGTTGCGTTCAACAAAAATTGCGAAAACGTAGCGCCAAACAAGACTACTTTAAACCGATAGGTCACTATGGGACTCTCTGGGTCGTCGATGTCCTTGAACCATAGGAACCGGGTGACGTCTCTATCCCCCTTTTGCAGTTTCACCATCAAGAAAGCCTTTTTTTTATATCACTGGTGAATGCGTAACATCCCAACCTAAAGCGCAGTAATTGCTGCGATAGGTTCGACACCATTGAAGGGCCGGTTAATAAACAGTCGTTTAGACTGGGACTGTGACCTAGGTGGGCTGAGCAGTCATACACCACTCAGATGGGAGTGGTGGCGCTGTCCTTTTTTACCCCATGATGGGCGAGGTAATGGACTTTCCTGGAATTCCTCGGTTCATACACATCGACGACCTCAATAAACCCTCGGCTGAGATAATTTTGAAATAACTCGTTGTAAGCCTTGTAGGTGCTCGGTTCATGGGCTAATTTCCGCTGCAAGGTGCGCAGTCTACCCAATGCTAAACCATAATTTGTGGGCAAACTGATATCCTCATGTTTCCAGGGTAGACAAACCTCATGTTGTTGTTCTGTGGCCAAGTAACGCACAGATTACGAGAACGTTTCTACCACATTATTGATTCATAGTAATTTTTCATAGGTTTAATCCCTATGTGATCGAGTTTCCACAGTCTTTCTAGATCGAACTCGGCAGCTAGCTTTGGGTCATCTATGTGAGCCTCATCTTTAATGAGCTCTTCTGCCGCGGTCGTGCTCATCCTAAACACGGATACTGTGTCAACCAGAATATTTGACTGGGTAGTTTGGACTGTACCGCTCGTGCAGTAGCCAAACTTAGTGGTGATTAAGATCACTCCACTCTCTCTTCTAAACCCAGCGTGTACTACATAATAATAATCCGCACCCAACAGTATATGCACCTCCTTCAAGTCACCCATGGGATGAGACAGGTCGATACCTTTCCTACGAAGTGCATGCTCTACTTTATGAATTCCAACAGATTGATAGTCTGAGAGTTCATCTACCACCACACACTGTAAGAAGTGTTTCTTCTTACGGTAGACATAAGCAACCTCTACAACTTCATAGTCTCTACTGTCGGTCACTCCTGTGAATCCTTGTAATCTAAGGGTCTCACTACCAACTACACAGTGTTTTAAACCGTCCAGCACCGACCTCTTTATGAAGGATCATTGTGAGCCCTGGTCCAGGAGTAGCCGACAGACTTGTGTCCTGCCATGACCCTCTATGGGTATCTGGATTGTGGGTAAAATGGTGGTGTCTTTCCTATTGCCTAGCATCAGTGCTGCAGTACCCCCTACCTTATCCTCCTTAACTAGACTACCTGTGGGGCACAACTTGTCATAATGATGGCCCTCGCAGTTACGACAGGGCCTTGAATAGGTAGCAGTACACTTACCCTGCATACCATGGTCCTTAAACAACCCTTGCACAATTTTTGCTTCCTTGCTTGAGCTAGTTTGGCTTCATTGGTTTGATATTTGGTACAGTTTAGCCATTTGTGCTTGGGATTGTTACATAGCCTACATGATGATTGTGGTTTCTTGCGTGATTCTTCAACGTTCCCTTTAGACCCTACCATCATATTTATTGAACCACTTGATGTTGCCCCTTCTGACCCACCGACTGTCCTACCATTGTTCAATTGTATGTTGCTAATCTCCTTGCTAAATGACACTTTAAATTCTTCTAAATCAAAAGTACGAACTTTATTAAGAATAGCTAGAGGTCATTCCTGTCTCAATATTATGACTAGCATTTCTTGTGATGTTACACCCAACGCATCTAATGACCTTGTGTGACCTTCCATATCTGCCCTGAATTTTGTCAATTCGTCGACCCTGTACCTAGACTGTGCTAGGTTCAACAGGTCGTTCCCGTGAGCTACCTTGAGCTGGTCAGTGTCTCCATACGTTGCCTGTAATAACTCCACAACGCTATCATGATTCTCACCTATGATGGAAAAACCTTCTACTAAAATATGCAAGGCCTCATCCTGTAGTTGGCCTTTAAGATAGTGGAAGTTTCGTACATCATCAAGGGACGAATCATGCACGGTTGATTTAAAAACGTTCCAAAACGCCAACCATTCTGGTAAGTTTCCCATGAATTTTGGTAAGTTCAGTTTGGGTAAGTTTACTTCACGGCGGGGATCCGTACGCTTGGCAGCGTCGTGATTCGGGTTTACCTCTGTCTTCTGTACCGCCCTTCGCAATAAATGTTTTGCCTCTAAAACGGCAACATCATGGATGGCGCGCTGCTTGTACTCCGCATGAATTTCTGTTTCACCCTCTAAAACTGATACAATACTCTCACTTAGGGTAACTATACGATCATAGGTAGTTTGTAGGTATTCTAGTCTGGCCTCTAGTTGCTCAGGAGTTGCACTAGCAATAAATTCGTCCATATTGGTTGTTAGTCTAGTAATGACACCCCTCAAACCCCTTCTCTGGCTCTTCAAGACTGTGATAGACATAGTTTTAGCTGGTGTATCCTCTGATTTATTAACCATTATATAATGTACACGAATTAGCCTAACCCTTCGTCAGCCAATATGGACCTCTATCATAAGCCGCAATCGTGAAACATAAGCACAAACCTTTGTTAATTGTCATGAAATTACACTTTTAGTCCTCATATGCAATACTGTACTTATATTAGCCTACCCTTCATTATACTAAGAAATAATAATGGTTATATTCCAGCAGCTTACCTTAAATAATACCAGGAGAGGTTGGGATGATAATATGAAGCAACGAACCAATGAAGGATATATGCTAATTGTAGGTCACTGGTCAGTCATAAGTCAAACTAGTAAATAATAATGAAGTAGGGAGACAAATACAGCATATGGTGGTGATAGCCGAAACCTACCTCGCTCATAACTAACTAGGAAATCTAAACAGTGGGTCAAAGTCCCAAGTCTGGGCACCAATATGGCGGATTTAAAGGATTGAGATTACTTTACCTAGACTAAAATGGTCCGCATATATAAATCGTAAATGAATAACAAATACCGGGAGTGTAACTCACTTTAAATCACCACAGAAAAGTTATGTTGTAGTTAGGTCTTGTATGAGCTGACGACAGTTGGTAGACAAATGGCTACCGCTGGAACACTGTTGGGAGATTGTTTAGTTCGAAGGTATATCTGAATGGCCGCTAGGAACGCATTCAACAAAGAAGGGAATAAATGTTAAAAGGGTTTAAATCATGATAATAATCTTAGCAGTTTGTCTGTCAGTCGGATGAAGTTGTGATGATGAGAGCAGGTGAAAGCCGGCACTAGAATCGCGGCGAAATCAGGAGTGAAGATGTTGACATGATGAAATTTAGTTTTGCTCTGACGCGTCGCGTCTCGCTAGACACGTCATCACCTGTTACTAATCTAACAGATATTGCTAAGTCTGTAGCGAATGTCTAGCGGTAAATATCGTACCACCTTTTTAATATTACGACATAGTTATATGACAATCGTCATTTAATTCCTAAAGACTCATAAATACTATAATTTCGTATAATAGGACTTATTTAACTTATCAAGATTACATACAAATATGATAGGGTATGATACATAGAAAATGTATGTTACACCACTAACTATCGTGAATCCACGATACGCATCGTCAATGATGGAGGGGTCACTAAGAAATTATAGGTTTGAGTCCCGAAGGGAAGAAGGAAAACCTAATATTTAGTAGTGGCCCCGGAATCACTGACGATTTCGGCTCTCCCACCATCCCCTTCCCATTCATCTGCTGTATTGAAAGAAAGTCTTATTATATCAGTGAAGGACATATGCACCCAGATAAGACTGAGATGACGCGCACATTAGAGAGCAGACGCCTGAGAAGCGCATTAAGCTGGACCACGTTTAACGTTATTTTATATTCTATTGTTTACTAGTTTTCTCTAGTAGTGGTACCCACATCATAAGGACGAGTCCGTGAGTGGTTTTGTTATATTTAAGAGCGTTTCGCTCACGATGTGTGGCAATCGTATATTTTACTCCTAGGCAGGTCGCTTGAACGCCGAGCCATTAATTCAAAGATTGGCTACTACAATTTGTAAGGCGCATCGTCAATGATTCCGTGGCCACTACTAAATATTAGGTTTTCCTTCTTCCCTTCGGGACTCAAACCTATAATGCATATAAGCGAAGCTTTAGGGATGTGCTTATGTGGGCCAACCACACAATTCTTGGCCACTGTCACAGGAAAACCAGATTGTCTAGGGTGGTAGTAATTATAGGGTAGATGCGGGCTTCCAATTCAAGGACGTTGATGGCTATTTCATTCAATTCAGCAATCCCTATCAAAATCGTCAATCTGCCGCATAGGGCATATCCCTTTCCATAACTATAAACGCAGTTTACGAGTTAAACAAAATATTGATTCCAGTCTGGAAAGCCTGAAATACTTGACAAGAGCATTATCTTGTTTTTTCCTCCCCTCCTTTTAAGCTTCTCACATTCGGCCACAGGTATCAACTCGGCTCCCTCTCTTCTGTCAGATAGTCTGTCGCACCATGAAGCTTTCGGGACACTTTCTGCAGGCGGGCGAGGTGTATACAGGCTCCGGGATGCTGCAGGTGAACGTGAGCAAAGTGTGACTCAGCAATTCTTGTGATAGAAGTCTGGTGCTGCTGTTCGTTGTCTGGTGGTTGGCTTAACTTCTGATTCCCATCTATATTTTGCAAACGAATACGAATAGGGGAGTAAAAGGGTAGATGCCTTATCAAAAGCTATGACCCGGCAGGTGCTATCCATTGTATTGAGGCTACCCACCCCTCTCCTGTATTTATATACATGCCAGTCGTGCCAGCTCGCGCTGGTGAGCAGGATGTGTGGCAGGTTTCTCATCCAGGAGACTCTTATCATATCTCCCCTTTTCCCTTCGCTGGAGTAGTGCCCTGGCAAGCATCTGTATGGTTGTCATGTGAAGCTACAACAACCTTGATAATCCTTTCTTGCATAAGGATGTAGAATAAAAGTCCAGAGATAAGTTTATAGGTTCTTATTAGCCAACGAGATACAGAGAGCTGGGGTGGCACTGCTATGCTGAGTGCCGACCGGATGTTACTGATGAAAAGATGTGCAGCGGTGCCGGATATATTTGGTGCAACGCTGCCGATACTACAGAGTACGGTATATTATCATGGGATATTAAACAATGATAGTATTGCCCTGAAAGTACATGTGTGTATGTTGCAATATGATTAAGGCATGTGTACACTCTGTATATATGTTGTGTGTGCACATAACCGATATCAACACCTCCCTCCCCCTTCAAGCTCGCAAGACGTTGTCGAGCTGACTATTTTTCTAGGAGCCTTTCAGACCTACGTGGGGCCATGGGGGAAGTGAAGGACTCTGTTTCTGGGTCCGTGCAAGAGACAGGGATCTCAGGGTTATGGGGGAGGGGTTCAACACCAGGGAATTCGCTGGGCGGAGGAAGCGATGGTTCCGCCAATATATCTTACCACTGGGGAGACGAACCTCATAATCCCTGGACCTGCCGCAGCACATGACGACCCCAACCTTGTCCCAGCGGTGAGAAGTCGGGTCTGGGATCCGCACTGTGGTGCCGACTCTCAACCTGGGAAGGGGGCGTGTGTGCTGGTCATAGTTGCTCTGCACCAGCGCAGGGTGGGCGGCTGCACGGCGGTCACAGTCCTCGGCCTTGGCTTGCCACTCTGCTGCAAAGGACTGGGGATGAGCAGGGACACAAGACCGTAGTGGGTGGCCATACAGGATTTGTGCCGGGGAGCGGCCTGTGAAGTTCGGGGTGTTGCGGAGCTCCAACAGTCCACGATCAAAGTCTTCACAGTCGATGTTGCCTGAGGGAGCCGTCTTCAATATGAGGTGTTTGACGGACTTGACGGCAGACTCGGCATGACCGTTGGATTGTGGGTAGTGTGGGGAAGAGACCAAGTGATTGACTCCCCAATGCTCCATGAAGTCCCGGAACTCACGGCTAGTAAACTGTGGGCCTCCATCTGCACGTAGGCGGAGGGGTACACCAACTTCCCTGAAGTAGCAGCAGAAGATCCTGATGGTGTTTGAAGCGGTAGTATCTCCTTTCTTGTGGTCTTCTTTGCTGTAGACTTGTTGTGGGAGGAAGCGTCGTTGTCCTGTGTGGCGGGCGTCTTGGAAGATCTGCAGCATTTGTCGTAGTGGCCCATATGGTTGACACTGGGCGGTGGCAGCAGGGCAAGCAGGGGTCCTAGGCTTATGACCACGACGACCGCAGTTAGTGCAGGTGTAGTCTTCGGCCGGGCACTTGTTCTTGTCGTGCCGGCGAGCACAACGCTGGCAGGTGGCAGCCAACGCCAAGGACTGTTGCGAAGTGGAGAACTTGTCGCGTTGCTTAACTTGCTTGTTCTGCTTGTACGCTGACACGGCGTTAACCTGGGACGGTTGGGCACGTATGGCTGACGTAGCGCTTCGAGTGGCCTCGTATGAACGGCAAGTGTTGACGATGTCCTGTAATGAAGTGGTGGCATCTAGGGAAAGCAGCTTCTGTACAAGTTCTTCGTCGTGTATGCCCATTAAAATGACCATCTTGAGTTGGGTCTCCTTGCAGGCTGAAGAGTTCCCTGGGCAGACGTCAATTTCTTCGGCGATGTGGCAGAGGCGGACGTAGAAGTTGTTGAATAACTCGCCCTGTTTTTGCTTGCAACTGAACAGGTCCCTGCGACGGAGAGCTTCATTGCGAGAATTCTTGATGTGCTCCTGAAGTGCATCGAGGACTGCGTCAACAGTCTTGTCGGTGTCAGGGGGTATGCTTAAGGTGTGCTCCAAAAGCCGCTGTGTCTCCAGGGTTAAGCACATCCGCATCTGGATCAGTTGTTTCTCCCTCGGTAGTTTAGACAAGTCTACCATAATAGAGTAATTGTCCCACCGACGCCTCCATTCTCTGAAAACCTGGAAGGTGGCATCAGCACGAAGGGGTGGCGGGTTCTGGGTAATTGCCTTCTGTGGTGGAGGTGGAGCTGTAGGGGTGGAGGATGCTGTGGAATGGGGTGTTGTCCCCGGTGAGGTGGGTGTAGGAGCAGCGGCAGGTGGGGTAATTTGGACCAGAGCCTGGACAAGGGCGGAGAACTTGGCATCGTCCACCTGTCTCCTGTGGTCCTCCTCCATGTGTCGTCTGTTTTCCTCCTCCTGTCGTCGGTGTCCTCCTCCTGTCTTCTGCGGTCCTCCTCCTGTCTTCTGATATAGTCGTCCCGTTGTCTGCATTGCTCCATATACTGTATGAGCTGAAGGAGGTCTGCACTTGTGGTAGGTTGTAGACTTGCAGGGTGTGGTGACAGGGGTGGCATCCCCCTATAGTGTAGGGGAGGTAAAGTGGGGGGAGGTTGGGGAGGTGGAGTGAAATGAGGGGTGGTGAGAGGAGAGGTTGGAGTGGAATGAACTGACTGGTACCCCGTACCAGCAACTCCAACAGTATCTCCATCATTATCTCCACCACTATCTCCACCATTATCTCCCTCCCCAATATGGTTGTGAGGGGTGTCTCTGGGCTCCCCATGAATCTGCTCATCTCCCTCCATAATTGGTTGATAGCTGACACACTGTAGTCTTGCAGGAATGATGAAAATGTGCAGTACAACTGGAACAGTTTATTTAATAGTGAGAAAAATTATCTGTGCTAGAGTGAGTGAGTGAGTGAGTGCGGTAGACTTGGCAACACCATGTTGACTTGGCAGCGATGTGCGTGTGTCCGTGCGCGCATGTACCGGCACAGTTGGAGGGCGTGAGGGGTGGTAGCTTAGCTGCAGAGTTCAGTGTGGCTGGAGCCGTCAGAGAGGGAGGGTATGCTGCTCCTAGCTCTTGTCCAGCTCTGTTTCGGCGGCTATAACCCTCACAGCAAGTTGGGAATGGGCACAAATGACATGGGACATATGATAAAGGCACTGCACTACACTCTTAAGCACTTCACTGCACTATAAAGCACTGCACAATAATATATCCAGGGTAGGAGAGGTGAGGTCTTGCAAGAGGGTTGGCCTCATTATCCGGTCTTGGCTCGTATCTCCTGGCTTGAATAACACACTGCGCCATGTATGGTTGTCATGTGAAGCTACAACAACCTTGATAATCCTTTCTTGCACAAGGATGTAGAATAAAAGTACAGAGATAAGTTTATAGGTTCTTATTAGCCAAAGAGATACAGAGAGCTGGGGTGGCACTGCTATGCTGAGTGCCGACCGGATGTTACTGATGAAAACATGTGCAGCGGTGCCGGATATATTTGGTGCAACGCTGCCGATACTACAGAGTACGGTATATTATCATGGGATATTAAACAATGATAGTATTGCCCTGAAAGTACATGTGTGTATGTTGCAATATGATTAAGGCATGTGTACACTCTGTATATATGTTGTGTGTGCACTTAACCGATATCAACAGCATCTATTACCATTTTCTTGTTATTTTAGGTGAAAGCAGCCTTGTGTCCTAGAAAGAAAATAATTTTTTACGAGAGACGTGGGAGTATATGTTCGTGAGGTTAAATTATTTGGAGTTGACCAATCAGCGCACGCGTAAGCGATGCAAGAGCTTGACTGGGGCACTTCACCCAACTCCTCTCATCTTGGGTCAAATGCTGACCGCTGATTGGTCACCAAGATTGTAACTTTCTGTCCGGTTGCTTCATCCCAGGTTCACCATATCTTCCCACTTTGCTCGGCTCCACTCCTTGCAGATGATTGGTCAATGCATTTCTTACCACAATTATTTTGATCATAGTTATTAGCATTTCTATAGTTATTATAATTGTTCATATAATTATTACTATTAGTATCATTGTTATTATTGTTATAATTATTATTTGATAAGTTATCAAATAATAATTATAACATCATAATAATGATATCAATGATAACCCTCAATTCGCAGTGACGGGAGAGAGAAAATTGGCCTATGCTGCGGCACCCGTCACATGACGGGCGCCATTTTGAGGCTATTATAAGAGCTGAGAGAGAGACCGGGCATTGGAGGGACCATAGGCGGGCTCCAATTGCTCGCCACGGCTGCACAGCATACACTGAAGTCCTACACACGGCTCTGTCACTCATGTGCTCTCTCTCACACACCAAAAACAGCCAAAATACCACAATTTTACCGATTTTCCCCTTCTGTTGCACGATCGTTGCAAGATAACCAGATGTCGTACAAGGATAATTCAGGTGTCATTGGAAAGCTATATCATCGTCCCTTCACGGATATATAATTGTATTAAGCTCTGGCTCTTGCTGATGCATGAAAAAGAGCACGGAATGAAGGTAATTTTCGGAAAAGATAGTCGCTTGGTGCTACGGTGATATACACATGACACCCCACTCTTTGAGATTTAATGACACAGGATGATTATTAAAGAAGGGTGGGAGGATTTTATAATCAATGTATTTCAAAATAGATTCAATATATATATTTAGTATACAATTAGCTTTTATTTTCCCCAGAAGCCCTACGGATGTATCCTCCTCTGGCCACCGGTGAACGCACGTGCACCAAACCATACCAGTAAGTACAATTAGAGGCTTAACCCTATACCATCTGACAGCTTGTGGGTTATTATGATATTTGTGTTGTATTATTATTATTGATGATTTTTCTTGTTTTTACCATTTTAGAGCAGTG